>PVHT020000009.1:4096792-4372733 GCA_004024745.2 Catagonus wagneri
TCTACTACAAAGCTACAGTCATCAAAACCATATGGTACTGGCACAAAGACAGAAATATAGATCAGTGGAACAGGATAGAAAGCCCAGAATTAAATCCACGCATCTATAGTCAACTAATCTATGATAAAGGAGGCAAGAATATACATTGGACAAAAGACAGCCTCTTCAATAAGTGGTGCTGGGAAAACTGGACAGCTACCTGTAAAAAAATGAAACTAGAGCACTTCCTAACACCATGCACAAAAATGAACTCAAAATGGATTAAAGATCCAGATATAAGACCAGATACTATAAAACTCTTAGAAGAAAACATAGGCAGTATAAGATTTTCAACTTGTTGCTCAAGGGCCATTCAGAATAAATTTAACTAAGCAAGTAAAAGATCTCTACTCTATAAAGGTCTTTCATCAGTGATGAAAGAAATCAAAAAAGATGCAAATAGATGGAAAGGTCAAAATCCCATATTTATGAATTAGAATAATTAATATTCTTAAAATAACACTACCAAAAGCTGTCTATAGATTCAGTGCAATTCCTATCAAGATTTAAATGGCATTTTTTTTACAGAAGATGAAAAAACACTCCCAAATTTATATGAAAACACAAAGACCCTTAATAGCTAAAGAAATTGTGAGAAAGAAAAACAAAGCAGGAGCCAACACACTTGGTGATTTCAAGCTATTATGTTAGACTATAGTCTTAAAGCAGTGTAATACTGGTGTACAAGGAGTCATGACTGAATGATCACTTATTTTTGTTATCCTTTTGTTTACTATATTACCAATACTAAAATAAAAATAATTTAATAATAGGATAAGGAATTATGTTGATTACAGATAAATGCAGTAATTTCAACCTCATAGGATCTGGGTTCCATTTTAGTTTGGCAAAATTCATGAAATTTGGACAAATATGTTAAAGTCATAAAGTTTCAAAAAAAAATTTACTAGTCTACATGAGTTTCAGAATTTCTGAAGTGCATTCAAGCATAGTTATAATATTTCAAAAGACACAGCTGTGGAATAAAAATAAACTTCACAAACAAGTGAAAAAGTGCATGCGTGTACATTGATTGTGAGTTTGTCTGGGGACACAAGAATGACTACAAGGCAGTGTTTGAGTAAAGGCTCTGAAATCAAATATAAGGGTGTCAAATTTCTGCTCCCCAACTAAGGTGCTCTGTGATTACTGAATCTTTTAAATCTTCTATCCCCTCATCTATAAATAAGGCTTATCCAATGGACTTGCTGATAGAATTAAATAAGATCAGACAGAGCACATAGAAACCTGTTTATCACATAGTAAGCATTCAATATTTTTTTTTATTATAAAGCATAGAGAGGAATTTTGGATAAATTTATACAAGGTATTATTGAAGTTTCATGTTTGAACATTCTTTGGAGTATTCAAGGTAACAGGATTTATCACCCTATAAGAATGAACATTCAGGAGTTCCCATTTTAGCTCAGTGGGTCAAGAACCCAACATCGTGTCCACGAGGATGTAAGTTCAATTCCTGGCCTTTCTCAGTGGTTTAAGGATCCAGTATTGTCATGGCTGTGATGTAGGCTTATAGGTGCAGCTCTCGATCTCACCCATAACCCAGAATTTCCATATGCTGCAGGCATGGCCTTAAAAAGAAAATAAAAGTAACATTAAATACACTAATGAGTAGAAAAAAGAATAATAGTAAAGTCAAATCAGATAAACGTTTATATACAATTAACTGTACCAACCTGACATTATGAGGAATGTATTAAGATGAAATATGTATGTTTTATATATCATTAGCCTTAAATGTGAGATAACTGTTTTATCTAATTTTCATCCTAGTAAAACCAATGTTCATCACATATGAAGAAAAACTCACTGTGTTAAATTCAGCTGTATTTATTTTGCTGCTTTTGAGTGTTTAAACCAATCTTTTAAGTTATGTTGACTATACCTGAGTTTACTCCATGTGCTCTTGTCTATAATATAACTCAGTATTTCACTCACAGAATGAGTGAAATGAGGCAGATGTGTCTGTGAACAGACGTTAAAATATTAGAGTTAGCATAAAGAATGGAAAACCACTGTTCTCTAATTTTACAGAATGAAGGTGTTTTTGATTAGGTGGACTAAAGGAAGTTGGAATATTCTGTAATACACAATCAAAATGAAATCAACAGAATATGATAATTCCAGTTTATGATGTAAATTGAAAATAATGAAAAGAAACAAGTTAAAAATAAAGTCTCACATCAGATAATAGGTGTATATTTCACAGACTAAAATTGATACCTCAAAAATGTTAAAGAATGTTCAATATATTAATGATTACATCATTTTCTCATGTTGAATCTCATTTTTTAAATCAAATCATAATGTAACATTTAATGGCAATATATGACCTAAACTCTATAAAATCTCTTTGCTTTGACTGCTTGGGGAAAGGAAATTTCATAGTTGTATTTTTTTTTCTTTTTTAATAGAAACCAAATTCATTTACTCAAAGGTAATCTACTTTTTTTTTTGGAAAAGCCTTACATTTTAAGAGATAATATCTATCAGTGACTATCATGTACCGTGCTAGACTAAATCCCAGCATTACAGTCAAAGTAAATGTTCTACATACAAATAAATTTCAATATCTTCTACACTTTTCCTCTTCTATGAGAAATACAAAACTTAAAGATTACTTTTTAAAGTGAGTAGTGAGTGAACACTTTCAAGTCACTTGAATCTTAGAACTTATTTGAATTTGCTTCTCTTTAAAAGGTTACTGTTGGATTTCCTTGTGGCACAGTGGGTTAAGGATCTGGCATTTTCACTGAAGTGGCCTGGGTCACTGCTGTAGTATGGGTTTGATTCCTGGCCCAGAAACTGCCACATATTGAAGGTGGGGCCAAAAAATAAAAAAGTAAAATGTTATTGTTTTTAATTCCGTATACATTCCACCATTTTAAACAACCTAACAATAGACATTCGGTCCATTAAATTGTTGCGATGCTTTTAAAATAATATTTGTAACATAGTTTTATCTTTATTTTAAAAATCATTCCACATGTTTTGGTAGATAATACTGTATGTACTTGGGCACACAAAGGCAAATGAGAAAATATGAAAGTATCAGTAACATATAAGCTAAGTGAAATAAATAGCAATGCACTTATTAAAATAATTCTAGTCATCATCATTCATAGAAATAAAATTAACATAAGCTAACATATGCCTATGTACTTTTTTGAATAAAGAAGGAACTTTATGGATGATGCATCTTCTACTATTACTAGAAAACTCATTAGAATAGAGTAGTATTTATTATATGGAACAGCATAACAACGAAAGCTACTAAATGAAAAAAGGTGCCCAAATATATCAAGTAAAATATCTCTGATCTGTACTTCAATTGAAATAAATAAAATAAATGGTAAAAATGTGTATCTTCAATTAGTATGTGTGTTTACATATTATATATCTGATCTGTAACCATAATTCATTATGCTGTAGAATCAGCAAAAGCCTAAGTTTTTTGTTTGCCTTTCTGAGCAATGATGCATAGGAATAGGTAACTTTAACTGGAAAAAGAGGCATTGTGAATGGTCTTTATGCAATAATAAGCTTTAATGTGTTCTCTTCTTTGCAAAACATTTTAAAAAGCAACGAAATGAAATTGAAAGAAAACGTAAGTCTGCAGTTGTAAAATAATATGCAATTTTTAACTCAGCATAAAGCTAACTTCAATATGAAATATTTTTATAAATTTACCATGGTTTAAGCATCCAAGATCTAATTTCAAAATGCCACAGATACTTGAATAGGTGAGCAGGTAAATTTCATATCCTCTTCTTTAGATACTGTGTGTGTGTGTGTGTGTGTGTGTGTGTGTGTGTGTGTGTGTTTGTGTGTATGCATAAATATTATTCCTGTTGCATGGAGGGAGGGTATACATATTTCATCATGTGCAGTTGGTGAGGACACACAGCAACAGAATTCCAGTTCTAGTTTCAGTTGCAAATTCTTCTTTCCTTTTTTTTTTTTTTTTTTTTTTTTTGCACTTTAGTTCACACCTGCAGCATTAGGAGGTTCCCAGGTTTGGGGTCGAATAGGAGCTGTAGCTGCTGACCTGTGTCACAGCATGCCAGATCTGAGCCGCGTCTGTGACTTATACCACAGCTCAAGGTAATGCCGAATCTTTAACCCACTGAGCATGGCTAGGGATCGAACCCACATCCTCATGGATACTAGTTGGGTCCGTTAACCACTGAGCCACTACGGGAACTCCTTAGATGTTAATTTTAATGATATAAAAAGTAAACCTTAGTATTAGAATTTTAAATCAATGGTGAGGTGTTTTAGGCAATAGTCATAACTAATCTTTGACAGACTGATTTTCATCCCTTTGTTCATCCTGAATATATCTCAGTAAAATTCCATTTATTTCATGAAAGTCAATGACATTTAACTTAGGCTATTTCTTTTAGCTGTCTCTGATACTCATAAGCAAAACCTAAATCAATTTTCTAAAATGGTATAAGATAATCAATTTTAGTCAATCCCTTGCTTTCTGGGAACCCCCATTCAATAGCCAGTCGTTGTAAAGGGTAAACAGCTTCCTCATTTTCACTTTTTAAGCCATCCTGTAATGCCATGCTTGGGAGCTTCATACCCATTTCAAATTTGAAGTTTCCCTGCTTGAAAACAGTTTGTTTTTGCTCAATAAAATATTCCTATCAAGTAAAACTGTCTGAATTTTCCTTTGTAAAGTCACAGTCATTAATCTTATGACTGTGTAATGCATGTTAGGTTACTGTTTGAAACAAGTTAGCAAGCTAGAGAACATCTCTACCCAGAAGCAGCATACACAGATCAGCCAAGCAATACAACTAAGTTAAGGCAACAAGCTATTTCCTTAAATCATTTGTTAAAGAAATTTTTGAGAGATTTGTGTTTGTGTACCTAAAGCAGAGTTTAACCATTCAGCGTAATTGTGTGACTTCATTTATGAACTTCGTTTTCCTCCTTTTAAAAGGAGAAACATTATAATGTCCCCTCTTGAGATTATGAGAATCATATGAAATACTTTCCATCGTAAAATTTTGTAAATTAGTATTTATACAAACGAGTTTGATCAGTTTTGCCCTCCTAATTTACACACCCCAAAACTTCCTTAAGGAATAAGAACAATTTAAAATTCTTTGAATATTTGCCAACTAATTAATTTAAAGGAAATATTTAATCATTGAAAAAATTAACCCTAGGGAGTTCCTGTCATGACGCAGCAGAAACGAATTCAACTAGGAACCATGAGGTTGTGGGTCTGATCCCTGGCCTCGCTCAGTGGGTTAAGGATCTGGCATTGCTGTGAGCTGTGGTGTAGGTTGCAGACATGGCTTGGATCCCGTGTTGCTGCGGCTGTAGCTCCAATTCGACCCCTAGCCTGGGACCCTCAATATGCCACGGGTGTGGCCCTAAAAATTAAAAAAAAAAAAGTGACCCTAAAAGCAAAGACATTCTCTATTCTGTAAGGATATGTTCTGATTATATGTCTTATTAATAGATAAAATCTTAAGAAAGCTGATGTAGTTCAAATACACTTAACTATTAAATTCTGACAAAACATGTTCAAATATCAACTATTTTGCGTTTTCCCTTTCTCTACATTAATGTTTTCACACATTTCTGATTTAAAAGTTCTGCATGGGACTTCCCGTGTGGCTCGCAGCATAACTACTGGGCGTTGCTTCTTCAGTGGCTGTGGCTCGATCCCTGGCCTGGGAACTTCCATATGCCGCAGGTGCGGCCACTTTAACAAAAAAAATAAAAAATAAAAAAATAAAAGTTCTGCATGAATGTGACATAATTTCATGAATGTTTTAAGTTGTTTGGATAGATTTTATTATAGAAATAAGTAATTCAGAATAATAGTGTTACTTCTTTTTTTCTTTCATATGGAATAAAATTCAAATTAGGGAAACTATTTTAGCAACCTATTAATGAAAAATGGGTGAATTGGAGGATATTTTCATAATTTTGTGGCAGAGTCACAAATTTACTCATGCTACATCAGGCTGTTGAGCAAAAAGAGACTCTTGTTTCCATGTACAACTTTTAGTTTTTCCTTATTAATTCCCAGTCGCTACAGAGAGAAGGGAAATGTAAACATCTGAGATCTTTTTAAAATTTTTATTTAAGAATGGAGGTTTAATTTTACAAAATGATGTTTGGCAGCCATCAAGGTACTTATATTTGTGATGTTAATTTTCCAACTTATTTTACATATTTGCTATTTCTGTATTATAGTTTGTGTATATTTATCCATGTTTTTATTCCTTAGGTAATACCTATCTATGAACTTTTAGTTTTTAACATGTGGTACCTGAACTGTTCGTACTGACTATTTATAACATTTACATCAATAGTGGTAGTACAACTGTATTTTGTAATTGTTTTTTAGAGTTAATTTAGCTATTAAATAAATTTAGGAAATCTTTCATCTTTTTCTATGTTTTGAACTATTAACTAGTTCAGAAAATATATAGTTATTAGAAGACTGATAGAATTCACACAGAGGGAAACTAAGCCGTCGATTCTAAATATTCATGGGTTAAAAACATTTATTTTCTTATCTACTATTGATCTATTTTGCTTTGCTCTCCATCTTTCTATCTGTGGCTCTTGGGCTTTTGTGTCATTACCACGGAAGGGAGAGGAGGAAGCTCGAATATTCCAACTTGACCTATTGTTTTTGGAAAACAATCGTAGGTACACAGGAGGCTTTCCAAACGAAAACAATATAGTAACTTATTAAGCCTTTATATTGATTAGCTGGTGCTACAGTTTATAAGGTATACACATTGTGATTTTAATTATGCAAATCTGGTTACTATAAAAGAAGTTGAAATGTGTACAATAAAATGTAGAGGTGGTTGGTAGGAGAGCTTTATTTCAGGCCTATGATGCTCTTGTGGGAAGGCTATACTTTTCTCTGGTATATCCTTGTTACCTACTTGAGAAGTTGGTTTCCTTGGAAAGTAGATTGTATTATGAAGCGTCTGAGTGTAATTCTATGAAGCATAGACTTTACAAGTAATATTGAAATAAAGTATGTTTTTCTTGTTTCAAAAGTAGCTGTTACCCGAAATGCGTAAATGCATGAGAAGTATCAAGTGAGAGCGGCCACACACTTTAGTGTTCTTTTTAGTCTTTAGGTTTGGGGGGAGTGAAACATGGAAAAAGATTCTGGATTTGAATTAGCCTATGAATAAATACTGCTTAGCATCTTAACAGTCAGAGAAATTATCTGAATTCTTTTGAATGTAGGAATCCCACCTTGTTGTAAATTAATTGATTAAACTATTTTAAGTAGAACTAATTGACTCAATTAAATTGATATAAAAAAGTTGGTAAGACAAAATTAAAATTATTTCCTTTACTACTCTCTATTCCTGTCTTACCTCCAAAAAGTTCTCAGACTATATTTGATCCTTTTTTAAAATGTATAATATATATTTCAAACACTTCAAAGACTGAATTTCCTTTGAGTTTAGTTACTGTTCTCCCCTCTTCCCACCTCAATTCAACTGCCTGAAGAATGCTATTGTAAAATGTTAAAGTCATCTATGTATATGAACTTACTAAAAGCATATTTATAAAATCATACATTACAGTAATTTGAATTAAATTTGAAAAAATAAAGTGTTTTCACTGAAATTATTTTTTCTTATTTCCATGATATAGTTTAATAATACTTGAGTCTCTATAATCTTAAAAGGAAGGTCTGATGCCATATATTAGGATGGACTTGAATTATATTAATTTTGACTTGAGAAGATACATAATATAGTAAATTACTCAAATACATGTAAAATTTTCAGAACATTGAAAATTGTATTCACACTAGATTTTAAATACTGTTTTGAGGATTTATGGTAAAATATATTACAGGAACATTAAACTCCTACAGATATTCAATATTTGATCATCTTCTACTAGTTATCAAGAGTGAAATATCATTGCAATTTGTCTTCTATATAATTGCCTCATCAAATTTTGATATGGTGATTTTTTTTTCTTACACTTTTAGTTGAAGCTTAGTCATGTTGTCTTGCTTAAATACTTGATTGTTAACCAAAATGCATTACTGCATGTTTTTTTATACTGATGGCTAGGTAATTTATGCAGATAATTAAAGAAGTGCTTCAATTTTCATTACATCCTTAAGCATACTTTCTTTTCAATCTAGATTAAGCTTAATGGAGTCATTTGCATGCACTTTTCACTGATTTGGAGTTTGTGTGCAAACAAATAGGTATTGTAAAACTTACTGACTTAGTTTCAGCATATTTCTTCATTTTATTGATATATTGAAATACTTTAAGTGCTAAAACAATCTTTCCTAAAGAAATCTTCATTAGTATCAAAGGTTTCATTATCTCTTGTTTATGTAATGGTAAATAAAATTCTGTAAAGACTGCAGAATATAGATATTACAATCCTAGGCCCTAAAATAAATATATAAGAATAAAAATAGTTTATATAGCCCTTCTGTTACTTGATAGCCTAAGCGATCTTTACATGTTATTCTATTCATTATATAAGGAAGTATTAAATATGACTTACTTATATTGAAACAATGCCATTTTGTCTATTTACTTGGTTGTTTTTCTGCATTCATCATGTGGATTTGGTAATTTTCTTAGATAGTATTATTTGCTTTCTAGGGTACATTTTTTTTGTCTTTTTGTCATTTTAGGGCCATACCGCGCATGTGGAGGTTCCCAGGCTAGCGGTCTAATCAGAGCTACAGCTGCTGGCCTATGCCACAGCCATAGCAACATGGGATCCGAGCCGTATCTGCAACCTACACCACAGCTCATGGCAACGCTGGATTCTTAACCCACTGAGCGAGGCCAGGGATCGAACCCACAATCTCATGGTTCCTAGTCAGATTCGTTTCCGCTGAACCCCAATGGGAACTCCTCTAGGGTACACTTTTGGGTGCTATTTTTCCTTCTAGTGTACATGAAAAGAAATAGATAATAAAGCAATTTTTTTAAATAGGAAAAATTGTATTGTGACCTAAATTGAAATTACCAAATGCAATTTACAGCTCTACTTAAGCCAAGGTATACTATGTAGCTCCCACAATTCATAGGAATCACAACATATAATTCTCTAAGAATTACCTAGATAGTAGGCTCTTGGAAGTATAGACTGAAATTCTGGCTAGAGGTGGTCTGTGGCAGCCCTCTAATTTCTTTGGAAAGAAGTTTTATGTTCTGTTTTGTGGCGTCTTCTGCTGCTTTCTTGTTTTACCCTATGCTCTAATGTTTTTTCGCTTTACCTGCTTGTTTGAAAACTGGCTAACCTGATAATGTAATAATTTCTGGGTACTCCTTTGCTTCTTCATCCCCATGAATAGTAGGTTTTACAATGAATAGGGCCTTCAAAGTGGTTTACTACTTAATATATCAGACAGTTTTTACTAAACAGATTCTCTGTTAAATAAATGGAGACAATATCTTTGTTAATTTAATAAATTACTACAGATCGGTGAGAAAGTATTTGTGTTAGGTGACTATCTCCATTAAGAATTCAGACACAGATCCTGCTGTCATGGAAGTTTACATCAACTATCAGAGATTAACACGATCTTCTAAGTGTCAGTCACTCGGTTTGTCTTATTTAATTTATACCTTAAAACCATCATTTTGTTAGGTCATCATAGAAGGAGAGAATCTTTACAAATTATTTTTTACTTGATTTTCAAGTTCACCTAGATGACATTACGCATGTGATATAGGCAATAGTAATTGTTCTTCTGGATTTAGTTTAGTTTACATTTAGTTCCACAAATGCATAGCTACTTTGGGAAATCCATGAATAATTTGCTGCTCTTAGATATTACGTAAAATGCTTAGAGAACTAAAAAACACTGAAATCTGATATAAGTTAAGTACAAATATCAAGATGAACATGTTATTGCAGAAAATTTGCTAAGTATCTGAGAGATGGAAATTTCCTACATGTGCCATTTTTCCTAGACCTTTTCATATACTGTAAGCTTTTAAAGCTTATCTAAACTGAAGTATTAAGTCAAGTTATGACTACTAAAATTTATTAAATCTTTCATTCATGTTTTTAGTAACCATTCTTGGTATTATAAATGAACCCACTCTAATTAGAAAGCATTTCATATTATGTTCATTAAAGTAAAATTGTCATCAAGACACACAGATTCATTACATCACTTACATCATTATTGATACATTCGTTTTACTTTTATAAAATTATATAATAATCATTTTTGAAAGGCAATTATTTAGAATGAGATCATAAAATGGATAAAATGAGAAAATCAGAGTATTAATATCAAATAGATTTTGAGGTTAATCTTAGTCACTGGTTCTTTTAAAAATAATTTACGTTAGGAGTTCCCACTGTAGCACAACGGGTTAAGAATCTGACTGCAGTGCCTTGGGTTACTGCAGAGGCATGGGATAAATCCCTGGCCCAGCACAATGGGTCAAAGGATCCAGTGTTGCCTCAGCTGCCGTGTAGGTTGCAGCTGTAGCTCAGATTCAATGCCTGCCGTGGGCACTTTCATATGTCAAAGGTATGGCCACTAAAAAAAATGCTTTACTTTGTAATTTCATACTACTGTCTCATATGGCATGTGATTTATTTTAACTTTGGCCCAGAAACAGTAAGGTAACAGTTGTCTCCCTGAACCACAGTCTGTGGAATGATGAGGAAATGGCTTATGTTACACACCTGTATCTTGCTAAATTTCAGTTTGTATTAGTGAATTCTTCTTTGTTCAAATTTTCTAGGAGAGATGTGAGACTCCAGACTGAAGTTTCAATAATCTGGAACGTGGAGGTGTAGAGTTACCCCACGATGAATACTCTTAAAGAAATGAGAGCACTGCATTTTCTTGACTAGCCTAGTCTTTGTTTTCCAAATATTGAGAACGTAGCCCTCATCTTTATTTACAATATTCTCTTTGACCTGTGCACATCTATTAATCAAGTTCCCTCCCTCAATTTATTAGTGACAGGGTCCACTCTATGATTAATTCTCTGTAAATTCCAGTCAAAGACTCTTTCCATTGTATCACTTCATCTCATCTTATTTTTAAAGGCCACTGTCAGCTAATGGATATCCTTTTAAAAGGAAGAAAAGTTCAGAAGAATCCATGTATCCTCTGTGTAACAAAAATATGTTACTAAAAATTGGCTTTTGCAACAACATGTGGTTAAAACTGCAGGATTTGAGCATTCATTTCTTACCCTGGCCCTTTGTCAGTCTTTAATGATACTTGACAAGTTTTCATACTGTCCCTGATTAAAGAGTGGCAAAGTAGGTACATTTATACTAGACAAAATTACATTTCCTTTATTCCTCCTCTCAGATATTAAAAAAAAATTCTTTTGATTTTGAGACTTTACTGGATTCCTGTTGCTACAATATCTCCTTGCTTTCTTCTCACACTGTTATAGATGCAGTGAATAAGAATCATGGGGAGAGTGACAGCAGTTCACTTAGCTGATGTATTATACTGTTATTCCCCTGAAACTATCACTTGTTGTTCCTTGAAGGTTGGACATGATTTTTTATAAGCCTGACTGAAAGAAGTATTTCCATGAACATTTAGAAATGCAAGCCCATCTCCTGCCTGCTTTATTTTTCCCCTTCCTGACCTGTGAAGAGCCATGCTAAACCACTATAAATTAAAGGATAAAGGAAAACTATGACAAAATTTTGTGGATAAAGCTAATTCATGCCACTCTTTATGTTCTTTTCTGCATAGCTCACTAGGTAACAGCTTGACATAAGAACAAAGGGATGGGAAAGAAAGTTGCTGGTGAAAGCACATAGTGTTTGATCTTTGTCACAGAAAAAGGAAATATAGTTAAATAGTATTTTCAATATAAAACATGCTTGTGAAACAAATGAAAGAGATTTTTTATCAGTGTTTCACATCTATTTACTTTATTACTGTATTTTCTGAATCTATAAAGAAATCCTATTTTATTTAATCATTGCAATGTTCTTTTCCTTTTAATTTTGTTTCATTTCAGTAAAGAAACAACATGAATTCTATAATATAACACATTTTAAAGTGTGCAGTGTAGTATTATTGACTATAGGTACAAGAGAAGATAACGTAGACATTAAATAGTGATATAAGAAGCCAGTAACATGATAAAGCAATCTGAGTGTATGTAGTTGGAACAAAGTACAAAATAAATGAAAACAGTATTTTAAAATAAAGTGAATCTCAAAGTAGCTCCATGTTGAAATATTCTGGGGATTTATACTTATTTTGGTTTGCCATCTTTTAGAAAATCAAACTGTATTTTATGTATAATGAGAACATAATGATCTAATGCTATCATTGTGCAGTTCTTTAGACATAAAAGGAAAATTAAAGGAAGTTTTTACTATGAACACCAT
Organism: Catagonus wagneri; assembly: GCA_004024745.2. Taxonomy (NCBI): domain Eukaryota; kingdom Metazoa; phylum Chordata; class Mammalia; order Artiodactyla; family Tayassuidae; genus Catagonus; species Catagonus wagneri. The sequence goes on from PVHT020000009.1 coordinate 4,109,237, forward strand.
GTCTTTTTAATTTTTTAATGACTTTTATCTTTTCCATTATAGTTGGTTTTACAGTGTTCTGTCAATTTTCTGCTATATGGCAAGGTGACCCAGGCGCACATACCTGTATACATTCTTTTATTCTCACATTATCATGCTCCATCATAGGTGACTAGATATAGTTCCCAGTGCTATACAGCAGGATCTCATCGCTTATCCATTCCAAAGACAATAGTTTATATCTATTAATCCCAAATTTCCAATCCATCCCATTCCCTCCCCCTTGACAACCACAAGTCTCTTTTCTATGTCCATGATTTTCTTTTCTGTGGAAAAGTTCATTTGTCCCATATATTAGATTCCAGATATAAGCAATATCATATGGTATTTGCCTTTCTCTTTTTGACTTACTTCACTTAGTATGAGAGTCTCTAGTTCTATCTATGTTGCTGCGAATGGCATTAGTTTGTCCTTTTTTGTGGCTAAGTAGTATTCCATTGTGTATATATATACCATACCTTCCTAATCCAATCACCTATTGATGGACATTTAGGCTGTCTCTATGTCTTGGCTATTGTGAATAGTGCTGCAATGAACATGCAGGTACATGTGTCTTTTTCAAGGAAAGTTTTGCCCAGATATATGCCCAAGAGTGGGATTGCTGGGTCTTATAGTAGTTATATACATAGTTTTCTAAGGTTTCCATAATGGTTGTACCAACTTACATACCCACCAACAGTACGGGATGGTTCCCTTTTCTCCACGTCCTCTCGAGAATTTGTTATTTGTGGACTTAATGATGACAACTCTGACTAGTGTGAGCTGGTACATCAAAGCAGTTTTGACTTGCATATCTCTAATAATCAGTGATGTTGAGCATTTTATCATGTGCTTGTTGTCCATATGTATATCTTCTTTGGAGAAATGTCTCTTCAGGTCTTTTGCTTATTTTTCCATTGGGTTGTTGATTTTTTTTGTTGTTGAGTTGTATAAGTTGTTTGCATATCTTAGAGATTAAGCCCTTGCCTATTGCATCATTTGAAACTATTTTCTTCTATTCTGTAAATTGTCTTTTTTTTTATGGTTTCCTTTGCTGTGCAAAAGCTTGTCAGTTTCATTAGGTCCCAATGGTTTATTTTTGCTTTTATTTCTGTTGCTTTGTGAGAGTGACCTAGGAAAACATTTGTAAGGTTGATATCAGAGAATGTTTTGCCTATGTTCTCTTCTAGGAGTTTGATGGTGTCGTCTTACATTTAAGTCTTTAAGCCATTTTGAGTTTATTTTTGTTCATGGAGTGAGCGTGTGTTCCAGTTTTGTTAATTTACATGCAGCTGTCCAGGTTTCCCAGCAAGACTTGCTGAAAAGACTGTCTTTTTCCCATTTTATATTCTTGCCTCCTTTGTCAAAGATTGATTGACCTTAGATGTCTGGGTTTATTTCTGGGTTCTCTATTCTGTTCCATTGGTCTGTATGTCTATTTTGCTTTTTACATTTTTTTTTTTTTTTTTTTTTTTTTTTTTTTTTTTTTTTTTTTGCTTTTTAGGACCGCACCTGTGGCATATGGAGCTTCCCAGGCTAGGGGTTGAATTGGAGCTACATTACTGGCCTACGCCTCAGCCACAGCAATGTCAGATCCAAGCCACATCTGTGATGTACACCACAGCTCATGGCAACACCATATCTTTAACCCACTGAGCAAGGCCAGGGATTGAACCCGCAACCTCATGGTTCCTAGTCCGATTTGTTAACCACTGATCCATGACGGGAACTCCCTGCATGTCTGTTTTGGTACCAGTACCACACTGTCTTGATTACTGTGGCTTTATAATATTGCCTGAAGTCTGAGAGAGTTATGCCACCTGCTTGTTTTTTGTTCCTCAGGATTGCTTTTGCGATTCTGGGTCTTCTGTGGTTCCATATAAATTTTTTGGTTATTTGTTCTACTTCTGTGAAAAATGTCATGGGTAATTTGATAGGGATTGCACTGGATCTACAGATTGCTGTGGATAGTATGGCCATTTTAACAGTATTAAGTTTTCCAATCCAGAAGCATGGGATATCTTTCCATTTCTTTGAATCCTCTTTAATTTCCTCAATTAATGTTTTATAGTTTTCCGCATATAAGTCTTTCACCTCCTTGGTCAGGTTTATTTCCAGGTATTTGATTTTTTGGGTGCAATTTTAAAAGGTATTTTGTTTTTGTATTCCTTTTCTAATATTTCATTGTTAGTATACAGAAATGTGCCTGATCTGAATGTTAATCTTATATCCTGCTACTTTGCTATATTTGTTGATCAGTTCGAATAGTTTTTGCGTTGAATCCTTAGGGTTTTCTATATATAGTATCACATCATTTGCATACAGTGACAATTTTACCTCTTCTCTTCCAATTTGGATACCTTTTATTTCTTTTGTTTTTCTGATTGATGTTGCCAGGACTTCCAATACTATGTTGAATAACGAACACCATGTTTTAACATGAGTTGGCATTGATTGTTATTTTGGGGATATGCAATATTTCAAACATTGTATTCTTTGTCTTCAAACTATTATGTAGACAAATCCTTTTGGTTTTACATAAAATAATCATTATTTAATTAAAAATAAATAGTGTGTCTATAAATATAACAATTTAAATGTGTCCTACTATTCAAATATCAAAAAACTGTAATTGTTTCTGACAGATCCTACAACATAGGGGTATTATATATTTTATTAAATTGACATTGTGCAAAAATTCTGACAGTTTAAGCCTTTATCTTACACACAAATTTCATTAGTGCTATATATTTCTACTTAATTTATGTCTTGAAATTTTCTCTAATTGATCTCAAGCCAAGAAAATGAAATGACTGATTTGTTATTGATTTATTCTACCTTATGGAATTAACTGATTAGTGCTAAACATAAACATAGCATGTTTTCCTTTATCACTCATTTCCCTGATAGGCATATGATGCAGAAGTAGATTAATATTCATTTACTACGTGTGATCTGTGGGATAAAGTATGCAATGTTCTTTTAATTGGATTGTTAGGATCTGCTAGATCCTATTATACATTTACATTTTCCTACAGTGAATCTTGTAAAATCTAAGAAGTCTGTAGGCGTGCTGTGCCTGGTACACTAGACTAAATGCCCCAGTGACCCTGCTGAGCCTATTTTGGATGAAAGTAAGGAAAAAAACCTTGTTCAAACATAACGGGGCAGGTCATTAGTGTGCATTTTCAATTATCTTTTCTATTTTGAAGAAGCAGAAAGTAACTTAATTTTTACTTAATAACTTAAATGGTATGATCCAAACATATTCAAGGGAAAACATAGCATCTCATTTTAATGATGGATGCATGAATCAAGTGCAGAATAATCATGAGATATGTTCTATTTCCTCTTTATTGCCTTTCCAGCAAGATTACAATAAAAAAGCAGGAAGTTATCAGGAAATTTCTGGGTTTTTAGTAAAAATTTTGCAAAAACTCTCGTGTCTTCAGTCTGTAAGATATATTTGAATATTTCATATGCTTTGGATATAGATGGCTGATTCTGAGATTTGCCTTCTTTTATAAATCAGAGCTACTTGATCAATTAACCTTCAGCAAGCTGAAATTAATTCAGCAAACATATGTTTCTTTAAATGTAGGCACCTTAAGTAATATTACCTAAGTTTTTTGATGAATTGAAAGAAACTATATTTGGTGAAGGGGAATTTCACCATACATAGTCTAGTGAGTCGCTCAAGCCTGTGGACTTTAATATGTTGCACAAGTACTTATGTGATACTTAATCATATGTGTTAAAAAAAGTATTTAACAGTTCAAAATTTTAAACTACAAATTTCTACTCTGGAGTAGGTAGGTAAGTTAATTATTACAGCAGTAATAAACCAAGAGGCCTGTTATTTTTAAAGAGAAGTCTATTTTATAGATTATTGAATATTATTCTATCCCAAAGTGAAAGATTTCTACTAATCAAAATGCATAACTAATAAACTACTAAGGTGAGGGCAGATCATTTTTTCACTTGACATCCTCTTTATATAAAAATCATCTAAGGTAAAATATATCTTTTTCTAAGTGTGCATTTGTTTGATAAATAGAGTTAATACATGAAAAGAGCTTAGTGAGAACACTACATGGTTGTCTTTTCACTGTCGAAGTTTACGTTTTATTTTGTAAGTGTAATAACAGCATCTTACCAAGACAGATAGTATAACATATAGATAATTTAATATAGTAATTATAATCTGTATGTCTGTGTCTTCCCCAAATGCATGTGTTGAAACCCAATAGCCAATGTGATGGTATTTGGAATTAGGGATTTGGGGAGATAATTAGGTCAGGAGTGTGGAGCCCTCATGAATGGGGTTCTTTTAAAGTGATAAAGGAACCAGAGCTCTCTCTTTTCACTTTGTAAAGATAAAATGAAAAGTGAGCAGTCTGCAACCCTAGAAAAGGGTCCTAACCAGGACTTGACCCATATCCAACTTCTGGCCTTCTAAACTGTGAGAAATAAATGTTTGCTGTTTAAGCCATCTTGTTTATGATATTTTGCTGAGCTGGACAGTAACAAAATGCCCCCTAAATGAACTGTTACACTGAATACATAAAGTGTTTCATGTATCATAAATAAGAAATATGGACAGATGTCATCTATACGTGCAGCTGTGACTTAATTCTGGGAAGTCTAATTTAAATATCTTAAAACATTCTCACATCTTAACTTCCTATATAGACTCTATAATTACTGGGCTTAAATTTAAGCAGTGTATTTCTGCTCACCAAGTGCTCAGAACTGCCTGTTGCTTGTCTTGACCAAGAGTTAGTCATGCTTCTCCCCTCCCCAAAGGTCCCCAAACTGTGCATCATCACTAAGTTTCCTCAAGAAAAACATCTTCCTCTGCTGGCTCATTCATACTCTAGAAGTAAATGTTTCCTGTTACACTGTCTTGATCATCTCTACCACTCACTCCCAACAAATAAAAGTTTCTGCTAGACAACCTTATCTCTATTTTTTTAAATGACTTTTCCCATTTGATTTCTCTTTATTTGATACTGCTGCAAGGTATTTTGCCTTCACACAGTATCTTAACAAAATAGATGGAAAGAAGTCGCCATATGTGGTTAAGAATTAAAGACTGAAGTTTCAAACTTTAAGCAGGTAGTGTTTTGTTGAGATTTAATGGAACATTGGCAGTATGAATAAAACCATTTTTTGCTTATACTCAGCAAGGGATAAACTCTGACTATGGCAATATGGAAAATTTTGTGCCCTCAGATTGAAGAGAAATAGTCTTCTGGTGATAGATCTATAATTAAAAGACTTGATGTCTAAATGAAATAAGTAAGATAAAAGGAAATGACTTAACACCCTATGTGGTCACAAATACTTAAGGAACATGATATCAATCACGATAGTGAACAAGTAGTCTTAATTTACACTAAGAAAAGAAAGCATAATCATCTGTGGTCACCTGAATGCAGTTAAAAAGCTTTAAATGCTATTTACATATCCAAATGGAATATGGTGAAAAATGACAAATACCTTGGTTAGGAGAACTAAGAACATATTTTTTTTTTTCCTGATGTCTCAATGTTGATACTGCTTTTAGATTAAGAAGAAGTCAATTCAAGAGCTTTTTCAAAACAAAGATTCTAAAACTTTTAAAGTCATATTTTCTGAGTCAAATCTTTGCTTGCATTTTAAGATGGTAACAGAGAAATTCCTGCTAACAAGGAAAATATGTAATCATTATTAAGGAAGTTGTTAAGTTCTATTTCACTTTTAAGAGAGTAGTTCTGTCTGAATGAAATAAACTACCACTATTTTTATTCTTCAGACAGAGCTAGTATTCATTTACTTTGATTTATTTCACTTCTATTGCTTATTCACCTCAAATTACATTACGTTGTTTCCATTTTGAACAGTAATAGTGTCATCATCACGAATGAGATTCTCGCATCAAAAAGTGTGTACCTGCTGTTTTCCATCTGCTTTGCTTGCTCTTTCACCTTGCTGGGACACCTAAGAAGATACATAATAAATCAGGCAAAACCTCAGCAATAAACTGGGAGTTTATTGCTTATCACAATAGTAAAGATACCTAATATAAGGTATCTCTCGTTAAACCTAAGGAAGGAAGTCATGTTAATTTGCAAAATGGGAAAGAAATCTTATGTTTTTTGTATTATGGAGACTCTCCATTTTCTTTTATTATTTACATGGCAGCATAACACAAAAATCCAAAAACCAAGTGTACGTCATGATGAATTTTTACAAATTTTACGTTTCATCATATATTCAAATGAAAAATTATATGTTAATTATAAGGTGGCAAGCCCAAAAAGCATAGTAAAAGATCTGTCTTCTAAAATTTCAGACACTGAGTTTACTTATGCTTTTCTACTGGATATTCTCTTAGATATATTGCACTTCATTTCAAATCCCCCTAAAGCTTAATCAAAGGTATGTCTGTCTTCACAAGAGCTCTGTTTTTTAAGATATGATGCAAAAAAAATTGTAAATGATTCGGTCTTTTGATTTGGATGGACTATTTATCCTTGATGATTTTATTGCTCTAGGAATGAAAATGAAGAACTAAACAGAATATATGCATACTTTCAACGTGTTTTATTAATGCAACCATGAAATACTCTATCATTTCTTGCTTTTAAAGATAGATAGAAGTGAGTAGTGATGATGTAGTATAATCTGCATAGGCAGCTCAATCAAGCCATTCCTCCCCCTAGATTATTCATTCAAGCACTTTCAATCTCATGAAGATATATTGTATATATAAAAATAAATATATGTATCTGTGTACATGCACATGATTTATATGGCTAAACAATATATTCTAAATTAAAGTATTTGAAAGGCATTTCTCTTCTAATACATATGCAATTTTTGGTAAAAGTTTCACCTGCAAAAGAGAAGTGTATTCCCTCAATTTATTAACCTCTGTCCCACATTTGTCCAAGGATATTTCTGATATCAGAGTCCTAGCTGGTCTCCTTGCCTCTATTTTTCTCCCAGCAAAGCATTCAAAATAAAACAAAGTTGAGTTTATTGCTTATCGCAATGGTAGAGGTCATTTCTTGACAGAATTTTATCAGCATCACAGAAGGGGATGGACATAGCTGGAATATATTACAGGCTGGTTGTGGAGTCTGATTTAAGGTGAGTCTTTCAGTGTAAGGTCTTGATCAGAGTTGTGAAAAATTCATTATGTAATAATTTAGAAATGGCAGAGACAGAGGGCCAAGAATCAAGGACAGGGATTAGAGACAGGTTTTGTAGAGTCATTAAGCCTACTTAAGCTATTTACTTTTAGTAGTTGAACACTTCCAAAAACTTTTGAAAGAAATAATAGATTTTATGTATAATTTTACCTTCCTGAACAAACATTTCCTGGAATAGTAAGGTCATGTTAATTAAAGTGAATAATCAACCACAGGTTGGGTTAATAAAGACGTTAAGGTGTGTGGGTGTAGATATATTTGATACTCATCAGTGCACTTAATCATCATTCTTTAGCTTAAGCTAAAGAATTAACTCCAGCATCTGGAGAAGTGGGCAATCCATTTCCTCATTTATTATGAGGTATTGTAATAGTATATTAGGTATTTGAGGGTGTTTGTTTCAAACTCTATGAAAGTCAGATTTCCCTGTTCTTTTATTTGGAGGCTCTCTTGTTGGATCATTTGGCAGAACAGCAGCTGCACAGGAGCATTTAAGATTCCAGAGATCACATACTTGAACACTGCTACACAGAAAATACTAAGAGAAGGACTGCTATCAGAGCCTACAAATCAGTTTTATGCCAAAGCTCAGTAGTGCTTAAATTAAGTCAAAAGAACAGGATCTTAACTTCAACCTGAAAAGCCCCCCACAACACACACACACACACAGCTATCTAATATATATACATTTATGATATTTGTGTGCTTCTTAGATCATTTTAGAAAATTATTTATGAGAGGAGCTTCTCAAGGATTTGAGGGGGTTAATTAAGCACACCTGCCTCAGCGCAGTTGTTCCTTGAGCCACGTCATACCCTGCTTGCACCTTCACATTTGCCAAAGAGATTTTGCAGAGATGATGGCAGAAGAGCAGTTAAACCAGTTTGGCTCCTGGAACAGAGGCTCTGCCCTTGACCTGCCTAAGTTCAGAGGTCAGAACTCAGTCCCAGATCATCCTGCATTTTCCACCACAAATTACCAGCAGGTTGATGTGTATACTAATCACATTTCAGGAGGACTTATTCTTTTTGTATTGTTCCTCTGTAGGCCAAGGTCTTAATAAATACTTTACGTACTTTTAAGAAATCTATGCAGAATAAATACCTTCTTGAGATGCCAAAACATCACTGGAGGCCTGTTCCAAACTAACTGATGTTCCATTTCATGGACCTTTGCGGCAAGGAGTGTTGTAGTCTTGGCAGTTTTACCTACTTTTACTATTCCATACACTCGGGCAAGTAATATTCTCACTACTGTGCAGTCCCTTTATATTGTATAATTTCAAGAGGCTTGAGGGAAAAAATCTAGAATTCACTTAAAATTATTAGCGTTTAAGATTAAGATTCCTGAGGGAGACTTGTGGTGCAGTGGATTAAGGATCTGTGTTGTATCTGTGGCAGCACTGGTTTGATCCCTGGACCTGTGCAGTGGGTTAAGAATCCCAGGTTGCCACAGCTGTGCTGTAGGTTACAGCTGTGGGTCGGGCCATTTATTTTTAGTAGTTGAACACTTCCAAAAACTGGCCCAGGAACTTCCATATACCATGGGTACGGCCATTAAAAAAGAGAGAGAGAGAGATTCCTGGATGTCTGCCTTATGGTGTTTGCCATGGGAAAAAAAAAAAAAAATCACATGGTGGTTGAGCAGTTTTCAAACAGGAAATCAACTGATTGTTAAAAGAAGATAATAACAAGGGAAGCTTGGTGACCCCAAAAGGAAAAGGTGCATTAATCCAACAAGTGGGTTTCACCATTCACTTGGGTCAAATCATGAAAAAATTGAACCCATTATTACTTTATGCTAGGAAGTGAATAAGAAGGCAGAAGGCAATTTTAAGAATGCGGGATTTATAGGTAATTGATGTCTATTTTTTGGCCAAAATTTTAAACCTGCAAAAAGAAAAGAAATTAGGAAAAAATACGCTTGCATATTTAAATGTGAAAATATGTGACTCTTCCTATTTGGGGAATCTATTTCTTGAAGACTCTGCTCTAGAATATTTCTAAGAAACTTCAGTTGCCAATCTTCAAATGATCTGAGAATTACTTGTCTCTGCCAGGCAAACATTGACACAAGAATAAAATGTTGGGTGTTCACTGCTGTTATAGTTGTGAATGGTATCTGATAAGGTCCTTTCTATTGGAGTTCGAATAGTGTCTTTCTCTTATGTTCCTTCAGAGACCAGTTCTATAGATTTTGTTCATACAGAGGATGTTTAGGAGGATGTTGATGAACAGCTTTCCACACCTGCTGGCAATACTAGCTATACAGCATGAGTCCCATCTGATAGGTGTTCATGTGTGCTTGACAGAACGTGCAAATTAGAACTGGAGGTACTATTTTCAGAAACATAGGATGACCTCCTAGTAATTTTTAAAGGATGTGATGAACCCAGAAGGTGTCATTTAAGGCAGTATCAATATATGAGGACATAAAAGAGTCTCTGAAAGTCTGGCCGATTTTAATTTCAGAATTCCGTTTGTGCTTATCACCTTTTCCAAAGATTGGAGATGATGGGGAAGTTATACTTCTTTTTAGTTGCTACGGCAATTCATATCTTTACAAAGATAATTATTAGTCCCAGTAAAATGGGAACATCTGTCATTAGAGAGTTATTTTGGAATTTCCCTGTTTGGGAATATGAAATCAAGTAGTTCTTTGTTATGCTGAGAGCCACAGGGCTCCAGCAAAGAAAAGCTGCAGCTTTAGCACACAATGAGAAGAGCATATTTAAAAAACAAACTTATGGTTACTAAAAGAGAAAGGGACAGGGAGGTATAAGTTAGGAGTTTGAGATGAGCATATAAAACTCTTTCATATAACGTAGATAAGCAACAACGTCCTACTATAGCACAGGGACCTGCATTCAATATCTTATAATAAACCATAATGAAAAAGAATAACTATATTGCAAGTTAGCTGCATGAAATTCAGTAAAAGATATTCAGAGACATCAACATTTGGGTTCTTGGCAATGTCTAGCTTATACAATTTTATCAGACTTAGGAAAGTGACATATAAAATCTCTACATCCCAAAATTTTAATAACATTTCATACAAATATTAATTGAAAACAGTGGCCAATTTGTATTTCTTGTGGTAAGAAAGTAAATAACTTTGGCTAATGCATTATGCTTATGATCATAAACAAAAGTGGAAGATAGTAAAATTCTCAAATGAGTTTTAACACACAATATGTAATTAAGCGTTTAATCTCAGCATTTTTCCTTAGATCAAAAACAGATTATGAACAGTAAGGGTATTAACTATTGCCATAATACATCTTCAGAAAGTTGTCACAAAAATTCACCATATTGTCCCTTATTGATGAGGATGCTAAACTGAAAGGAAGGGATAATTCTTGTACTAGTATATGTGATTGATCTTGAGTAGGTTTGTTGCTCCTTCTGAACACTATAGAATTATTATAATATATATGTCTTAGTTTCATGCATTCAATTTAAAGAAGACAATTTCTCATTTGATGCTAAGTACAATTAACAATACAGCTCTTAAAATAGTTTTGGAGAATGTCAAGGCAAACCTAATTATTTTTTTATCTTTTTTTTTTTTGTCTTTTTGACTTATCTAGGGCCGCACCCGCAGCATATGGAGGTTCCCAGGCTAGGGGTCTAACAGGAGCTGTAGCTGCCGGCCTTCGCCACAGCCATAGCAACGCGGGATCCGAGCCGCGTCTGCAACCTACACCACAGCTCACGGCAACGCCGGATCCTTAACCCCCTGAGCAAGGCCAGTGATCGAACCCGCAACCTCATGGTCCTTAGTCGGATTCGTTAACCACTGAGCCACGAAGGGAACTCCTATCCTTCTTTTTTTTAATATAAAAGGACACCTTATGTCATTTACCAAATTAAAGGTGACGGAAATATATGCAACACCATTTCCTAAGACATTGGAACATGCTATTATTTTATAGCTATATCATAATGCTAAAGAATAATTGTATATTAAAACTGTATTATAACCAGTTTGTTTTTCATTTTAAAGGCATCTGACTATTTATAGATTATTTTCAATTACTTAGTTTTACCTCTTTATAGGATATTTAGGTTAATTACCTAATTCTATTTATCTTAATATGCCAATGATCACTTATATATCAGCTTGTGTTTTAAAGGCAAAGAAATTATAAGTTGTTGATAAAATAGGTAGTCATCTGGAAAAAATAACTTTAGATTCATATTCTACTGCAGTTGATGTCTATAAGCCAAAGACCCCCAGGGGCACACATGTAGCCAAATGAAGTTGAGTTTATCACTTGCTAAAGCAAGGGAAACCACTGCATGTAAGAAACCATAGAATGTTTGGTCATTTTCGTGTTTGTGTAGTATATTTCTTCTAAGTCTCTAATTAGAGAAATTATCATGAGTTATCTTTTTTGTTGTTGTATCCATGTCACAGAGAGTTCTAGTCAGATGTTTATTTTCTGCAAAATTGCTAATGTCAGTAGGGGAACTACATGACCTATCTAGGAGCAGGTAGGCCAGCTCCCAGCTGTCATCTGTCAGGTGTAATTAATCCTTTCTCATTCTTTACCTTTACAAAAATGTTACTGTGTTAAGTAAAATACAAAAGTGAATCAGTTAAAATATTAGAATATAAGTTGTACATATATTTAATCTTATAACGACAGAAAACAAAATGGTCATATGAGACTAAGCATTTTGATGTTACACAAATACCAAAAATGTCTGCACACACACATGCAAAAGAAATTCACAGCTAAATATCACATGGCAAATTGGACAGAAATATTTGTAGTAGAGATCATAATTAAAGAACTAATTCCAGTAAGTATGATTTAGAAGAAGACCAACAGTCTAACAAGCAATGGATATGAACTGACAATTTATAAAGAAAGAATTATGGTTGGCTGATAAATACTTGAAAAGGTGCTCACTTTCTTACAAAGATAATTTAAAAGAGCAATAAAATATTAAACAAATTAAAACAACAGCAAATATTATTTTGATTGAGTTGTCAAAATATTAGGGAAACAGTAATTCTTATAGATGGTTTAAATTTATTTGTATTAAAATGTATTCAAAGTAGTTACAAAACGTGAAATATATCACTACTAGGAAACCATGCTTTTTCTAATGAATTTTTTATTAAAAAATTTGAGAGGATGTTATAAAATGTCAGTGTTGTTAACTGTGTCTAATAATTACATAATTTGATTTTATTTTTCATTGTACAATGTGGTTTCCACATTATTTTTTAATTATAAGAAAATTCACAATTAAGTATGGGAAAAAACCACAAGGTTGGATTAACAGAGAAATATCTGTATCAAGGAGGGTAAGTTTTTCAGGAGGTAAAGTAGAAGTTATTCTAGTTGAATGAAATCAATCTGTTTTTTGAACTTGTTTAAAAACATAGACTGTGCCACATTTTGCTTATCCATTCATTCATCAATGGACAGTGGTTACCTTGACCTTTTAACTACTGAAAATAATGCTGCTATGAACACAGGTATACAAATATTTCTTTGAAATACTGCTTTCAGTCCTTTGGGGTATATATCTACAAGTAGCATTGCTGGATTATAGAAGTCTATTAGCAATTTTTTAAGGAATCATTGTAGCATTGTACATGGCTGCCAACAGTGCACCAGGGTCCCAATTTCTCCACCTCTTCACTGACTCTTTTTCTTTTCTGTGTTTTATGGTAACTATTCTAATGTATGTGATATATTTCATTGCAGTTTCGATTTACATTTCCCTAGTAAATAGTGTTACTGAGCATTTAAACATGCTTAATAGTCATTTGTCTGTCTTTGGGAAAATGTCTATTCAAGTCTTTTGCCCATTTTTGAATTAGGTTGTATTTTTGTTGTCATTGTTGAGGTTTAAGAATATTAATCAGTCTTAAAAATGGAGAACATTCTGACCTATGCCACAACATATATGACCTTACAGACATTTTGCTAAGTGAAATAAGCCAGTCACAGAGACATGCTATGTGATTCCACGTCCTGGAGATACTTAGAATAGTCAAAATCATATAAACAGAAAATAGAATTGTGTCTGCCAGGAGCTGGGGGAAGGGGAAAAAACTGGGATGTTAATGTTTAAAGGATGTAGAGTTTCAGTTTTATAAGATAAGAAGAGTGACGGAGATGGACGTTGGTGATGGTAGACAATATTGTCAATGTATTTAATATCATTAATTCTTCTTTTCTTTTCTTCTGCATGGAATGTGGAGGTGGTTAGGGGGCCAGAAGCAGCCATTACATCATAAAAATAGTGTTAAGTACAGTCAATATATAGTTAAAACATATGTGTCTCAAAAATTACATCTTCAGATATCATTAAAAATATTAATCCATGAAGAAGCTACTAAGACCACTGAACTACTGCTTTGGACACATACTAAATGGCTAATAATAGTATTGTTCAAATGAAAATGATACTTTGATATTAACCATTATTAAAAACTTGATAGCTTTTTCATGACTTTAATAATATTTAACGAAAATATAAAGTTTTTCTTCTGATAGTAAAGATATAGAACTAAAGAGATCTTATCCAATTCTGCAGATGCTGTCAACAAATGATGGTGATATTATAAATTACTCAAGATAAAGATTAGGAGAAAGATAGAAAAAGAGAAGACTATCACAAATATCACCTATAAACATATAGAATTTCATTTTAGCCTGATAGTTTTTCTCTTAGGTAAATTCTGTCCTCTTCTAGATCCTCAATAAATATTAAGGTTCCAAAAAGCAAAGAAGCCTAGCACACTAGTTACCTGTCTAGTTTCCCAACATTATCCCTGACTTAATGAAACCTGTAATTTCTATGGAAATATTCTCACAAATATTCAAAAAGATTCCCAACTTTTCCGCTCCCTTTGCTAAATTCTTTCAGTTGTTCATTCTTGGTGCTTTTGGGTGAAATAGAAAAATTATTACCAGATAAGCATGCTCTCAGATTTCTGCTATCCTTCAGTAGTCATACAATTCTTGTTGATTGACTTGGAATTCAAAACCAGGCTGATGATTTAGATTTTATCTAATTCTCTTTTGTCATGACTGTAATGCAATATTAATGGCATAATCCTCAAACAGCAAATTGTTTACTAAAAATAATGAAATACTCTCTATTTTATGCTACTATATTTCATGCAGCAGTTATTCTTGTGAAATAATGGTTTAACATTGTATGTTAATGCTAAATCTCAAATTCAATTTTTACATATTTTTTCAAATACTATCCACTATAAATGACAGCTGAACACTTACACAGAAGAGATTAAACAGTTTTTTTTTCCAGAAGATATTCAATAAGCCCTGATGACCAGAGCAGCAACTGTAGCTAAAATTTTCAAGCAGTCCATGTGTGTGTTGTAACTGGTGTGAGAATTCAGCATATGCAGTGTTTGATGTTTTAATCATAACACTGAGGTATCAATTAAGTAAACTTTTTTACTCTGGGCAAGTGGAAGACATATTGCTATAATTATAGTAACAGATGACTTCTTAGTAACATTTATTCTTCAGGTAAATAAAACTTTTACTGAAGGAAGCTGCCTTAATCTATCTGGTGTTAAAATACCAGCTTTCCATTATCACAACTGTAGCTTCAAAATGTGCTGAAATTTAATATTTGCCAGTGCTTTTTTGTACTTACAAATAATTGCCTATAGACTAGATAAGAATAGTTGTTTTCAACCTAATTTTAATTTTTAAATTCACGTTAAATTTATGACCATGTCTTGAAGTGAATGGAAGTATGTTTAGCAGGACGTATCTGGAATTAAGTTCTTGTAGATCCAGGTAGTGATTGCTCTGCCAACCTCATTTCAAGCATAAGTGACTCTAGCATTTATTTTCAGTCACCCCATATTTTGACATGTTAGTATGTCTTACGTAAGCCAAGTTTAACATCTGCTGCACTTCTCATTCATTGAAGATCTGTTCGATACTTCATTCACTTAAAAAAATGAATGAATCAGGTAAAGTCAGGCTAGTTACTTCTCTCTTCAATTTATATGGAAAAGAAGAGAAGCAGTGAGATATAAGCTATAAGTGAATTGATATGTGAAGAGGAATAAATTGGGACTTGTAATTTGTATAACAATTTCACATCTGTGTTAAAACAATGTGATAGAAATTCAAAGAAAAATTATATATAGGATATAAGTTATTTAAAAATCTTCATCTGAGTACTTTTATATGTCACATATAAAACTGAAAAAAAATTTCTTAAAAGATATGCAAAACTGTTTTCTAATTATTGTTATATAGCTATTCAATTTTCTATACTTAATTTGAAATATCAGAAATTAATGTCAAAGTCTGTTTAGGCCCTAATATTTTACAGTAATCTGTCAGTCAAATGAGCACTGCCATCTAAATATGACACACAGAGTTCTCTTATTTTCCTGGCCAGTTATGATAATTGATACTGTGACATGTGGAGTCCAGTTTAAGAGATCATGGTATCTATTATAAATGGTTAAATTACTAAGTTAATAAATGCCATACAAGATACAAGAATACTATCTGAATAAAGTCTTTAGAGTACACACTTTTTTTTTCATTTTCTTTCTACTTACTTAAACAAAGGTCCTAAGTTTATATTCAGAATGAGATAGCCATTTATATTTATCAGCTTCAACTTTGTATCACACCAGAGAATATAATGACAGAGAAATGATTTGAATAATTATTTTCAAATCTTCCAAATGATATGACTTAACATCTGGCAAATTTACAAGAGAAAGACATTAGAATTTTTATGACATGGAGTCTCCATTCATACACTGTAGCTAATGTTTATGAGATACAATATGGAAACGTGTTCTGATTCTCTATTCCTCTTCTTTCCTATGGATAAAATTACTGGAACAAAAAGTTTTCTGTATCAATTTATAAGTAAATAAATGTAGATAAATACATACATATGTAACATAACAACAGTTTTAACAGATTATACAGCTGTCAAGAAGATTTTCAGCTTATTATTTAAGCAAACACAATGTTGATATTGATTTGGAATATAAATACTAAACTTAAGAGAGGTTTTTGGATATTAACATATGGATAAAAAACTAGTGAATATATAGCACTCAAAAGGGGAATGGCTGTTCAAATCATCTTTTTAATATCAAATTGTAAATACTTATTGCATATTTGAAATACATATATTACACAAGCAAAAAATAAAAACATCAGAAACAGTAACGTTTGATAAATTTTCTTCTATGAATTTGTGTGTACATAGGCAACATTCTCAAAATAAAAACATTTGAAAATAATCAGTTTTACTAAATAAGTAGTCATTTTTCTTAAAAATGATACAACTCATTCCTGAAAACTACCAGAAAGCTGAATCTAGGAAATTATTTTACTCTGAATTAATATAAACACACATAGACACACACACATACACACACTCACATACACATGAAATACCATTTTCTTAAACTGTAGGTGAACAACCTGCACTGATATTGGGATATGCTTCTGCAGAGGAACAGAAACTAGAAAAAACTAATGGAAAATCAGATCATCTCATTAGAAAGTGAGCTACCTTCTCCCCCAACCCCCCCAACCCCGTCTCTCCAGTGAGTGGAGAAACACAATGGAGCTACTCTGATCATCAGATAGATGATAGATACAACACTGAGAGCTGAAAGAATCAATAATTAAAAGAAACAGTTATGCTGGCTTTTCAAAAACCAGCTAGCCAAAATATTAAAGATTGTATTTATAGTCTTACTTTTTAGTACTTAAAACTATAAAGGCTTTCCTTCTTTCCCTTAACAATTTCTTTTAATAACATTGAAGGGAAGCATCATAACATTTGGTGATTTCCATCATTGGTCAAAATGTTAATAATATTTTAAGTTGAATTTCCTGTTAAAATTCAGCTTCTGGAGATCCATCTCACTAAACTCATAAATTTTCAATCCAGGAGGAGGAAATAGATCCAGTATGAAATCCTTGTCTTCCATTCATTTTCTGTGTTAATTCATACAATCGCATTTTGTAGGTAACAATCATACTCAAAAACTTTTGTGTTTCTGGAGGTTTTTTTAAATAATGGAATTCATACTACATCAAAATAATAAAATATGGTTGAATAAATAAAATCTGTTACTAAACTACATCAGTCCAATAGATGGAGTTTCATTTGAGGTTTCTAAGTTTTAAATGTTTAATATAGTATTTATGAACATGGTTGGATTAAAATTAAAATGTAAACTATCACACCTAAATGCTATGTTACAGCACCTACAGTTTTATTTTCTCTATGTCAAAATGAAATTGCTTGTCAAACGTAGATCACGCTATTTGGCCTCAAGTCCCCTTTAAGGATATTGAACCAAAACCTCAGGCCAAGGCAGGAATTACCAGACACTTATCATTGCCCCACTCTCTCATTGTAATGCCCCTTCCCCTACCTTGAGCAATCTGGCCTACTCCTTCCTACTAAGAAAGGTATGTGGCCCATTCCTCACCCTGACTCCATAAGGGTAATATATACCCCCAACCTACCAGCAAGTGTATTGCAAGACCCCTCTTTACCCAGCCAATCAGCAGGTCAGCAGGTGTATCACCAGAACAACTAGACCAGTCAACAGTCGGCCCTCACACATGTGCAGTAGGCCTGGGTAGGAAAAAACAGGTCTTCACTCCATTCCCTAGCATGCGGATATGAAAAGAAACCCAGCTGTGAAGTGGGGCCAGTCACTACTTGCAGGGCATCCTGCTCTCCCTCTGAGAGTGTACTTTCACTTCAGTAAGCTTGCTTGTTTTCTATCTTGTCCACCACTTCAGTTATTTGCTGTTCACAGACAAGAACCAGGAGGATAATGCAGCTATAACAATAGGATTCATTACCTAGAAATCAGTGTTGTTTGAAGGAATATTTAAATGTAATAATACTTATTTATACATAGGAAGAGAGATACATAAATAGATAAGGAAAGAAAGATGTATGGTGAAACTCTACGTTACATTTTAAAGTAAGAAACATCTTGCTAATATTTATATCACAAAATCATGAACTGTGATTTCTTTAGGAAAACACATTATCGTGGACATGATTTATTCATGTCTTCTTCTAAAAAACCAAGTTATTATTGTGGAGGTTGTTCAAATTCAAAATCTACGCATATAAGTTTGAATAAAAAATAATTTCATTATATAAACATTGAATCATTCAAAACACATTTGTTTCATATTCATCAAATGGTAGTTTATTTTCATGTTGAACAAAGAACTCAGATGAGCATTTTTACTATTTTTAGAGGATTATGAAAACTGTTGTTGTTGATGTTTTTCTTACTGCCTCATTCGGTATCATTACTGTATTTAAAAAACAATGAGACACTTCTTATTGTTGGAGACTATTAATGCAATAGTTATAGTCAAGTGTATGTATGATTAGTTATAAAATCTGTATGAGAGAGCAAAGTGAAATTTCTGTGTCCATTTAAATTTAAAATGTGTTAAGTTTAAAAATATCTTAACTACAGAGTTTTTTAATATTTCAGAATTCTTCATATTGTATGTTTGCATATGCAGTTTTTAATGTTTCTCTTCCTAAAATTACATATGTTGAAAACCATGTCCACTTTGTGAAAAAAAAAAGCATATCTGTAAAATACAAAGAACCACATGCTGCTTTTCTTCTGCAATTCCTTGTGCTTCTTTTAAATAGTCTTTTTAGACCCGGTGGAATCTCATTTTAATATTAATTGTAACATTTTGCACTTAGTGCTTTTCCTCTGAAGAAAGCCAAAGCCCTTAGCAGTGAAAAATCTTAGCCATCAGCTAGAACAGTTGTGTGAGAAAGAACTCCATCAATGCAAAGCCAGTTTAAACTTGGAAGTGATTAAAATTCATATCCTTTCAATCAGGCAACAGGAAAAGAACCAATTTTTCACCAGCCTTCAGTGTTTGCCACAGAAGAGACCACTACTGAGGATCTTGATGTTCAAAAGTCCTACCAGAAAGAGGGAAGAACAAGATAAAATGGATTAGACCATGCTAGGCATGGTCTGATTCATCCCAGGGAGCAAAATATCCTAAGTGATACATTTTTGGACAGAGCATACTGATCAAAAAGCCCAGGAAAACAGCAGAAAACACACAGCCACACACAGAGACACACATGCTATATTTTCCTGCTGTCTTCCATCTACCAGTGGTACACAGTGGTGGTTAAATGGACATTTCTTAGTATCTGAAAGAATTTTGTCTAAATTCTTATTCAGTCCATTGCCACTTTCAAAACTCACAGCCTTCATCTGCAAGGTGAAGACGATGACAGTTCTTAACAGGTTGTGAAATTATAATGAAATAGAATGTATGTAGTGTAAAGTTAATGTTCAGTTCATTGGAAGTACTTGGTAAGTGATAAATGTCATCAGTACATACTTATGCAGATAAAACTTACAAAATGACAAGAAAATATGATTTAGTAATGAGTTTGATGTCTTTTATGCAAGAGAAAGCAGTGCGTGGATGACAGAATGCAGTGCTTCATGGCAGTGGAACACTCTTCCCAAGGGACTCTGAGTAAGTATTTATAGGGTATTAGAAGACGTAATGCCAAAATAGGCTACAGTTGGTTAGGTGTGTTGCCGAAACTTGGCCTCTGTCCACTGCTGCTGGATAAGCAATGAGATCCTACCATATACTACAGAGAACTATATCCAATCTCTTGGGATAGAACATGATAGAAGATAATATAAGAAAAGGAATGCATGTATATATATGACTGGCTCACTTTGCTGTACAGCATAAATTGGCACAGCATTGTCAATAAACTATAATAATAAATAAATAAATAAATATAATAAAACACAAGTTTAATTATAAGAAACATTTTATAGTACATTTAATAATGCAAATTAGAAAATGTGTCAAATGACGAACAAAATTACCTTAAATTTCCTTAACTCAGGAGGCAGCACATCAAACTCAGATTTTAAATGTTTTAAGACAGTATTTCACAAATATTTCTTGGGGACCAATTATGTACTAGATTTTACTCAGTGAACAAATGTCACAACATCACTGATTTTATAACATATTTTTTTCAAAGCCTATGCGTTCAAGGGGCATTTTAGTTGGAGGATGAAGAAACAGTGTCTCAAATATTCAAACCTTATTTTGTATCTGCATTTCTATTTTAGCAGCCATGTGAGATCTATTTAAACTGAAACTTCAAGAGACTTCTAATTGTTACTGCCTAGTAAGGTTATCGAGAAAGATAAGATCCACCATCTTTTATTTTTTCCTTGTTTGAGGAATTTGAGATTATAATAATGCACTTTATCTGTACAACATCAAAAAAGGAGGTGTTCCCAATATTAATGTTTGTTATTAAGCTTTTCAGCTGTCTGTAAACTCAAGTGGTCTATAGTTGAATATACCCTAATGCCAGATGGAATATCAGAAAATGTGTATGAGGCTTTAATTATCTGAAAACCCAAAATGAACTGTTACTCATGATACCTGGGGATTTTAATGAAGAGCATACATATGTTCTTCTTGCTAATTGAAGATGAGCCTCATTTTAACGGATTTAATCTCTTGAGACTTTGAAACATAAACAACAGAAGGACTGAAAAAAATTTTGAAAACCCGAAGTAAACTTTTCTAAGATTCTACATGTTAAATAGAAAATTATTGGAGGTTTATATTTTTGTATGGCAGATGATTGTGTTGAATATGTAAAATATCTATAATATAAAAGTTCATGAAATGATAGGTATTTTTTCACATTTATCCAAAGTGATATTCCACCAAAATATTCAGATATATATAAATAAAGTTTATATCTATAGGTTTAAGGCTGAGTATTAAATATATTTTAAAAATTTGGTTGTGAATAATACATTTTTAACTCAATGAATTTTATTATATTTATAGTTGTACAAAGATCATAACAACCCAATTTTACATCATTTCCATCCCAAACCCCAGGTCCATTCCTCCCCTACAACCTGTCTCCCTTGGAAACCATATGTTTTTCAAAGACCATGAGTCGGTATCTGTTCTGCAAAGTTCATTGTATCCTTTTTTTAGATTCCACATATAAGTGATAGCATATGATACTGGCTTTTCACTGTCTAACTTCATTTAGCATGATAATTTCTAGGTCCATCCATGTTACTGCAAATGCCATTATTTCATTCCTTTTTATGGCTGAGTAATATTCCATTGTGTATATGTACCACATCTTTTTTATCCACTCCTCTGTCAATGGACATTTAGGTTTCTTCCATGACTTGGCTGTAGTGCTGCAATGAACACTGGAGTACATGTATCTTTTTGAGTCATGGTTTTCTCTGGATAGATGCCCAGGAGTGGGTGAATAATACATTAATAATAGCTAGTCCTTGGAGTTAAAAAACTTTTAAATGTAGAGTTTAGAATAATTTATGGTATTTTGTAAGTAGCCCATAGAGAAATTATAATAATTCTAAAAGAAGAAGAAAAAAGGAGTGCTATTTGAGAGTGAAAACAATGCACTAAAGTTGAGAGGGAAAAATAAATTTAAACATGTATTAATTGTGAGAAAATACATATATATTACTTTCAAAATTTTCCATATTTGCTGAGAAATGCTAAATTTTAGCCAAAAGCTCTGTGATTCTTTCAATGACAGACCCATGGATAACAAATGCCATGACAACTTGATGTCATCACACACTTGCTTGAAAAAAATTCTCATTTTTTTTTTTAAATAGCTGCACCTGCAGCATATGGAAATTCCCAGGCCAGGGACTGAATCTGAGCCATAGCTACAGCAATACAGAATCCTTTAACCCACTGTGCCTGGCTGGAGATCAGATCCAGGGTTCTGTAATGACCTGAGCTGCTGCAATGGGATTTTTAACCCACTGTGCCACAGTGGGAACTCCAAAACTGTCAATATTTTGATTGCCCACTCACCGACTGGTGACAATGATAGTCACCAATATGCTGGATGTGTCAGATACATTTTTATTGTAAACTGTTTTGTTCTTTTGTAATTTTATAAATTGCTCTCTCCAAATAACATAAGTGCATACCCTGAATCTGCTCAGCCACGGGTCTCTGATGAGATCAGTTTTTTTAGCTTAAGTCTTGGGCTCCTCAGCCTTAGAGGTAAATTTACCAAGATTATACCAGCTTGTGGGTACTTGAGTGAATGCCCATATAGACTTGACCAGGAGAGAGGCTTACTGAAAATCAAGTTATCATCTTTGTTTTGAAAAAATGTCATTGTCATCATGACATTTTATTTTAAATCTACTTCTTCCAAACTTATTTCTACTTTAATATGTCAGAGCGCATCATTTGGTCAGATTTCAGTTTTGCGGATGACAGTTTGAGGAACTCTTAAGAGTTTTGAACTATACACAACTTAGAACTAACAATGCTTTTCTAGAAAAAAAGGGATTTTCTAAATTTAATATAACTCCAATGGAAAGTGTATTGCTCAAGGATGGCACATTTGTCTTGAGCAATAGTTCAGAGGACCTATCTGTTGAAGTTACTGAATATTGCATTATATGTCTAAGACTTGTCATCTACTCATAATGACATAGGCTCAGGACCTGGCATACACCACCTAGCAAGGAAGAAAAGGAAGTTTCGCTTGGAAGATAAGATATATAGCATTATAAATAATAAGAAGTGGGAATCCCTAATAGGAAAGATTATTTCAGCAGATATGTAGAATAAGGAAGCAGGTAAATAAAATTGTTGTATTTAAGAGTCCAATAAGTGGGAAAGCAACTTGGATAACTGCTTAAGGGTCTGTTGGTTTTGAGATTCCAAATACAGGATGAAAGAAATATCCCAGGGAGTTCCCATTGTGGCTCACCAGGTTAAGGACCTGACATATTATCTGTAAAGGATGCAGGTTTGATATCTGGCTTCGCTCGGTGGGTTAAGGATCCAGCATCACCACAAACTGAGGCAATGTAGGTCTCAAATGTGGTGTAGGCCTGCAACTGCAGCTCCAATTCAACTGCTAGCCTGGGAATTTCCATATGCCACTGATCGAGCCATAAAAAAGGAAGGAAAAAAAAGGAACTATCCGATTCTTTGAATTGGGGTATCAAGTGTAACGTATTATCCAATGATGCAACTCAATTATTGTATTAAGAAGCTTTACTTACTGGGAGTTCCCTTCGTGGCTCCGTGGTTAACGAATCCAACTAAGAACCATGAGGTTGCAGGTTCGATCCCTGGCCTTGCTCAGTGGGTTAAGGATCCAGCGTTGCCATGAGCTGTGGTGTAGGTTGCAGACGTGGCTCGTATCCCACGTTGCTGTGGCTGTGGCGAAGGCTGGCAGCTACAGCTCCTGTTAGACCCCTAGCCTGGGAACCTCCATATGCCATGGGTGCAGCTCTACATAAAGGCAAAAAGACAAAAAAAAAAAGAAGAAGAAGCTGTACTTACTTAGTGTTTACTTACTAGGACTGTTTATTCCCAAAGCATTTAGAATCAAAAAGAATGATAATAATCCTGACTGAGTAATAATCTGAACCTATTTAAATACTGTTTAATGAATTAGGATTAGTTCATAAAGAGAAGTAATTCATAACTTCTAGGACACCCAAGTAAATGAAATTCGGAAAACAGATGGCAAGAAAATTAATTCAGGTTGATAAAATATTGAAATAAATTTTAAATATTTTCAGTTCTTTTAGAGGGTTTATTCCAAATTAGTGTCTAACTATCGAGGAAACAAATTGTTTTATCATTTTATTAATATTATAGGACTGGAGCAAATAGAAAATTTAAAAATTAAACTTTTCTTTTTTTTTTTTTTGCTTTTTAACCCATGACATATGGAAGTTCCCAGGATAGGGTTTAAATCAGAGCTATGGCTGTTGGCCTGCACCACAGCCACAGCAATGCAGAGTCCGAGCCATGACTGTGAACTATACCATAGCTCACGGCAATGCCAGATTCCCAACCCACTGAGCAAGGCCAGGGATTGAACCCTCATTCTCATGGATACTAGTTGGATTCATTTCCACTGAGCCACAATGGAAACTCCTAAAATATTTTTTTTAAAAAAACTCTTCTTGGTTAGATGTTATAAATCTGTGACCTTTTTTTTTTTGAAACATTTTTATTAGTGCATGTTTGTTCCTTGGTAATTGCTTATTATTCTATCTTGTCTGGAAAATATGTATCATTTTGTCTTGTTTGTACATAACCAGAAATGTCATATCTTCCACATCAATATGCTTTCTTTAAGCCAAATATATTACTATATGAATAATAAGTCATTTTAACTCCAACTAAAAAATATATTAGACCATCTAACTTAGATCACTAACTATGCATAATTTTCTTAAGCATATATATGGATTAATTTACTTGTATAATTTTTCTCTCAAATTTATTGCAATATTTCTACCTACCCTGTGTTATTCATTAAATTATATTATCTACTGAATCAACATTAGGACTTTTCAAACTCATGCAACATGACAATGAAGGGTAAGGTAAAGACTGAAAATTATTACCACGATAAACATTCTTCTTTGTCATGGTGAAGAAAGTGCCCATATTTCCTTAAGTTGTATTATTATTGCTACTGATCACCATTACTGTACATTGGGGAGCTTCATCATTGCTATGAACATCCTCCTGAAGGGATAGTTCACTTGAAGGTGAAAGAGGTCCTGGAACACGTGCTCAACTTTTCACAAGAGGTCAAGAATTACACTTTATGTTGTGGTTTTCACTTTCATCTTATTTTAGAAGAAGCAGTTAAGCTTAGACTGTGAAAGTGGTGTTTAAAATGTGGACATGGTTATACTCAGGAGTTAACTCCTATTCAAACACAAGAACCTGAAAGTGTCAGTTAAAACCTTTGTGTGTGTGTGTGTTTGCTATATGATCCACAACACTTGTTGCCACTAATCTGTAGCACATTTTGAAGTTTGGAAAGCAGAATAGGAGAAAACTTTTCTTTCCAGTTTTCCAGACAGAGTCTGAGCCTTGGGCATGCCCCACAGTGGTCCACATGAGAGGCCGTATGCTAGTATCCTCCTCACTGCTCCTAGAACCAGACTTGTGGGAAACCCTTCAGGAGTCATAAGTTCTGAAACTTCACATTTATTTTGTCTCCTCCCAGCTGTAGGAGCAGTTATTACTTCCTATAATCACTACACTCTCTATCACATTATTGTTTCCTTTTTTGTCATTTGGGCTTCTAAAGGCAGTGTTGTCTTTGATTCCACTCTCTCTCATAGTTTCTATTTTCCTAAAGTCTCCCTTTATGATAAAATACCCAACTTGTTGCATCTCTCTTTCTCTTATTCTACTCCTTGGGAAAACATAGAAACTCATTAAACATACATAGTCACCCATTTAAAGTCCCTGAATCTTACTAGAGAAGCGTAAAATTGGGCACAGTGGGTTATCATGAAATTCGTGGTGAAAAATCTCAAATGCATACTCATGACTGGCCTAAATATGCTTTCATATTTCTAGTATCTGTCATCCAATGTTTTTCATGTATTTCAATGTATCCTGGTGTTTGCTCTTATTACCTCTTGTCTCATAGGTCTGAAAAATTCAAAAATAATAGGAAAAATAAATAGAAGTACTCAGGAGTTATGTCCTTGAACAAATATATCCACCTAAGTATATATCAAACCATCTTTGTTTCACTGTATCAAAGGTCAGTCTCCCTACTTGTATGCAGAACCACATTATTCATAGTTTCTCAAGAACTTGGCTGCTAGAAGTATGTCTTTTTATTGGATCATCATTGCTAATCAATAATTCCATTAATACATGGATATAGATGAATATGGTCTTTTTCTTGTCATAAGATATCCTCCCTTAAACTGCATTTCTTCACAGCTAATGCCCATTTCTTTGTCCTTTTCACTGTAAAACTTCTTGAGAGCTGTTTAGGTTTGTTGTCTCATATCCTCATTTCTAATTCTCTTTTCAAAACATTCAGACTCTACCTCTCTTCTCAACCCGACCTTTACAAAATCATCAAAACGTTCATACCTTCCTTGCTTTTATCCACTTATCAAAAGTGGTAACTCAGTGACCATGTCTTCTTCAAGAAATCTCACTAATAGTTTTCCTCCTACCAAATAGACTATGTCTCCTCAAGCCTTCTTTGCAGGTTTTTATTCTCCAACATTTGTGAAGGTGATATGATATTCTCCTATCTCTATACTATCTTCTAATCCACTAATCCAATGACTTCATCGTTCACATATTAATGATATTCTTGTTATTAGTCCTTCTATCCTCCATACTCCTGCATGCAGCTACATATAAATAATTTTTTCATAACATTACCTTTACTCCAGTTACTCTGTTCTTCCTCTGTTTTATGATGTTTTAGAATACATAACTGTGAAAAATCATCTCATCTTTTTATTCTAGTTTATTTTCCTAATTCCGCCCACTAGAATATAAGTGCCATGAAAGCATGGAAATTTCTGCTTTATTACTATGATTTACTAGCTTCTAGAAAAGTGAATGTCACATGTCAATAGCTCCATAAATTTTTATTAAACAAATTAAATCATGAATAACCCCAGAGAACTCCTTTGCTGCCTGGAAAAGTACTCCTTATGGAATAAATGCATTTTGGCTTAATAAATGGGAATAAACAGATGACTATAAATGGAGATTAAACACATGACTATTTCCAGGATCTGACCCTTTGAATGGATTGGATTTATTGTGCCATGGGTATAAAATTTCAGTTATGAAAGACAAATAAATTCTAGAATATATTGTACAGCATAGTGCCTATAGTTAACACTATGATACATTCACTTAAAGTTTTTTGGAAGGTAGAGCTCACGTTAAGTGTTCTTAACATAAACATAAAAAATAAATACTAATGAGTTCCCATTGTGGTTCAGCGGGTTACGAACCAACCAGTATCCATGAAGATTCCGGTTTGATCCCTGGCCTCACTCAGTGGGTTAAGGATCTGGAGTTGCTGTGAGCTGTGGTGTAGGTCACAGATGCAACTCAGATTCAAGATTGCTGTGGCTGTGGCATAGGCCAGCAGCTGCAGCTCCAATTGGACCCCTAGCCTGGGAACATCCATATGTCATGAGTGGGGCCCTAAAAATATAAATAAAGAAATAAATAAATAGGGTCTTAAGGAAATTCTGAGAAATATTAGATATACCTATTGTCGTGATTATGATGGTGGCATTACAGGTGTATACAATACTCAAATTCATCAAATTTTATACAATTAAATATATGCATTTTTTGGTATACAATTATATATCAGTAAAGTGTTAAAAATAGGAAACCTCCTTTGCAGGACTATTCCTCTTCAGCGTGGTTAATGTTTGCGCCTATGTTATAAAATATCAGTGAATATTGAGCATTATAATTGCTAAAGTCTGTTTATAAATTTCATTAAAAATATACATTAGAAAAACATTCATAAATGTGAGCCTTTCCTTCCCTGGAACGTTTCTAACCACAAAATTGATAATAATTACTAATGTTTAAAAAAAGATTCATTGTTAACAATATAATATTTTTATGAATTATTTCACTGAATACACATACTACATATATATATATAGAGAGAGAGAGGGAGGGAGAGAGGGACTTAAAGAGATAAAATCTTCAGGCTAAATCTTCCAGCCAGCAAATGCTGGAAATTGTAACCTAAGAAAACGTGTGCAACACTTTCCTAAAGGTTAGGAATTATCCGAGAATTTCTTTGTTTTATTAGATTATTTATCTAATATGTTATGGACTCTCCAGTGGATTACTTTTTATGTAACAAATTTTCCAACACATGGATCCTATTCACTGTTCTTTGAATTCATATTGTTTTGCTATCTTTATGTTAAATGCCAAAAGCAGTTTGCAAAACTGCTAAACATTTTCATTTATTTTCTTTTCCTAGAGAAAGAATGTCCTTAAGCGTACGTAATTCTCTCTAATGTGTCTCTTTAAATACTTCATTTATTTAGGTTCCCTTCATGAATCTTTAGCATATATTTCAGGGGAAAATTATAACTTAGCTACACACTGCATTTTATATCTGGATATAAATAGGCTTTTTATTAAAACTTGGAGTTTGTGTTAAGTATTATTTTATTACAGAGATAAAACTTCATTGGCTTTGATCAGATGACTACACAAATAACCTATTTGAAACTTCCAAAGTATGCAAAACCAGCAAGCTTACAAGGACAAGCTAATAAAACACTTTTAAAAAGGAAAAAAATTCAAGGATGGTTATGTGTGAAACGGTTTAAATAGTACTAATATAGTATTTTTTTATTGAAGTATCACAGAGTTGACAAATTGGAAGAAAGAAAAAAAAGTTTAAGCTCTAAATCTATGCTGAGCCAGGAAAAGACCATAGCATCCTGTGATAGAAATTCTGATTTATCATAGTTGGGATTGTCGGTCTAGAGAAATTGGATGGATTCTTCTGGACCTTCAAGACATGACTCCAGGCTTCAAGCCCTGCGATTTTTCCCTAACTCATAAGTGCCTTCTTTTAAGAAGCAGAAGATGCATTTTCACATGACAACTACAGTAGAAAAAACTTAATGTAGACACAAATTGTTTCACTGGTTGATTTCCATACGTTTATGAAATTCACAGATAATGACGTTTTTTGTTTGGTGGGCCATATAGTCTCTAGTATTTAATTCTGCCTTGGGTGTGTGAAGGTAGCCAAGGCCCGTGTCTATGTGAATGGGTGTGGCTATGTGCTAATAATATATTTATGAACACTTAATTTTGAATTTCATATCATTTTAATGCATCAGGAAAATTCAACTGTGTTTGACCATTCAAAAATGTGAAAACCATTCTTAGCTTGCAGTCCTTCCAAAAACTGTGGTTGCCTGGATTTGGCCAGCAGACCTGAGATTGTCAACACTTCGTAGACATGAATGAAGTCGCTACACATTGCCATCACCTCTCATAAGAGGGAATGGACTTTGTCCATGTTTCTGTTAGATGTGTAAGCAGTTATTTTACCTAAACAGTTACAGATATTTAAAGTTATTTTAAGATTTGAAAAAGTGCAAGTTCTTAAGTTGTAAAGAAATGAATTAATTTCAGTAGCCTATACATTGTATTTCTCATCATTGAGATTGTTATATATTTAATATGTGGGTGACTTTTATTTCAGAGAAATTAGTGTGACCAATTATGTCTAATTTACTTCTAGCATATGAATTCCTTGAAATTGGACAACAGGTCTTATATCTGGTAGCTTCTCAGTACTTAGTATAACATTTTACATCTTGCCACTTAAAGTGTGGTCTTCAGAACAGCCTTAGCATCACTTGGTATCTTATTAAAAATGCAGAATCTCAGCTTCCAATCAGGCAAACCCACTTTATCAGAAGCTGCATTTTAACAAGGGATACCTAGACCTATTGCAGTGGAGAATCCCTGTTCTATCACACAGTGAACATTAGGATGTTATTAACAAATTGCAAAAAAAAAAAAAAATAGCCCCCTAAAGTAATTCCTTTAAGTGCTGAGCAGATAAGTTTATCTAAAAGAATATTACTTATTCTTAAAGATATGCAAGTATCAAACCACCCTCTATCCCAGGATCACCTGTGCAATAGCACTGGAACTGATATCTGTATCTTGTGGCTATTTGTGGACAAAGGGAAATGCCTCGTCTATATAAATACTGTCAAGATAATCCATGGAAATAATGTTAACATGGCATGATACATCATGTCTCAGGACCATCCTATCCCCGGCAGCAGTATTCTAGGGATCCACACAGAGCATGGTGAAGCCCCATCTACCTTGTACCTTACCTTAACCTGTACTGAATTTTGGTATGGAATGAGGCATCCAAGTCACACAGAACCCAAACATCTGTAAAAACAAAAAAAAGAAAAAAAAATCAGTTTCTTCCTTCCTATAATTCTCTGAACTGGAAAGAGTAGATTTTCTATTTCCTCTTTCTCTTTGGCAAAGTATGACAGTCACATTCAACCCTAAGTTCTCCCTGGCCTATGATCTAATAAAATATTATTACATGTTCAGTTATCCAAGGCCTGTCCTCCATATGCTAGCAAAAGCTACAATTATTTAAAAACTCCTTTTTTTTAAAATAAATCTCAGAAGGATGATTTTATTATGGAGTTAACAGGATATTGACTAAGTGATCTTAAACATACATATTTTCCCCATGAACTGATAACCTCATTGAGTAACTATCAGGAAGCCATTGTAACAGGATTTTGAGGAACGAAAAAAATATAGCAGAAAATGTAAATGCCTATGTTATGGCATATTAGATTATTCTAAAAGTTAAACTGAGACTGAGATTTAAGGAAGGCAATTAGTTTTCAGAACTTTGATTTTCGGTTGCTTAGTTTATAATAAAAGTTGAACTTTTGGAATTGAAGCAGATGCAAGAGTGTTTGATAGACTCTTCTTATTCTACCATTCCACAGTCATTTGTGCAGATTTTGATGGGTTTGCAGAGCAGTATGAAGCAACATATATTATGATGTAAATGCCATCATTATGACATATGCTTAAACTTCTGCTGAGAAATAAATAAAATATCCTGAAATGCCTGCTGTTTATCCCAGCTGTTTATTTCTCACAGCCCATAAATGGAAAAGTCACACAGTTTAGCATTTATATGTTCAAGAGGCATTTGGAAATAATTAAAATCCTTCCAGAGAGTGCTTTCTTTTTGTTCTGAATTAGAATTAACTCACAATTTTAAGAAAAGAGGGCAAAACCATTATCTGAGGCTAAATAAAGTGTGTGTGTGTCTGTGTGTATTTCCCAAGAAAGTAAAGAAACTACCAAGAATTGCTCTTTTTCTCCCAAGTTTTCAATGGAAATAAGTGAGAAGACATAACTGGGAAAAAGTAAAGGCCACCCAATCTGTATGCCTAGCTGCAGTTCCAGAGGAGAAACTGCTACCAGTGGGCAGTGAGAAATTTGTTTCTGCGGGTAAAATGAGCTGATTGCAGTGGTATGACTTATAGTGGTATTAGTACACACAAATATGGAAAAACCAAGGGAGCTGCATTTTCCTCATTAAAAAGTGGTGCATGGGAGTTCCCGTCGTGGCTCAGCGGTTAATGAATCCGACTAGGAAACATGAGCTTGCGGGTTCGATCCCTGGCCTTGCTCAGTGGGTTAAGGATCCGGCGTTGCCCTGAGCTGTGGTGTAGGTCGCAGACGCGGCTCCGATACTGTGTTGCTGTGGCTGCGTCGTAGGCCAGTGGTTACAGCTCCGATTAGACCCCTAGCCTGGGAACCTCCACATGCCGCGGATGTGGGCCCTAAAATGACAAAAGGCAAAAAAAAAAAAAAAAAGTGGTGCAATATCTTATGAAATATTTTTAAAAAATTAGTTGAAATATTCTACAAATATAAACGAAAATATAGTATTTATATATAAATCTTTTAATAATTGCTGTTTATTTTTTCATGAATGTGTTATAGCCACATGCCCATTTTATAAATAGCTCATCTTTGTTTAACTTAAAATTAAAGTTACCTTTTTCTTTAGGGACAATGTGGCAGTGCATTTTAAATTTATTATTGACAGTGGTTAAATGAGACAATAGATTTTGTCTACCCACTATTTATTACTAGACAAAATTCTCTCATAATGACAGTATATGATATTTTAGAGAAGCTTTACATTTTAAAATGTGGTATAGGAGTTTCCGTTGTGGCTCCGCAGGCTAAGAACCCCACTAGTATCCATGAGGCTGTGGTTTCTGTCCCTGGGCTCCCCCAGTGGGTTAAGGATCTGGCATTACCACAAGTGCGGCAAAGGTCACAAAATGCAGCTTGGATCCAGTGTTGCTGTGGCTGTGGCATAGACCAGCAGCTGCAGTTCCGATTCGACCCCTAACCTGGGAACTTCCATATGCCATAGGTGTGGCCCTAAAAAGAAAAAAAAGCAAATATGTTATAGTATCAGATTTTGTTTATTTTGAACATTGCCAAAACAAAAATACTATGAAGAACTTCTCAAACTTTTCATTCTTAATTGATTAACGTAACCTAACAATTCAAACACATTTTTATTATACAAAAAAAATTGGAGAGAAAATAATATTTAAATTATTTTTGTTGTCAAATTACTCTCATAAATATATCCCAAGGTTTATATTTAAAACAATTCTGATCAGCCAAATTATATAAGATAAATATTATATATTTAATTTATATCAATATAATTTCCTAATATAAATTTGCATATATTATAAATGATTTGTATTAATATTATGAATTATATATGTAAATGGCCCTTTAAAACATCATATGTTTAATATCTTCCATATTTCAATTAATAATTATCTATTTTCTTGTGTGTACGCAGGTCCAAAAATTGATTTTTTAATGTGAAAAGGAAATCTTCCACCAAAGAGTAGATTTGTTTTGTAGTATGTATGTGTGTTGTGGTGACTGTGTCTGTGCACAAAAAGTAAAATGGTTAGTTCTGAGTATAAACATTTAGTGATTTTTTTAATATTAATAAGGCATAAATGAATCTTTGCCTCATTTTGAATGCGGTAAAAATGGCATCATTTGTTCATCTTCATGAGATTCCCATATAATGTGCCAGTAAATAGGCTGAAGGAAGGTCCTATTTAAAGTTCAATAACTATGTGGGCTTTTAGATTAAAACTTGAAATAAAGAGCCCAGATTACTAGTTTTCAAAATTTCCCAATTTCTTTTATAGTTTTAATATAAAAAGTTCAGTCACACAATTTTTTCTTCAGTAATATGTTCTGTTTCCTTCATTGCAGATGGTCTAAAACAACCTCTTACACAATTCCACGTGGACCTCACTATTTGGTCATTTTGAAAGATTTCAAAAACTTCAAAAAGTGTAATACTTGAACTCAATATCCCAACAATTAGATAAAAGTGTCTTTTATAAGCAAAATTAACAAAGGTTAGAATTTGCAAACACTGGCATATAAATCGTGTCTCTGTGTTTTTAATAATTTTGTCCTTAGAAAACCTAGAAGACTAAATTTACATCCTCTCTAAAATAAGAGAAAATTGAGACTGAACCACATATTATCATAAATATGCTTAAAATATCACTAGAATTTATAGTGTAATCATGAATGCATTCATTTTTCAAATACTCATGGTTGAGATAGGCAGTATTCTAAAATTTTAGTTATTTAAAATTCATTCTGATCACTGAGGGAATAACATACTACTCAAATTCAAGATTAGTTCTCTCTATAAAATATTACATTTTAAGGGTGTGTGTTTGTATGTGTGTGTGTGTGCGTTTTAGGAGGTACAGCTTTAACTATTGACTAGGTAAAAAGAGAAATTTATGTCATAAATTTCACAATATATCCTGGCCATTTCAGTTAAAGGGGTTTAATTTTGTTATGATACTAACTCTACCAAGAGAAAAATTCTTGTGATTTTAATCTTCCTCAGACTACATTGAAATTACATAGGTAGAGCATTCTCTTTTAGTATTTAAATATTTCTAGAATCTGGACTTCACTCTGGATCCAACACTTTAGCATAAAGAATGTTTAACTTTCATCCAAGCTAATAGACTTTTCTAAGCCCATAGACTGTGGCTGGTTTTAAACATAATTTTATTTCAAAAATGAAAAAAAATTGTTTCATAAAACAAATCATATCTTCTGCTTCACTTTTAATTTAAAATCCTTTCACAGTTTCCCCTTGCTCTTAGGCTTAAAAATGATCTTATAGTGTTCTCCAAAGGCCCATGTGTCTGGGCCCTATGTATTTCTGTCTCTTCCTCTAATAGATCACTTGCCTTCTTAATTCTAGCTACAGGGGTCCTCTTTTCATATTCTTAGATCCAGTTACCCCTTAACCTTTCTACATAATGATCCCTCTTTAGAGAATTCTTTACTCTTATTTCTACCAAAGTAAAATTGAATTATTAGCCAAAGGGTCACATTCTTGGTTTAAAAAGAAACAAAAAAAAACCTTTCTGATCCTCATAACCAGGTTCAAGCTTCTTTTATGGTTTTAGAATATCAGGTACCTTCTTTCACATATTAAATGCCATTTTACTGTGTGTGTGTGTGTGTGTGTGTGTGTGATCTGATCTTGCACTTGCTGTCTCCCTAACTGAACTGCAAATTGAGCATCTTTACTGCTTAAAAATTACTTAACAGAATTTTCAAATGTAAATTAAAACCTAAACTTCCCAAATCTCATCCAAAAGGGTACAAGTTCAGGATCTAGACACAAAGTCACATCTTCTAATCAATAGGTCTCTCAGTGCAGATTCTCAGAGACAGAAATCTGAGACCTAAAAAGATGAGTGATCTTGAAACCATCTGCCCACAACATACAATGTAAGATAGTGAATGAGTATCCTGTGGCTGCTATAACAAATTGCACAAACTTTATGATTTAAAATAACAGAAATTAGAAGTTCCTGTCGTGGTTCAGTGGTTAACGAATCCGAATAGGAACCATGAGGTTGCGGGTTCAATCCCTGGCATCGCTCAGTGGGTTGAGGATCCGGCATTGCCGAGAGCTGTGGTGTAGGTTGAAGACGCGGCTCAGATCCTGCACTGCTGTGGCTGTGGCGTAAGCTGGCGGCTACAGCTCCGATTAGACCCCTAACCTGGGAACCTTCATATGCCGCCAGTGCGGCCCTAGAAAAGGCGAAAAGACAAAAAAAAAATAAATAAATAAAATAACAGAAATTTATTCCTTCACAACTGTGAACACTCAAAGTTAATTATGGCAAGGCTGGGGTCCTGATGTCTCTCTGGGGAGGTTTGCTCTTTGTCTCATCCAGCTTTTGTTAACTACTGACATTCCTTGCCTTGGTCTATATCTCTTTCTGCCTGACTTTTCTTGACCTCACTTCCACGTCTCTCTTTTCATCTCCTTCAGTCTCTCTCTTATGGGAATACATGTGATAGCATTTACCACTGACCCAGACAGCTCAGAATAACCTTCTGCTCTCAAGACCCCTAACTTAAATCAAAACATCTGCCCCAAAAAGACAGATATTATTTCTGCTATATAAAATGATATTCCCAATCTGGGGATTAGGATGTGGACATATCTTTGGGGTAAGGGGCAACACTCATCCCACTACCCAGAAGGAAAGTAGAGCTGCAGTACACACTCTTATTAGAAAAAAAAGGAACAGAGGGCCCATAACAGGCATTGTTTCATAGTACTTTTGAAATGGGGCCTAGCACTTGTTTCTAGTCCCCCTGTTCTGAAGTAAAGTAATGAATGAACATTGCTTAGGGTGCTGTTCTGATCTTTCAAAATAGTGGTTTTAGGAACTTTGTACCAACCATGGAATCTTAGTTCTGTCTTATTATCTATTATTCTTGTTTATTA
Organism: Catagonus wagneri; assembly: GCA_004024745.2. Lineage (NCBI taxonomy): Eukaryota > Metazoa > Chordata > Mammalia > Artiodactyla > Tayassuidae > Catagonus > Catagonus wagneri. Next base: position 4,144,812 of record PVHT020000009.1, read on the forward strand.
TTATTTATTATTATTTATTATTATTCTTGTTTGCTATCCCTCTTCCCCTACAAAGAAATATCCTCCGCTTCAGGCTGAGTAGTATTCACATGCTTTGAAGGCCCTGAGGGTCCTTTTCATTGTAAAGTGCCTCTGTGTCTTTTAGTCTTTTTTTTTTTTTTTTTTTGCCTTTTGTAGTTTTAGGGCCCCACTCGCGGCGTCATGTGGAGGTTCCCAGGCTAGGGGGTCTAACAGGAGCTGTAGTTGCCGGCCTTCGCCACAGCCACAGCAACGCGGGATCTGAGCCACATCTGCAACCTACACCACAGCTCACGGCAACGCCGGATCCTTGACCCACTGAGCAAGACCAGGGATCGAACCCGCAACCTCATGGTTTCTAGTCAGATTCGTTAACCGCTGCACCACTATGGGAACTCCTGTGTCTCTTAGTCTTAACTGTTGATACTTCTGCCTAAGCAGTTCTGCTAACACTCTGTGGATATTTTGATGGCATTCTCTCCGTTACACAAAAGTCATACCGACAAATCTTTCTGAGACAGGCCACTTGTCTCAGATAAAGTTAGTTCAGAGAAACAGAACCTGTATGAGTATTGTGGAATGAGGAATTTAATATAAAACCTTATATAACTGTGTCAGAAGCTGGGAAATATGGAGAATTGGGGGGAAATCAGTAAGACTCCTGAAAGGGCAGTATAGGTAGGTAAGTCGGAAATTGAAGGGGAATCTGGGAAACCATGAAATTAGATTTGGCAATGACTTCCTGGATCAGATAGCAAATGCACAGGCAATAAAAATAATAATAAATGAATTTGGCTACCTCAAGATGTAAAATTTTGTTCCTAAAAAGACACAATCAGCAGAATGAAAAGACTACCAATAGACTGGGAGAGAATGTTTTCAAATCATATATAAGAGGTTAATATCCAGAATATGTAAAGAACTAAAAAGTTGACACTAAAACAAAAAGACCCCAAAAAATCCAGTTGGAAAAATGATCAAAGGCCTTGAATAGGTGTTTCTACATGGAGGATGTACAAGTCTCCAAGAATCACATGAAAAATGCTCAGCCTCACGACTCATTAAGGAAATGCAAACTAAAACCACAATTGTCCACCAAATGATGAATGGATAAATTAAATGTTATGTATAATAAATGGAATATTATTCAGCCTTATGAAAAAAGAAATTCTGACTCATGGTGCAGCTCGGATGATCATTGTGGACATTATGCTAAGTGAAATAAGCCACTAAAAGACAAATGCTATGATTTCAGTTATATGAAATAATTAAACTAATCAAGGTCATATATCAGAAGGTAGATATATGAACTATATGGAGATTACCAGGGACTGGGAAGTATTGGAATGGGGAATTGTTGCTTAATGGTTATACAGTTTGGTTTTTTTTTTTTTTTGGCTGCACCCATAGCATGCAGAAGTTCCCAGGCCAGGAATCAAACCCATGCCACAGTTGTAACCAGGGGCACAGCAGTGACAACACAGAATCTTTAACCCTCTGAGTCATGAGGGAACTCCCTAGAGTTTTAGATTTTAAACTGGAAAGAGTTCTGAAGATTGGTTGAACTACAATGGAAATATACCTAATACTGCTAAGCTGGTATGTAAGATGGTAAATTTTATTTACATTTTTCCATTATTAAAAATAAGGAAACCATAATAGAAATAAAAGAATTAGGCAAGTAATATTGTGGAAGTCAATATTAAATATGCTATCAAGAAATCGATAATGAATATGTTTTCAAAAGTAATAGGACTCAAGGGTCAACTTCAAATCCATTCTATTGAAAGATTATATATTTATCTCTAGATGTGCAATCTGTTAAAGAATAAATGAGTATCTAAAATATTTCTGATAGCTAATATAGTCAGAAGATTGAAAGCAGACCATTATCTTTGTCAAAATAGTTTCAGTGGTGCCCTGGACAGAGAAGGAAAGGGTGTAATTATTTAGGAAGTAAATAGGAGTTTAAAAATAAACATAGCCCTTTACGGATACTCATAGACTGGAAATATGGATCCAGGGAACTACAGGTGTAAAAGCAAAGGCAAATTTTCCTCAGAGCTTAGCTAATTGACTGTTTTACAACTTGTATTATAGGCTGCCAAGGAATGTTGCTTAGATAGCCCTTTCTGGGAAGTATTCCTGACCTTTCCATTGTCCTTTACTTGGCTAGATCATCCTGATACGTTCTCTGTATTTAACTCATCATAGAGCTTATTACAAGCCTCTGTAATTTTTTGCTTATTTTCCCCTAAAGGACTTCTGCTGAAGGCAGAGTTTATGTCCATTGTGGGTAGCATTGCATTTTCAGTGCCCACCAAAACACTCAAACCAATAGATGTGAACAATTATGCTTTCTAATTAAAGAACAAGTCTTGAAATAAGAAAGCAAAAGGAGATTTCCGGAAATATGCACTCAGTTATGAGACATTTTTATGCTGAGGTAAAGGAAAATGGGGAGAGAGAATTGAGAATGTTAATGAAAAGGTCTACTAAATTATTTACCATATGAACTATATATGCTGGTAATTATTGCAGGAAACAAAATTAGCTGTCAGCTGCTCAAACCAGCTCAAAACCCCATGAGAGTACAGTACAATCACAAGCCTTGTGACTATAGTTGAAACCGAAATATTAATAGAAATTCTGATTTATGACTTAACCATGGAGAGTTCAGCTAAAGTTACAAAAGTTTAATGAAACAGATATAAAGGAAACCAAAAGTTATAACCCTAGAGTGTTATAATTGTTAAATAGAGAGACATTGAGATCTTCAGTAATACAACAAGGGGTATAAAAACAAATCTTCCATTTTTTACAAAGGTGGATATGCAGATTTAAATAGGCTTAGATGGCATCTTTAAAACCACAGGAAAGGGAGTTCTCGTCGTGGCTAGGTGGTTAACAAATCCGACTAGGAACCATGAGGTTGAGGGTTCGACCCCTGGCCTTGCTCAGTGGGTTAAGGATCCTACTTTGCCGTGAGCTGTAGGTTGAAGCTGCGGCTCGGATGCCGCGTTGCTGTGGCTGTGGTGAAGGCCGGCAGCTACAGCTCCTGTTAGACCCCTAGCCTGGGAACCTCCATATGCTGCAGGTGCAGCCCTAGATAAGGCAAAAAGACAGAAAGACAATAAAAAAAAAACGCTGGAAGTATTTGATACATTTAATTCACCACTTATTTTTATGTACATATGATTCTTTGTCCAATTTTTCATGCGTCATGTTGTATTAATAGATTTAAATTTTTCTTTATTTGTCAAGGGCCAAAAAGATAACATGTCACACATTTTTTTAACTAATATAATGTGTACTTTTGTGAGAGCTGAGGCAAACTACAAAGTTACAGGAAACACAATTCTAAACAAAATAAGACTGTCCTTCCTTCTTACACTAAATGCAAGTCCAGGTTTTTCTAGGATTTACAGAGCTCATTAGAAGCTGCTTATGGTTTATTACAAAGAATGGATACAGACTAAAGTCCAGCAAGGGAAGAAGCACCTAGGGCAGCAGGTGGAGAAGTACCAAATACAGAACTTCCATTGTTTTGTCTCTGCGGAGTCAGAAGGTATTGCTTTCCTGGTATTCAGGTGCAATGATACCCTAAGGTTTCAGATTGTGAACTTGGGCAGCTCATCCTGGTGTTCAGTGTCAGTATTCAGGTGCTAATGGGTTTCCGCTTGCCCCGGGTTGATCTCAGTCTGCGTTTCAGGTGATGCTATGTGGCCCAAGGTCCTACACTCAATCGCACTGTTGGTCTTTCTATCCTAGGCAATCCCTTCTTTAATCCAGCCTTGTTAGACCCCCTATACAAGCTTCCTTTAGGCACAATATTCCAAACGAGATTATCTCCTGGAGGTGAAGGACAAAGGTCAGACCTGCTTTTGGGTAAATTCCTTACAATACAAGTACATTGGCCAAAGTCATATTTATGTTATCATTTTAAGGATTTACATGATCGATTCCTAAGATTCCAGATAGTATTGTTTGTATAGTCTCTTGTCCTTTTTTAATTCTGTTGAAATATGAACATAGACTTAATAGAAATATGAATAAAGATCCAAACCCAAAGGAAAAGTTGATACTTGAACAGATTCCCATAAGCTCTGAGATATGGCCTGCCTGTTCACTATTCTTGATTTATCACAGAGTTAATTAAAAGTTATGCTTCTCTTATATAATCATTTATGAAACTTCTTTGATTAAATTTAGTCATTTTTTTCCACAATAATTTAAACAAAATTTTAGTGTATTTAGTTCATTTTTATTCTATGGGTTTTGTGATATTAGAAAGAACGTTTCTTAATTTATAGTAATTAAATCTAAATTTATTTATTATCCACAAATCTTATATTTATTTAGTATAGGCCTTGCCATTGTGGAATGTTTTTCTATTAGAAACTTTGACAAATGACTTGTAACCATAGAAATGATTTGCAAGACAGCAGGAGTAGCCAAAATAGATTAAATTAATGTGTTAGGTTTAGTGTTCACACAGCATGCTTTACTTTAATTGATTACTCTATGGTCAAACTTAAATTACTAATATCAGTGCTGATAGAAGAAAATGAATATTTAATAAAACACCCTTTGTATCATAGTAGCAGATTAATCTAAGTGAAAAAGCTATCATTTGTAATAAGCTTTTAAGGCTACTTTGTTATATTAAATACATGCAAGGTTAAAGAGCTTATAAATACAAAGAGCAAGATAAGTTGGAATAAATTTAACAAAAAGCGTTTGCAATTAACTTGAGTTATGATGCATTTGGATTTTAAAATTGAGCAGTACACCTAAATTGAAGAGAAGTAGCAATACATTTTTCTAGTTTTGAAATTTCAAAAGATACGTTTATCAATAAAATTATATCAACAAAAATAACAGAATGAGTAAATGGTAAATGATTAATTTATGGGCTTCTTAACTGAATCATTAATGCTTCCTTGTAGATAATCTTACTACTAAAAACTTATGGATAATGTTCATTTAGTAACCTGATCATCAGTCATCATCATTGTCAATAACTATAACAGAGTTTTTGGAATAAAATTTTAAAAAAATTATAGAACTAAGTATATATTTTAAGATAATAATTGCGAATAAAAATAGAATACAATTACAGATATGGAATAAAGGCAAATTTTATGCATTCTTAAATATGTATTTTATTCATTCTTTAATTCCCAAACATAATTTTGATGTTAAATTGCTTAAATTCCTCAGTCTGGAGATGTGTTCCAAAAAAGAATCCTGTGTCAACTATAAAATCAAAAGTGTATAATGCCTTAGTGTTTTATTATGTGTTGAACCTCAACTGTGTCTTTGGCTCCATTGATTGTATTCTTTGTATGTTAACACTGAAAAACCAAAGACTGCAAAAAAATTAATTCCTCTTTTTCTCTCCATGTTTCTTCTGAAGTGGCTGAAGTAGGAAACGGAAACATTACCACTGAAAAAGAAGGTACAAGCAGAGCGAGCTTTCTGCACATGTACCCAGTGTAGTCATTCAGGCCCCAGACAGGACTACACGTTTGGTTTAATGTTCTACTGTTACTATGAATTTTTTAATAAGAGGCCCTTTATTTTCAAATTTCACTGTACCTCACAAATGCTACAACCAGTTCTGAGTATACATAGCCATAGATAGAATCAAACCTGTAGGTTACACAAATGTGGAAAACTTTTCTGGGTCTAGGGGAGATTGGCTGGGCATGGCTACCAGCCTTGTGCTGAAGTGAATACTTGGAGAGACCATATATAAAATAGATAAACAACAAGGATTTACTGTACAGCACTGGGAATATATTCAGTATTCTATAATAACCAAAAATGGAAAAGAAATTTTTAAAAGTATATATGTATATAACTTAATTATATATATATATAAAGAATATATATATATATATAACTGAATCACTTTGCTATACACCTGAAACTGACACAATATTGTGAATCAACTGTACTTTAACTAAACAAAAGAATACTTAGAACATGACAATTCTCTGAAATTCGCAATAAGTCTGTAACCTTGGGATTCATTCCTTTCCAATATAGCCTGGCTTTGCTGAAGATATTTTGACTGGCAGGGTGGCCAGAAAAAAAAAAGGAATAACCACAAAAAAAGAATGGATAATATCAATATTCAAATGGGAAAATTCATGATCCACAAGGAACATATAATAGGATGAATATCAAACCCTTTTAGAATATGAGAATATGATTAATATAGAATTTGTAGTGTAAGTAGAAATCTTTAACTCATTTCTTAGTGATTTCAAACAAGTATATAGAAAAAATTTTAAATTATATAGATTTTGAAGAACATAAATTTAAGTTTACATTGAAATTTAAAATTAGACTTAGTAAACATGGAAAGAGCTCCCAAATATCCAAAATCCATTCAAAATTTATGTTCTCAAAGCAGTAAATAAATTTTCATCAATTATTAAAAGTAGAAAAAGACCAGTTTCTGGCCTCAGTGTAATAACTTGAGAAATTAACAAGCTTAGTAACACAATAACCAGTAGGAAATGATAATACGGAGCTCTTACTCTTGTAAATAGCTCTAAATACTCTGAAAGAAAAGCAAAATTATAATGACTTTTTAGAAATTAAGGACTGGTGGCACAGTGGGTTAAGGATCTGGTGTTTTCACTGCAGTAGCCTGCTGTGGTAGGAGTATTGACCCCTGGCCAGGGAACTTCCACATGCCACAGGGACAGACTAAAGGGGGGAGGGAGAAAAAAAACGAAATTAGAGCCTTGTAGAACAAAGAATATAAAACTATATCTTTACTCAAAGGGAACACTACAGATTCTTTCATTATTAGGAAGAGAGGGCAAACATATATCATATAATTATTAAATTTCAATTTATTCGAAAAATGCACGGAAAATTACATGAAGCTAGAAATAGATAACATTCAATGAAACACTATATGCCTATATTCTACAAATATTACATGAATTATCAGTTTCAGTCCTGAATGACACCATTTTTAGCCTCCTTTCACCTGTGAGGAACTTGGGCAAAGAAATGTTAAATAGCTTGACTAAGGTCATACAGATGTGTAAATGGAAGAGCTCCTTTACGAATAAAGTCTGTGTAGCACCATAACCTGGGGTCTTCCCCTGATAAATAATAAAATAGCTTGTGATTAGATTAGTGCTCACCATGCCCTGCTGAGTAGTTTACATGTTTTAATGAAAGACAAAGTAGATTAAAAAATCATGAAAACATGAAATTAAAGTGCACTGAACTGCTATGATATACCCACATGGGAAGGAGTTATATTCTTTTTATTTTAATTTCACTCTTTTGGGACATAGCCTGTTGTTCAATAGGGTTTAGTTTTAGTGTGAGGGTCACTTTAGCTGCTCTTTCTGAACCTGGCTATGTTTGTTTGTTTGTTTCTTTGTTTTTTGGTGGGTGGGAGAGGGAGATACACTGGAAATCCATGTAAATGAAAGCTTCATGGAATCAATGAAAGACAACAATCCTGGAATTTGGACCAGCACATGTCCCTGGCTACTGGAAAGCAGAAATTATTGTTAATGACAGAAGACAGCTTTATTCTGTTCAAGATACCACCAGCAGTATCTCTGCCAGGTTCATAGCTGCCACTGCTAGAAGTGGCAGGCAATTGTTGCCGTCACCAATGTGATGACCCAGCAACTCAAAGGCCGAGTGGAAAGGGTGAATGTGCAATTGGTTCAGCTTGAGTCACATGTCTAGCCATAGACCCCAGTGTGGTAGCTACCCTCTCCATTTCTGTATGAGGTACTCAGGTGAGAAATGTATGAAGAGGGTAGGAATTCTCCTCTATCAGGACCACAAACATGGTGATAGAGGAGTACTTGGCAAGCAGGCATCCAGAGAGCACGCATACATGCAAGCAAAAAAAAAAGACAAAAACAAAAACTCACCTTTAAAAATACGTAACTGTTCCCTTGTGGCACAGTGGGTTAAGGATCTGACATGGTCACTGCAACGGGTCTGATCTTTGCTGTGGCAGAAGTTCAGTCCCTGGCCTGGGAATGCCCACATGCCTTGGGTCTGGATTACCCCCTCCCCGCGTGCAAAACTGCTTGTTTGCTTCTCTTGCTTTTCCATGAGGTTCATAAGAGTAGAAACTATTCCACAGTTTTCATCATCTGTTACCTAAATTATTTTTTTCTTTATTAGTCATTTGATATGTCTGCTGACAGAATTGATGAATATTTAAATGAATTAATGAATTATAAATCAGTAAAATAAAAAATACCGTTCTTTCTAGAAGTTTATAGTCCACCTCCATCAAACAAGCAAGGCATAACAGAGATATTGGAGAGTAATAACGTATAGAGTTTAAGACATATCTTCTTTTTTTACAACCCATAATTGACCAGAACAGTTTATCGTTTGCCTTGACTGTCATCAAAATTAAAAAGAAAAATCTATTCACACTGAAAGACAGCAAAAATGTTAATATATTGCTTATGTGTTGTTGACATCATGAACCATTTCTTGCAAAATGAAGAATGACAAATTGCAAATTACATGACCTGTGAAATACACTATAATTTACAGCAAGCCTTACTTCGAGGGTTTTATATAGTAGGATAAATAGGCTGTCACAAAAAGAAAGAAGTGACTTTTAAAACTGTCATCTAGTTGAGTGGCAGGTTTTTGTATGAACACTTTTTTTCAATAAGAACACTATTTTATATATATATATATAAATGTATATATAAATCACATAGTCACATTTCATATATATATATGTGTGTATATATATGAAGTCATTGGTACTAACTCTAAGTCCTTACAGAGAAAAAAGCATGCAGAATAGAATATCTCTTATGAAAATGTGAAGTTAGTTCATATCTTTGTTCATGTTGTAAATGTATATGAGCTTGAATTTGCACAAGGACTGGTTTTGAAAGGAAAAGTTTGAAATGATTATTCTGTTTCTTAGAGTCAAATGAAGAGAGAAAAATTTATTTGTACAATTGGAAGTAGGAGATGCATGAATGGATTCTTTCTAAATTCCTTTTTCAATAATTTTTCACTAAAAATTATGTAACATTCAGAATTCCACACAGGAGAAAACATGAACAGTGAAACTGTGTGGAAAAATAAAATAAAATGGGAAATATAGAAGCTGCAATTTCAAATTTCTTTTGTGATATTGAGTAGAGGTTGTATACAACAAAATGTGTAATGCATTGTACAGGTATATAGCTCTAGGAGTGTTTTGAACCCCAAAAGTCCTTGTTTCAGAGAGATCTATGAAATTTTTACATTGGAGTTCTGCTTTAAGGAATTTAGACCTTGAAAACTGTTGGTTGTCAAGAAAATGTATACATGGTCTCACCACCAGAGTCTCAAGCACCTTAGTAATTCCTGGCACTGGTGTTTCGACCAGTTTATTCTAATTCTATATTAATAAATTTCTGCTTCTGTTTGTTTGATTCTTATGGAATTGTGAGTTTTTTTCATGTATGACATTGATCAAGTAGATATGAAACAGTTTTCCAAACTGCTTTTATGCTTGACTATTGCAGTGACTTGTTCACTTAGTTCAGTTAGATAATTTTTTTTCTTTATCTTCAAAAGATAGATCATTAAATCCATAGTCACATTTTTTTCGCTATTTTCTTCTCAAATGAGGAAGGTTTTATTTCCAGTCTTTTCACGTTGTGTCCCACATTTGACCTAAATATTACCCTTAACTTTCATCAGTTGGAGTCTTTCAATCTGTCTTCTGTAAATAATGCTAATTGTTCAGTCAAGGTTCAGTCTAGAGATAAACCGTGGGGTATATGTAACGGATACATAAAAAAATTAATACCTAGTAACAAGTGAATGGAGTAAAGAATGCAGTGATATTAGAGAAAGCAGCACTGCTCCTAGGAGTGCTATACAGTACAAAATTCATCCCTCACTCCCATGCCCATGACATCCACTGCCACACCCACCCCCAAACTGAGGCTCAGACCCACGTGGAGGGGGTCTGATTGTAGCAGACCAGACAGTGGAGAAGTTCACTGAAGCTCCACGGGTGAATGTCAGCAAGCAGTTTCTTCCTTGTATGTAGAGGAAACTCATGGGAAATTGCATGGGTGGGTGCTAAACTCCCAGGGAAGTGGCTGGGTTGTCCACTGAGATGTTGCTTAACTGAGGACCCACAGGACTTGCTGGGAAAAATGCCTAGAGGATGCACTGAATCTCACTCCAGGTCTATTATTCAAACTTTTGTTTCTGATTATAAATGGAATATGAGTTCAATATTGGGGGAAAACGAAATTAGAATAGGATAAAATTGAGAAAACCAAAGCTTTCAAAAGCACTTAAAAATAACTTTCATAGGGTATATATAGCCAATGTCTACACATATAGATTCTATAGATATAACAGATTGGATAACACAATATGTTTTACATTCAATAATATAAGTCCTTCCATTTTTTCTATTTAATAGGATAGTGTTGACTATGTTTGGCTATTTGATTTTTCCTATAAATATAATATTCAACTTGTCAGTATTCATACCTATCAACACACACACACACACACACACACACACACACACACACAATTGGATTTTGAAACTTCTGGCACTTTTTGGTCATTTAACATTAAAAGAAATATATTTGATGGCATTTGTTTTTTTTCACACATTGCATATATATCATTTTAATAGAATTATATAATTGTGATATAAAATTATTATTTCTTAGTTTTAAAATTCTGTTTCCAGGTTTTCATTTTGTGGAATCATAACAGCTCTCTACATAGAGGTGATGTAAATTGTCTTTAAGATTTTTCAATATAACGTCTTGAAAGATGAACTGAGAGGCAAAAAGCATGCATTATCAAAACTCATGGAAAATTGCTGTTTTATGTATCATTTTAAAATATTTTCCATTTTAACCATCACTATATGTTAGTCCACCACAGCCTATCTCTAGTAGAGTCTGCCATAGCATTAATTTTTCTTTTTGTTGTTTTTTCAAAACATCATTTAAGTATAATCTTTCAGACTTTGAGGAGAAAAGATATTTCACTTTAGGGTATGTGTGTGTGTGTGTGTGTGCGTGTGCATGTGCCTGTGTGTGTGTGTGTGTGTTCTGTTCATCTCAGAGCAAGAGAAACAGAGACAGGCAAAGAGAGATACTAAGGATTATAAAGGGAGCACAACTCTATCTCCCTTTAAGTTTTTTGCTATAAAAAGAATCAAAATACTAACTATATTCTGAAAAATCTAAATTCTATCCTAAGTGGTACATATCATAATTTTATGAATTTAATATGATTTATTATTTTTATTGTTCTCAATTAACTTAGATAATGCTCATGTAATTATAGGGCTAATACGCAACGTTCTTTTCAGAACTGCATGGACTCAATAGCAACTAATTGTAATGCAATAATTTGGGAAGTTTTTTGGAAAGCACAAATTTGAGTATATTAAAATAGTTTCAAATTTTATTTTCCTGGGATGAAAGCCTCTTTTATAGTGCAAATGTATTTTAATTAGAAATCTACATTTAAAAATCACATGAAGGGGAACTATTTTTACTGATATATGCCAGGGGGTAAATAATATTAATGCTTAATATACAACTTTTAAGAAAAGAACAAAATGGACTATGATATATTTTTAAGCACAAAGTTACAGCACTCTGCAACTGTCCTCTGAAAGCTGAATCACATTTTCTTTATTCTAGAAAAAAATCTGATCATTTCAAGAGGTAAACAGTGATTCTTTGATGCTTTACTTCAAAGCATTCAGAGGAAATTAATCAAATTAATCCATCCTTCTTTCTACTGGCAATGAATATTATTCATTGCTTTGGACTCAGGACAATTTACAAGAACTTAATATGTATTGGGAAAGGGGAAAAAGGGTATTAAATGGTGACATTAAGGAGGAGATTTAAATTACTCAAATTCTTTTCTTCTGCCAAATTGGAAATATAAATGAGTGAAGCAGGCCTAGGGTGGCTGGAAACATTGCAAAGTGCATGGCCTGCCTAAAGGTGGCAGCTGCTACTCAGCAACCATGGATCATTGCCACATTGGAATTTAGAACCATGTATGGCAGATGTTACAGTGTTTGTGAAAAAGACAGAAATTCATATTTTAATGTGAACTCTAAATTTTTGAATGTTGATGTTAACGACAATGACAAAAAATCCTATGAAACAAACCCAGAAGTCAAGAAATTCCTGATTTTTTAAGTGAACAAAAACAGCATTTTGTACTTGGCCTGGGACTTGCCCCTCCCCAATTTTAATCAAAGCCCTTAAAAGCATTTTAAACACATTTTAAGTGACAGTTATTTCTCATGCCAGTTTTTCCTCAGGAGCATCAAGAGAAAAATTTATGTCCTGCCAAAAGCAATTGGTTGAAGACCAAGCAACTTGAATCATACAGGTAATATGATTGTTTATTTCTCGATAGTCAAATAGTTGTTTCTCAGTTGATAAGGAGGAAGAGTATTTAGAGGATTATTTTTTTAAAGTCAAGGCAGTACAGGTATTTTTTGAAACAACGAAAGATAGCTTTCAAAAAATATTTTTGCCTAAAATAGATGGTGTCTTTCCATATCTCTTCCATATCTCTAAAAGAACTCTCTATAGCTGTAGGCATGGCTAAATTACATCAACTCCGAAGCCAGATTCTCAGATTCTGAATCCAGTTCTGATGTTACTGGATATTCACCTTCTGTGTCTTACCCAAATTTCCTGAGTCCCAGCTTCCTCATCTATAAAATAATAGTCATCATGGATCCCACTTCATCGGCTTATTATGAGAATTTTGCAAGGAAAAGTTTGAAAACTATCATATTAACAACTGAAAATTAAAAAGTGCCCCATGCACCTTAATTATTATGTCATTTAAAGTCTTTCTTTTTTTTTCTCCTGGTTTATGTGGAAATACTGTTGTCCATGTCAGAAGTCACAGTTTACTCTCAACTGAAACATCAGACATTGTAGCAATCATCTTCTGGGGGGGGGAATAGAATTCTTATTCACTGCTGTGCATATTAATGTATTTTTTGAGATTACTCTGCCCCCCCCCAGTCTTTTTTAAATTACCATAAAATTATATGTCTTTGACAATTATCTAGTTACTAGACACAAACTGATACATGGGAACTCAGACATAGTGAATGATTTGCCTGAGACCAATAAATAAATTAAATAAATAAATAAATAGTGTTAGAACTGGAACTAATTTTTATTTTTTGTTTTGTTTTTTTGGAGTGTGTTTTATTTGAGCTTTTTCTTGTTTCCTGAGGTAGGCTTGTATTGCTATAAACTTTCCTCTTAGAACTGCTTTTGCTGCATCCAAGAGGTTTTGGAGTGTCATATTTTGTTGTCATTTGCTTCTAGGTATTTTTTAACTTTCCTCTTTGATTTCTTCAGTGATCCATTGGTTGTTTAGTAGCATGTTGTTTAGTCTCCATGTGTTTGTATTTATTGCCATTTTTTTCTTGTTGTTGATTTCCAGTCGTATAGCATTTTGGTCAGAAAAGATACTTGATATGATTTCAATTTTCTTAAAGTTACCAGGGCTTGAATTGTAGCCCAGGATGTGATCAATCTTAGAGAATGTTCCGTGTGCATTTGAGAAGAATGTGTATTCTGCTGCTTTTGGATAGAATGGAGTGTGTTCTGATTTCACTATATATTTCTAGCTAAATGCATTTCAATTGAAATTATAAACATTAAAAGTTCTGAATATCTTAATTCATAGACTTTCCTTTAAATTGGAAAAACAAAGGCTATATTAAGAAAAAAACATTATTTTTGTGGGGAAATTTTGTCATTTAAGCTGAAGTGTGCCAAACATTTGGGTACCTGTCAACCAATTCTACTTGACTGACATAGTGTGCATTCACTCTGCGTTTTAAGATCGTTTTACACATTGACATTTAATATGAATGATCAATAGAAACTCATGTTCCATAGGTATTACGAATAGGCGTCAACAAATTTATTTTTGTTTCATCTAAATAAATATTTCCTAAATGTCACATTTGCAAAGAATTCAAAGTTTTAAGCAAATAATTGTGAAGTGTGCCCCTATAATACTGATGGTTTAATATCTTATCTTGTCTCTTTCTCTGAGGAAAAAGTGTAGTTGCCAACGTTTAGGAACTAAGAGAAGTTTTCTGACCACGTGAGATGTCATTTCAAAACAGATTTCCTTTTGAAGGATGATATTATGCTGAAATAATATGAGATTTATCTTTATTGCACACTATAGAAATAAGGAAAATACAATGCCATGGAAATTGTTACTTTAATGCTGTATTCAAAAGAATAAAAGTTAAATATAGAACTTTGAATTGCTTTTCTCTCCTCTCCTCGCTAGTAGTATATGTTCATATTCTGGAGATTGGAAACTTCAACTTCACACAATACATCCTGCTAATGAGATTGCAGAATCATTGTGCTCTCCATCATTTCCTTATCAGTGACAGTCAGTCCATTAAAAGCTCTAACCTCAAGAAGTAAATTTCAGTTCGAAACTTTTGCATTCTGAAAATGGTCTTCCCCAAACCATTAGTAGTTAAGATGGATGCTGCATTTGGTGACAGTTCAAGATAGTTACCCTCCTAGGACTGTTTTGAAACCAACAACAGACCTGTTATCTTTTTTTTACAAAGACACTTTATAGTGCTATTTAGTGAACTGTGAAATTCTGAAGGAAAGTTTTACTTTTATTTACCTATTTTTGTTTCCATACACAAAGCAGTATTATATGCATCATACATCTTTGTGGTCTACATTGAAATTTCATCCTTTCAGAAAAATTGAATAGGTCTACTAAAAACAATTTTCCTTTTGTGATTGGCACTATTTGTCCTTCTGAGAACAGGATGGTGATGATTTATTTCTAGATCCTTGAGAGTTTTGTTTGCAATAAGTTAGTTATGTTCATAGCTGAATGCCAGTACTGCCAGATTTGAGCCACATCTGTGAGCTACACCACAGCTCACAACAATGCTGGATCTTTAACCCACTGAGTGAGGTTAAGGTTAGAACCTGCATCCTCATGGATACTAGTAGGATTCATTACCGCTGAGCCATGACAGTAACTCCCGAGGTAATTTTGTAAATTGTGAAAGTGTAAAAGTATCCTTCTATGACTCTAGTCAGAACATGTCAAAAAAGAAAGAAGCAAAGAAAGAATTCAACTCCAAGATTCAGTCTCAGAAGCTTCAGAAAGTAATAGGAAAAGACATCTGAAAAATTGGAAGAATAGCTGCTCCTAGCTGTTCTCAAGGGGGATCTGCGATAAGGGCACAAATTTGGAATTCTAGAGCTGTCCAACTGGTAAATAGTGTCTTTGAAATATAAAATAAGAAATGATCCATATATACCTAGGATTATTTGGTGATACAAAAAGTGCAGAAATATATAGCCTTGGAAATAGAAATACAGCTACTGATGTACAGTACTCAGAAAACTGGACGCACTGAGTATGGTGACGAGCACACCGTGTGCTAAAGAGATGAGCTGTGTTGTCCTGTTAGGTACTAAGATTAAAATCCGTTCACAAAATACAGCAAAAGAGGCTTGGCTACCTTTGGAAAATTTTATGTAGATCAGAGGATGCTAAATAGAAATAGGGTCAAAGATATAGTTGAAAGACGTGTGCTGTACTTAAAGTGGAATCATCTCCATTTTTAGTGAAAATGGCTCTTGTAATAACTCAGAAGCTAGAAGCACTGTAGATAGATTATTTTGGTGTAATTACCAAAACTTTACATTAAAATTTAATAATTATATTAAAATTAATATCAGTAATTGTCAACACATTTTTATAATTTTCTATATTTAACAGTATGCTTTATGTGATTTATGCTCATGTCTGCAGTTAATCTATGAGGAGTCACTCTATGATTGTCAACTTCACAGATTAATAAATTTTTTTTTTTTTGCTTTTTGCTTTATCTATGGCCGCACCCACGGCATATGGAGGTTCCCAGGCTAGGGGTCTAACAGGAGCTGTAGCCACCGGTCTTTGCCACAGCTACAGCAACGTGGGATTGGAGCCGCGTCTGCAACCTTCACCACAGCTCACAGCAACGCCGGATCCTTAACCCACTGAGCAAGGCCAGGGATCAAACCCGCAACCTCATGGTTCCTAGTCGGATTTGTTAACCACTGAGCCACGATGGGAACTCCCCACAGATTAATAAATTGAGTCTAATACAGATTAGATTAATGAACCTAGAAAGCATCAGCATAAGGGTTTGAAGCAAGGCAGTATGTGCTCCATGGCACATGTGATTAATAAACCAATTATCTTGGAGTTCCCTGGTAGATCAGAGAGTTAAGGATCCATTGTTGTCACTGATGTGGCGCAAATTCAGTCCCTGGCTGGGAACTCCATGTGTTGCACGCAGAGCCAAAAGGAAGTTATGTCAGTGAGTGGGATCAAGATGGCGGAGGAATAAGACGTGGAGCTCACCTTCTCCCCAAAACGCATTAAAAAAAAATCTACATATAGAAAACTTCACACAGAACATCTGCTGGCAGAAGACCTTAAACCTCCAAAAAGAGAAAGAAACCCTCCGCATAACTGAGTAGAACCAAAGGGGGAAAAAGAGAGAGAGAGAGAGAGAGATAAAAAAAGGTAAACAGGATCAGACCAGTACTCCTGAGAGGGAGCTGTTAAAGAGGAAAGGAATCAGCACTCTGTGAGGCCACCTAAATGACAGGGAGATCACCTGCGATGGCGGGGGGGATCCTCAAAACCTCAGAGAAAGCACAGCAGCCAGACTGAGAGGGGTAAACCAGAGAGCGAGAGCCACACAGACCATTGGTACCACAACTCCCAGACACCACAGCCTTAGACATTCGGGAGGGAGCTGGGCACTGAGACTCAGGCTTTGGAGGTCAGTTTCAGGAAGAGGACTAGAGTTGGCTGTGTGGAGACAGCCGAAAGGACTAGGGAACTGTGAACCATGGGCTGGGGAGCACAGGAGGAGGCCTGGGCCTGCAGGATATGCAAGGAGTCACTGTTGGGGAGGGTAAAAAAAAAGAGGGGTGGGACTGCCATAGGAATATCTTTCTTTGTGTGTGCATAGACTCTCAGGCAGTGGAGCTCCTCTTGCTCAGGCTATGGGAAGTGGGGGCAAACCACTGTAGCCATCTCAGACTCTAGAGGTGGGAGTGACTGGCCACAACTAGGGGTCCATGAAAAGGCACCACTTGAGGCCTCAGTCACCTCAGGGAAAGCCACAGAGGAAGGCATTTGAACTGAGTGACACCCATTGTTGCTCTCACTCACTTAGGAAAACACACATCCTGTTGTTGGCCCCATTGAAGGCTTTGGGCAAAATGGGTAAAAGACCTGAATAGACATTTCTCCAAAGAAGATATACAGATGGCCAACAAGCACATGAAAAAATGCTTGACATCACTAATTATTAGAGAAATGCAAATCAAAACCACACCTCACACCAGTCAGAATGGCTATTATTAATAAGTCTATAAATAACAAATTCTAGAGAGGGTGTGGAGAAAAGGGAACCCTCCTACACTGTTGGTGCCAATGTAAATTGGTACAACCACTATGGAAATCAGTACAGAGGCACCTCAGAAAATTAAATATAGAACTACCATAAGACCCAGCAATCCCATTCTTGGGCATATATCTGGACAAAACTTTCATTGAAAAAGATACATGCACCCCTGTGTTCACTGCAGCACTATTCACAATAGCCAAGACAGGGAAACACCCTAAATGTCCATTGACAGATTAATGAATTGAGAAGATGTGGTACACATAAACAACGGAATACTACTCAACCATGAAAATGAACAAAGTAATGCCATTTTCAGCAACATGGATGGAAATAGAGACTCTCATACTAAGTAAAGGAAGTCAATAAAAGACAAATACCATATGTTATCACTGACATCTGGAATCCAATATATGGAACAAAGGAGCCTATCTTCAGAAAATAAACTATCTCATGGAGATAGAAATGATTAAGAAGGAGCAGTCTTGGACAGCCATACACATGTGAAAACCGAATAGTGCCAGCACCAAGTTCTTTCAGGTATTCATTATTCTAGTCCTTATTATAGTGTTCTTCAGTATTCTCATACATTATGAATGTTGCTAATGCATTTTAGTATAAATAATCAATTTTATTTAATCATTAAATAAATTAGCATAGAATTATTAAAAACATTCCTTATCATTTCACAATCTTTATGTCTGGAGACATCGTCCTTCCCTTTAAATGTTTTTCCTGAAGAAATCTGACAAGATTTTTAAAAAATTGCATAAATGATGTTTTTTGCCTTTTTCCACTTTATTTTATATTCACACCACAATAATGATTCTAATTTAAAGTATAAACCATAGGGAATTCCATAGGGATGACAGGAGGATTTGAGCTGTCAAAGACTGAAGGACAGATGGAGCTGGATATCAGCAAATGGTTTTGACAGGCTCTTGAATTTGCTGGTGTTAGGTCATTGGATGGATCTTGCAAGGGTAGCATTTGGCCATAAACTGGTTGATGGGCCGCCTGGGTCAGCATTCAGGGTGTGCCATGAAGAACATGTGAGGGAAACTGGAGCCCACGTCAGGGCCTTCCATGTGGTGCTGCTTCGATTGGCACCTTGGGTGTAGCCACTTCAATGCCCTTGGGGAACTAGGGCTTCACCGTGGCCCCTACTTGGGATGTTAGAAACACCAGTGGGAAGTTTTGGTTTGTTCTCACAGTGAACGTAAAGTGGTAGCCAAGGTGTCCCAGCTGGTACATTTCCAACCTGAGTGGTGCCATGGTTGGTGAGGATGTAGGGGGTCTGAGACAACCCATACAGCATCTGGGCTGCTGGCTTAATTCCGTCGCTCTGGCTGTGATTGTATTACAACTCTTCATTGGGCTTCAGGTCGACATCACATCTAAGAGCTTGTCCATAGCGAGGCACCTGCTTATTGAGTTCACCGAGATTAAAATTTGTCCTGGATGTACTCTTCATCCACTTCACAGAAGGATTTATTGCCACCGAACCCACAGAACACTTATTTTGATGATGTTTAAATCATTTATTTTAAATTTATCACTTATTTTTCCTTACTGATTTCATGATGCTTCTATGTCTCTATAGTTTTCTTTAGTGATCCTAAAAGTCTTTGAAAGTTAAGGGTTTTTTTTTCTTTTATTTTGTTTTGCAAAGCTTGTCATAACTAGAATGTTTTTCTACTTATTTTAATGAATTTTAAGCAGTAATACATGGGAATAATATTTTTGATTTTTATGTACTTTTAACTTTTAAGTATATTATCTGTGGAGACCACTGTCCAAAGGAGTTTAGCTTGGTGGATTGATTTGACAATCAGAAGATAACTGCTTAGTCAGACTCGGATTAAAAACAAAGAACCATTAACCTAGAAAAATCTCCTTCAGTCACTGTTCTAGTTAACTACTCTTTTAACTTCTTAAAACAAAGATTAGTGTTGTCATTTTTCGCACTAAACATTAATAAATAGTGCATTATATACATTATATAGAATTGATTCTCATTGTGTGAATTCTCCTCCATTTTGTATGGCTTCTCCAATGCCCGGACATTTATATGGGTAGTTTCCAGATTGGGGTTTACAAACAATGTTGTAATGAACATTCTAGCACATGCCTTTCAGTGACCTTATAAATGCACTATTATTGGGTTTAGGTTTAAATATAGATGTGGAATTGATGATCTTTTAAATGTGTATCTTCAGCTTTTTAAAATACTGTCAACAGTTTTTTGAACTGTTCTTATGCTTGAGTTTTGAGGTATATAATTGACTGTGGTATTTATAAGAAATATAAAAACTTGGCTTTTATTTTCTTATTTACAAAGACATTCATAAATGTGTGTTTTAAGTTTCTAATATTTTATAACATTTTGTCATTAATTATAGGTTTTATAACATTGTGGTAAGAAAATGTGATGTAGACCTTTATTATTTATACATTTTTAAATGTGCTGCAACTTATTTTTAAATGGACAGAATATGTTGGAAAAATAGACGTAAAGATGGGTAGATTGAGAACATAGTTACGTAGCAAGAACAGCCTATAGTTTAGTAATTAAATTACTCCATTTCCTTTTTCTGTTACCTTCTTGTTACGTTGAAGTTTTTTTGTTGTTGTTCATACCATCATTGATTTTTTACTAACTTCTCTGTACTTCTAATCATTTTTTTCTGATGCTCAGTGGTTTCATACTAATCACATCTCCATTTTAAACTGGTGTATTTGTAGATATCAATTGACATTTCTTTTATTCTTCATCGTGTTTTAAATATTTTTCTTGTATATAAATATTTATTTTAACATGTTTTTTCAAATATTGAGGTAATTTGGTTTTAACGGTCTCCATATTTGTAGATCTTTCATCCTTAAAACTCAGATTTTATACTTTTTTGATTTGGTAATAACCAAAAAACAGATTATTGCTGTGACATTTGCAACTATTAATAGTTCTTATAATCTTAGGGTGTCTAGGGTAGCTATAATTTTTAAATTGTGTTTTTGCTTTCTTAGCAATTTTTTAAATCTCACCT
Source organism: Catagonus wagneri (assembly GCA_004024745.2). Classification (NCBI taxonomy): domain Eukaryota; kingdom Metazoa; phylum Chordata; class Mammalia; order Artiodactyla; family Tayassuidae; genus Catagonus; species Catagonus wagneri. Next base: position 4,165,407 of record PVHT020000009.1, read on the forward strand.
AAATTCATTTTTGACTCATTAATACTTAATTTTAGCCTTAATTTTCCCACCTAGTTACTGCTGTCACATAGACATTATGTATTTTTATGTGACTATGACAGCAAAAGATTTCCTGAAATATCTCTTAGATCATTGAGTATTTTCTTTTTTTTTTTTGACACATATGTACGGGGATCCTTCTGCATTCCAAAAGTGGTTCTAGGAGTTCCCGTCGTGGCTCAGTGGTTAACGAATCCGACTAGAAACCATGAGATTTTTGGGTTCAATCCCTGGCCTTGCCCAGTGGGTTAAGGATCCGGCATTGCCGTGAACTCTGGTGTAGGTTGCAGACGCGGCTCGGATCCCACGTTGCTGTGGCTACGGCGAAGGCCGGCAGCTACAGCTCCTGTTAGACCCTTAACCTAGGAACCTCTATATGCTGCGGGTGCGGCCCAAATAAGGGGAAAAAAAAGACAAAAGTAGTTCTAGATCCTGGAGATAAATCAACTAATAAGACAAAGTTGAGTTTTTGAACCTGAGGAATTTAAATTCTGCCAGGGCCAAGAGAAGCGATCTGTAAACAATATAAAAAACAAAAGAATGAACATTCATGTTATGAAAAAAATCTAATAGAGAAAGAGTTTTCAGGTTGCACTGGGGGCAGTTGACATGGAATGGTCAGATGTGGCCTCTGTGAGGAGTGAAATTGAAGAGTAATCCAGGCAATTATGTGTAGAACGCCATTTCGGGACAAAAGAAATATCCTGAGCAAAAACCTTAAATTGGATCTGGTATAAAAATACATCTCATCTTTGCCAAAATTTTACTTTCACACACAGTTGCATTTTAGCACTGTCAAAGTATCATCATTTAGGTTAATCGTTTAGGTTTAGTCGTTGCTCCAGTTATTACAAATGAATGAAGAAATGCATTATCTCTTCTTTGGATGAAGTTAATCTAGATACTTTATCGGAAAATTTTAACATAGATCATGAACTACAGTTTATTAATATAAAACATAAACAGCTAGTTAAAAAAAATTTAAAGTTGATTTTTTTCAGTCATTAATTTAGAACTATTTTTCATGCTTCCAATTAGTTAGAATTACCACACAAAGAAAGGGGCATTTAAGAAGCATTTGATCTTTGGAAAACCTTTGCTAAGTCATTACAAGCACATAAAATCATGCCCCTTTTTAATTGCTCTCCTCTGAAAAGAGAAGCATGCGTTCTTTTGTGTAATCAATGTTAAAATTAAATTTTTTTTATGGGCAAAACAAGTTTGCTCAGTGTTTTCCTAAATAAATATTTCTAGATGCATAGTAATTCAACAGAAGACTAGAATTTTGGCAGTATTGAACAGAAAACTAAAAATTTCTTTAGTATTTAATTTTCCATAATAAGATTAGAATACTGATGTTCAAAGGTTAGGTCTAAAACAATAAAAATAAGATCAAAATGCTTATACATTTCTTTAAGTTAAATAAATAAATGTTTTATTAGAAATTTAAATAAATATTCCCAATTTACAGTTCCATGAGTGTGTGTTTGTTTATATATGTCTTCTTTAGCACATTTAATAAGCATAAAAAATTTGATTGGAATTTTAATGCTGAATTTCTGCTGAAATATCAGCCTTGGAATGAGTAAATAAAGATGTCCACAAATGTCACTCAGGAAAAAACAAGTAAAATTGGTTCTAAATACTTCAAATATTGCGTCAGGTAAATATTTTATTAACTAAGCTATCTAAATAGGAAAATTTGTCTCACTTTCTGTATACTGTAAAATTTTTCTATTCTGTATACTTCTGAATCTTCAGTAGATAAAAACCAATGATGACATGATGTTTAGACCTCTGGAGGATCAAAACATAAACTAGTTGAAAAGTTCATGTTAATTTTGTACATCTACTTTGACTATCCTAAAGATAAATGGAAGCTAAATAAAAAAGTAGGTGATTATTTATTTCAAGCACTACATGTAGGAAAAGATGACACGACCATTGCAAGATCTATTTCAAAGTCAAAAGAAGGAAGACTCAAGTAGACAGTAAGTGTAAATAGCGTTGACATAAGCACCTTGGCTTGCTGGTAGCCAATAGTTGAGAAATATTTGTTTTAAACTGGAACACTTTTTTTGCAAACCACTTTTTAAGTAGAAATAATTGCACATACACACACACACACAAGACTGTTAACATTCTTTACATGCACTTTAAAGCAAAACTTAGTTTTCCACAGAAGGGTGAAACTGTGTATATTATGAGAAATATGTTTGAAAGACAAAGAATGTCTCTTGAATGTTTCTAAATTCCAAGGCAATTAACTTCCTTCCATGTTCAGTAATATTCTGGAATATTTTATAGGAGTATAGAGGCGAAAAAGATGAGTGAAGGTGTTCCTTATAGGTTCAGTGTTTTAAGGGATCTGGCATTTTCACTGCTGTGGTTTGGGTCTCTGCTGTGGCATGGGTTCGATCTCTGGCCCAGGAACTTCCGCATGCCAAGGGTGTGGTCAAAAAAACAAACAAAAAAGACCAAAACACCAAGCTGCTGCTAGGCCAACATGGTCACTCTGGTTTTCATTGGAAAGACTCACTGCTAGTTACTCTTTCCTTTTATAGTTCAAACTTTAAAGTTGTTACTTTGGGATAAACAAACTACATGGTGTCAAGAAGTCTGTATTTGTGGTGCTGGCTACTTACAGGAGTTTGTTGGACAGAATTGGCCAGCATCCAGAGATATCTTGGCGTCCAAAGGATTTTTATAGATGCTCTTGTCATCAGGAAATAAAGCCACACTTCCCAAAGGAAGCGCTGAGTAAAGGAAGGGGAGACCCCGGTCCCAGTGGACTCACTGTCCTGTTATCCCAAAGTGATCTCCTTGAGTTTCCATGTAAATCCACTTCTTGCATTGCATAAAAGGAGGAAAATATTTACTAAAGAATATGACACATAGCCTAACTTAAACTTTTAAGATTATAGCTTTTTGCCAAAATAATACATGAAGATACTAAACAGCTCATCATTTTCCCATTCCTATTTTACTGTTAACTTTTTTTCTCTCTTATTTGATTTTAATGCCAATACAAATTCCTGAGATTTTCTCTTTATGATTGTTCCTCTTGGTCAACTTTCTCCTGTAACCAGCCCTTGAATATGAAGATTTCTTTGTTATCTGTCCTCATATTTTTCTCTTTCTTTATGCTATAATTAAATTTGTAGATTTAGATATGATAAAATTATAAACATAGTGTTTACTCAAAATGATGATTCTAACAAGCTGGTTTGCTCTTTCGTCAAACCCAATAAAATTATACTGAACACAAAAGTGATTCAGACTTACAAAAGAAAGGGAAAGAAAGGAAAGAAGAATGGACAAGATAATAAAAGATAATATAGATACAAGGCTGACAGAAACATTATTGACTGAGGAAGTAGAGAAGAAAATAAGTCTTCTTTTAGAAGAGGCATAAAGAAATTCATATTTGGGAGCTGAATAGACCATGATTTTATTGTCATTAAATATTGGTTTTTTTTTTTATGCTGCATTAGAAAATCAAAGTATTTATGGAGAGAAAAACAGCAGACTTATCGAAAATAGGAAAATTATAAAGCAGTAGTTTTCACACTTTGCCTCGAGGACCAGGAATATCAGCATCACTTGGAAACTTGTTAGCAATGCAGATTCTCAAGACCTATCTAGACCTGGTGTTTACTCCGAGTTGAACAGACTCTCCAAGGATTCCAATTGCATGGGAAAGTTTGAGAGCCATGGCTACAGTGAAGTCTTTGCCCATGTGGTAGTCAGGGATGTTCACTAATGGATTGTTGTTTTTCAATATATCAGCTCTAGTTTACAACACAGATATGAAGGTGATAAGATTTTCCTTTTAAAAAGATTACTTTTACAGTCTTAACAGTGAATGGATTAAAGAGGGAGTTTACTGCGTCAGGGACTTTTACAGTCCAGACCAAAAAATGCTAAACACAATAAAAGGAGCAATAGGGAACTCTGTATTTTAGGCTTAATTGTTCTTGTTAGCATAAACTGCCCTCAAATAATCTATTAATTTACAAAAATAATAAAAATTGTGTTGTATTTTAATCTACCTGGGCAATGCCTTTATTGACTTGAGATAATAAAGTCATTTTAATCATTGATGAGTTTTTTCAGAAATAGAAGTATATAATAGAGTTTTACATCCTAAAATATATTTTTCCTAGAATGAAGGCTGAGCTATATAACTGGCAAATAATAGTGGATTATATTTATGCAACTAATTTCTCATACAGAATCTTAGTATGTTTTATCACTGCATTTAGTTTTTGTTGTTTCTTTTTTGCATATTGCCTTTATTTTGCAGGAAATGTTTTACTGATTGTCTTTCACGATTTTTTCAGAAGAAAAATATAGCAGTTGTTAAGTTTAACAATAAAAGAGACAATTACATATGCTCAAAATAAACACATTCCAGTGGGCAGAACAGTAAAATTTCCATTTCAATTAAAATCTGCTGTCCTCAACTGTGAATTTAGTTTGTCCTTAACAGCTCAACTGTAAGTGTGATAGCTGTCACAAAAAGGACCTGAAAACTACTCCAAAGCAACAAGGAATGCAATGGAAACATGCTTTTTATTTCACTAAATAAGTGAAAATAAGTGAGTTTATTAATTCTAGTGTGTTAAATCCTTTATATGTTGTATGAGACCCAAAAACTAAGTTTCTAGACCTTAGCAAACAAAATTTTATTATGAAAAGAAATGATTTAGTAGGCCAAGTGAATTTTGTTTCCATACTTAAATTCATTTGTCTTATATAACACAACTGAGGACTAAACTGATGTTGCAGGTGATGGGTAGGGTTATTTTTTGATAAACAGCAGTAGCTGTAGGTGGGTGAGTGTTCCCTGGTGGCCTATCACTTAAGGATTTGGTAGTTGTCATTGCGGTGGCCGAGGTTTGACCCCTGGCCCACGAATTTTCAAGGCCAAAAAAAATAAAAAAGGAGCTCTATATGACACTGGATTTGCTTTAAACGACTAAAAGTTAGACTATTGACTAGCGCACAAATATTTTTAAAATGTACAAATAAATTCATTGATATCTTTGGAACTCCCTTTTAAAGAAAAGGAGTATTTAAAATCTGTCAAGATATAAATTATGTGTGTATCAGGATAACCATATCATGCAATTTCTAGAACATTTTATTAGATTTTTATCTGTTTTGAAAAATATTGGCTACTGACATTTAAAATTCCATGTTTATTTATAGTTTCCTTAAAGGATTTTTTTAGAGAGCTACAATTTTTGACAATTTAGAAGTTATAAACACTTTTGGCTGGCTACTTCGTAAAGTACCACATGCTGTGAACATTACTTTTTGTGCTTTCCAAGTCAACACACGGCTGCCTGTGAACCTGACCTACCCAGAGCAGTTATTTTGGTTTCTTTAAACTGCCTGCCAAACTGTTGCAGCAGCTTTTTGATATGGGCAGATGGCCAGTTCAAAACAAATCATAATATGATATTTGGTCTCTCAACCTACCTTTGAATTCAAATCTTTGAATAGGAATGCTAGCTCAGATTGAATTTCAGGTCTAATTGTTTTGATATACCTAGGAAGCTTGTATGGAACATATTTGATCAAATAACTAACATGAACTTGACTTCTTATTAGTTGTATAATGAATGTCCCTTCTGGGTTCTGTGGTAAATACCCTAAAAAATTGAGGATAAATATTAATCTGTATCTCCCAGCCAGCATAAGATGAACAAAATATGTATTAACAAGAGACAACAACCCATTTCTGAAGTTATGCATGCATAGTTTACTATTGAAATGCAGTAGGACTTTAAAATTTGTAATTTCTAGATAAAGTCTATGAGATGTGAATATGAGCAAAATAGATAAATTTAGTGTTTTTAATGAGGTAGCTATGGCACAGACTTCAAACTATGACAGAGATTTCAAGCAAAGGTAAGTGCATTGATTTAAGCAGTTTTTCACATTTATTTATATACTTTGTTGTCTTAATTCAAACCTAGCTTTCCTTCCTTCCTTCTTTACTTCCTGTCATCTTTCCTTTCTCCCCCCCCCCTTTCTTTTTACCTTTCCTTCTCCTAGCTATCATTTTAAACAGTAAAATGAAGGAATGGTTGAAAATTAACCTAATCGATGACAATTAAACAGCCACTTATGTCAATAACCCAGGATACTTCCTTGGGCCACTCAGATCCAAGTACATTTCATATTTTCAATGGAATAATGTTTGTTATAAGATATTACATTTTCCATTGAATTATAATCAAATAAAAATTGCAACCATCATGCGCCAGTAAGATTCAAAAAATGTGAAAAGTTTGATAGCAAAATCTGTTGTTGAGGTTAAGGAGGAAAGAAGCAGCCTGTTGTTTTGTTTCTCAGAATGTAAAATGAGGGAGTTCCCATCGTGGCTCAGTGGTTAACGAATCCAACTAGGAACCATGAGGTTGTGGGTTCGATCCCTAGCCTTGCTCAGTGGGTTAAGGATCCGGTGTTGCCGTGAGCTGTGGTGTAGGTTGCAGACCAGACGCGGCTCAGATCCCGTGTTGCTGTGGCTGTGGTGAAGGCCAGCAGCTACAGCTCCTGTTACACCCTTAGCCTGGGAACCTCCATATGCCGCAGGTGCAGCTCTACATAAAGGCAAAAAGACAAAAAAAAAAAAAAAGAATGTAAAGTGAGGAAACAGACATGGAGGGGATTTTGTAACATATGTATTCAGCCTTTGACCTAGTAATCCCTCTTCTAGCAATCTGTCCCAAAAGCTGAAAGCTACACTGACATGAATTTGAAATGACATATATCAAATGTTTGTCAATGGAGCATTATTGGTGCTAATAACAAAATTGGAGTCAACACTTAAATCCAAAAATCTAACCCAAAATCCAGCAGTTGTATAAACTGCATTATATCTACACACTGGAGTATTGCGTAACTGTGAAAAGCAGTTGGAAAGACATCTATGTAGTGGATTATATATTGTATAATTTGGAGTATCAAGTGTTAAGTGATTGACGCAAGTTACAGGAAACTGTGTATGCTATGCTACCTTTTTTGTAAGAATGAGGGCGGAGACTCCCTTTCTTGCTTGCTCTCTCTCTCTCCATATCTCTTTTCTTTCTTTATTCTGTTCAAGTTTGTATACATTTTTTATGTTTTCAAAAAAATAATTGAAGGAGAGAAGAGAAATTAATAGTTACCTAAAAGCATTTACCTAGATGTTCTCTCCATTCTTAAAATTGCAATATTGAAATTGAATACAATTGTTGCACAGCTATTTTTCAAGACAGTTTTGTCAATGTTTGCTTCATTTACTTAGATGCTCTGATGTTGTATGCATATATATGTTTAAAATTGGTGGATTGACTCTTTTATAAACATAATATTCTTTATTGATTGTAATAGTTTTAGATCAAATTGACAATAAATGTCAATTATAATTAAATGTCATTAGCCCAGATTCATGAAATATATCTTCTACTCTCCTTTCTGATTTTTGAAACCTTATATCTATAATGCTAGTTATTCATATTTGATAAACAAATCATATGAAAAATTGAAATTATAAACGAATGGAAATGTATCACTCAGTTTTTACTTTTTTGCTAAAGGAGGAATCTAAGAAAAACTGATGATTTTTAATTCATTTATTTGAACGTAAATTTAAGGTATGGAGTAAGTAATTAAAGAATAAAAGAAATATAATAAATTCTTTATTATTTCTGAAGTTAAATTCTCTTAAATTTAAATGGAATTAAATTGAATTATAAATCTATAGCTAAAACTTGTAAATGTTGCTAGAACTAATTATCCCACCCAATACTTGAATCCTGGAATAAAGTGCCTCAACATAATTTAATTTTTATGATCTATGTGAATTAACAATGTTAACTATTTGAAAACACGATTCTTTTCAGATATGTTTTATAAAAAGCTTTATCCTGTAATAGCTTTAATTCTAAATTCTTAAAGGAAGATATTTCAAGATCTTTACTGTCTTGATCACTTTGACACATTTTTTAAAAAAATCATGTTTTTAACAAAGATATCCTTATCAGGAAAAGATAAGTTCTACTAACAAATTAAAACAAATAAAGATTATTTTTAATTATATTTGCTATTGAGAAAAATAAATTGTAGAAGACTAGTCAGCAAAGGAAAACTGTATCCTTTAATTTGTAAGAAATTTATCTGTGAAGATGTGTCATATGATGCCTGGTTGTGAAAATAAGTATTGTGACAGGTAAATATTAAACCTATGGAAGTGAACTAGAAAGGACCTGGATAATTATGCAGATTATATAATTGTGGGTTTCTGGGGTATGTTTGGAGATACCAGCCACTTTCCATTGGGAACAAAACTACAGTGACTTATACTCTATTGCCTGAAGACCACAGAAACATAGAGTAGGTGGACAACATATATTACATAAGCATACATATTTAAATGTTGCTGATGAGCTTTCTTGAAAATAAAACCAGAAATTTTAAGATTTTTAAGTTTAAATATTAGAAATGATCATTAATATACTTTCCATGATAAAATTATTTAAATCTTACTCTTGTACATTCCCAGTGAAAAGTGATTCTTATATTTTTAAGGTTAATTTAACAAAATCATATTTTATGCAAAACAAAGTTTTTCTAACTTGAAAAGTACAATGAATTAAATTAAATTAAGAGCACATTTAAGTTGTGAGTGTTGCTATTTAGACTGTGAAGGCATAATCAGGGCACAACAATCCACTTGGTGAAAATTTGGTCTAATTGAAGGCCAATTATTTTATTCGCTTGTAATGCACATGGTATATGCTTTCAAATAGAAGCAGCTGCTAGTCGTGTAACCAGGAAGAAACAAAGAGCCTTGGGTAGATCATATTTCAAACTCAGCAGTATAAAGCAAGGACGAATAACATATTTTAACACATTAAAAAATGCTAGAAGAAATGTTTATATACATGCTTCTAGTTTGGTAAATTTTTTTCCATTCTAATTTTTTTCATATTAATACAACCACGAGCATCTTTATATCTTATAAATCATCATTACTTATAAATAAATAGGGTTGTAGTTTTAAAATATTTATTTTTATCAAGTAATATATACTCATTTAAAAAATGTTAAAGAATATTTTGTATTATAACTCAATAGCATCATACCGTTCCTTCAATTCTAAGTCTATTTTTCAGATAACTTCAAAAATGTATATACCTTAGTTATTTCCCTTCCCAAACAATATAAAATATAAGTTATTTTCTGAATTTATTAATATCAGATAACATTTATTATTCCTCTGATATCAAATATATTTAACTCACTCAAATCTTCTTTTCCATCTGTTTTTGTAAGTTATGTTATGGTTTTGTTTTTTTCTATCAATTATCTTAAATATAAACAATATAATTAAACCTCAATTCATTTTTCTATCATCCTTTTATTCAGCTTCCATACTTTATATGACAATTTTATTGTCCTTTATTCTCTACCCTTTTCTCCACAATCTTCTTTGTGTAAGTTATACTTTGACATTATCATAGCTCTTGGATTTTCATTCCATCCTTTAAGCATAAGATCTTATGATGGCCCAAAGACTGACTCAAAAGTAAAAGAAAGTAAGCATTTTCATCATTATGGTTGCAAACGTAGTGAGCAATCATCTTTGTTCAGTTATTGTCCCATCTTTAAGAATCCAAAGTCACAAACCAAATTCCCCTTGAGGAGAAATGTTAGGCTGAAAAAATTTTCTCAAATAGTAAAAAATCATTTCAAATCATATTTGGAAATTAATTTTCATCCTCAGTTTCTTTCATTTTGGAATTTACATTGACCATTTAAAAATTTCATATACTTCTTTTACTCTCAACAGTTTTCGGTTTTGTTTTTGTCTTTGTTTTTTGCTTTTTTTTTTGTCTTTTTAGGACCACATCGTCATCCTACAGAGGCTCCCAGGCTAGGGGTCAAATAGCTGTAGCTGGCAGTCTACACCACAGTCATAGCAATGCAGGATCCACGGTAACGCCAGATCCTTAACCCACTGAGCCGGGCCAAGGATCCAAGCTGCATCCTCATGGTTACTAGTCGGGTTTGTTAATCACCGAGCCACAATAGGAACTCCCATTTTTCAGTTTTAAACCATGCTTAGCATTATGTTCTACTACTTTTTTTTTTTCTCAAAAGCACCTGCAATGATATGCGCTGGATTTCATTGCAATCTCTGTTGGGTTCCTTCTGTTTTTCTTTTATTGTAACTTTCTTTTGCTTAATTACATAGTTTTTTTCCTTCCCTTAAGATTATAGTAAAAGTTCTACCTATATTGCGAAATTAACAAGTAACATCTCTAAGTCCTAAACACTGCAGTGTTCATTGTATAGCTTAGGAAGATGTTTAAAGATGAAATATATCCCTATATTTAGATAGTGTGTGTTTCCCCCAGCTTATTCATAAATAAGTCTGTCTTCGAATTAGGTTGGTACACGTACAGAGTATTTCAGGATGAGAAGACACACAGAGTAATCTATTCTTTTCACCCGGTCGTAGCAGCCTGCCTGGCTGTTGACAACACAAGAGCCAAACTGACAAAGCTTTTTTTCTATGGTATCGACATTCAGACAATGGATCTTATTTAGGATTTAAATATAATTTAAATTTTGTAAAATGTTAATTTAGAGGTAATTATAGATTCATTAGTAGTAATCAGAAATAATACAGAGGGATCTCATGTACTCATTACCCAGTTCTCTCAATGATAACATCTTAAAGACTATAGAACAATATCACAACCAGGATATTAATTCTTACATAAGACATGGGACTTAGGTGAAGGCTCACTTTTTTTTTTTAACCTATCAAATTGTCCTAGTACCATTGGTTGAAAAGGCTATCTTTTCTCTATTGAACTGTTATTTTCACTTTTGTCAAAAATCATTTGGGCATATTTGTGGGTCTATTTTTGAATTCTCTATTATTTTCTATTGTGTTATAGGTCTACTCCTCCACTCACACCACATAGTCTTGATTACTACAGATAGTATAAGCCTTAAAATTGGATAGACTGGTTCCTACTACCGTGTTCTTCATTTTCTAAATTCTTTTAGCTCCTCTAGGTCCTTTGCTGTTTTCCATATATATTTTAAAATAATCCAGTCTAAACAAAAATCCTTACTGATGTTTTGATAAGTGAGAAGATATATTTATTTTATTTAAGCTACCCAGTCTTTGGTACTTTCTTATGATAGCCCTTGAAAAGCTAACACAGTTACCAAGTTGAATCTTCCAGTCCAAAAACACTAAAAGTCTTTCCATTTATTTAGAACCTCTTTGATTTTTCACTGGCTTTTTTTTTAGTTTTTCAGATAAAAGTTTTGTAAACATTTGGTTATTTTAGGTATATTTCATTTTGAATTATTATAAATGACATTGAGTATTTTATTTCAGTATCCATTTGTTAATTCCTAACATATGAGAATGCAATTAATATTTTATGTTTATTTTATACCCTTTTTCCTTGTTGAAATTATTAACTTTAAAAGGGTATTTTTGAGTATTTGTCTTTTCCTAGATTTTGGTTTGTACATAATCATGTCATCTGCAGATAGAGACAACTGTATTTCTTTCTTTCCCATATATCTTGCCTTAATGCACTTGGTAGAACTTCCCATACTGTGTTAAATGAGAGTGGTGAGAGTGAATGTCCTTGCCTTGCTCTTAGTCTTGAGGAGGGAAATTTCTCCCTCCTCAAATTTGTCCCATTTGTCAAATGCTGTTTCTACATTGGATTATATGATCATGCAATTTTCCTTCTTAAGACTGGGTGAATTACACTGGTAATTTTTGAATATTGAACTGTCTTTGCATTCTGAGAATGAATATCAATTGGTAATGGTGTATAATTATTTTTAGGCATCACTATATTCCGTTTATTAATATTTTTCTAAGAATTTCTATATTAATTTTATAATGGATTTTAGTCTATAGTTTTCTTTTCGTGCATCATATTTTTCTTGTTTTGGTATTATTATAATAGTACCTTCATAGCAAAAGAAATAAAAATCCATTATTTTACTTCAAAGATTGTGATCCTCATGAACAAGATCTGTGGTTTCTCTCATTAAAGATGTGGTGGTAGGGAACCTTCAAGTCATATTTTTTTAATTTATTACTTGCAACTTATTCTGTGGAATCATATGGTCATGTGTCATCTAATTGCAAATAGGTGCATTTTGCAACTACAGAAAGGGGTGCTGGGAAAGTACTAAGAGATTTGCTTCTAATAGCAGACATAAAACCAAATGTCTGTGTAATTTAGAAAAAATTGGTTTAATCTAATGGAGTTGAAGTTTCTAGCTGTAAAATGGGAATTATGATCCCACTATTAATAGTATTGGGGAGATCAAATGAAATAAGTAACATCTTGCAAGAAGACAGATTTTTTCAAAGTGTACCTGATTTTCAACGTTGTACCAATTTTTACTTTACAGCAAAGTGACTAAGTCACACACACACACACACACACACACATATATACATTTTTTAAAAATATTTCTTTCCGTCATGATCTATCACAGGAGATTTGATATAGTTCCCTGTGCTATATAGTAGGACCTTATTGTCTATCAATTTTCAGCATAATAGTTTGCATCTATTAACCCTAAATTCCCAGTCCATCTCACTTCCTCATCCCTCCCCCTTCACAACCATAAATCATTTCTACATGTATGTGAGTCCATTTCTGTTTTGTAGATATGTTCATTTGTGCCATACTTTCAATTCCACATATAAGTGATATCATACAGTATGAGTCCTTCTCTGACTGACTTCCCTTAGTATGATAATCCCGAGTTGCATACATGTTGTTGCAAATGGATTTATTTCATTCTTTTTTTATGGCTGATATGGAGGTTCCTCAGAAAACTAAACATAGAACTACTGTATGACTTAGCAATCCCACTCCTGGACGTTTATCAGGACAAAACTGTAATTCAAAAAGACACATGCACCCCTATGTTCATTGCAAGACTGTTCACAATAGTCTAGGCATGGAATCAATCTAAATGTCCATAGAAAGATGAATGGATTAAGATGTGGTACACATATACAATGCAAAGAGATTTTTAATAAGATCAATGTAAAATTAACTATATATTTCTCAGTCTATCATCCATAGAAATATTAAAAAGAGAGCGGTGGATGTGGGCTGTGGATAAACAGGATTTCCATTTCCATCATTCCGTCCTTAGAAGAGAATGTAGATTAGGTTTTGGTGGATTTGACTAGAAAACCGGAATCCAGGTTGTTCATAAATAGTTCATAGCAAGGACACAGATGCTGTTTAAGGTTTTTCTGAAGGATGTTAGGTGACTTGGGTCTGAAAAAGCTGTGAGCATAGAAAAAAAATGAGCTTTGTGTATTGACAAGACTCCTTTATGAAGACAAAGTTAACAGACAGCAACGCAAAGAAAGCTGGCTGAATACTCCTGCTACTTTTGCTCTGATTGTTTTTAACACCATGCTTACATATTTCTGTCACTTTTATTAAATAAAACTTAGTCTTAACACATTTGGGTGGGAATGGGCGTGGGTCAGAATGGGTGTTTACTCTGTCAATTCAAAAGCATCTCTTAATTCTCATTTACCTAATCAGTTGATTTCAGTTCCATTTTCTCTTTTTTCTTATCTCCATGTAGCCTCCCCACCCCCCATTAGGAGATACAGACCTTGTTATTCATAAATGGCATAACTTTGTGCATACTTTAACTCTATACTCAAAACTTTTCTTTATAATCAAAGGATAACTTGGCTGATTATAAAATTCTTGCATCACATTCCCCTCAGCGTATTTTAGACACTGATCAAACTGTCTCCTTGCATGAATACTACTGTGAAGAAGTTGAATCCAACTTGATATTTCACACTAGCAGGGGGGCATGATTTTTCCCTGCCTCCTCCTGGGATTCTTTCTTTGTACCTGAATTTTAATATCCTTTCCAGAATGTGCTTTGATTTGGAATGTTAGGTATAAATGTTAGGTATCATTATTTCTTGGAAATCTGTGAGCCACTTCAGTCTGTACATTCAACTTGACTTTATTTCAGAAAAAAATGTTTAAAAAATTATACTTTAGACTCTTTCTATATTTTCAATGTTTCTTTTCCTCAGTTCTTCCTAAAAGTATCAGTAATGTATGTTATATACACCTTGCTTTGTAAGTCTATCGTTCCTTCTGTGATCATATTTACATTCCCCCTTTTCTCTCTCCCCTGCCCTCCACTTTATTTCTCTCTAAAAGTTGCCCTTATAACTGCTTATCAACATCTAAATTTTTCCACCTATAATGGGCATTTTTTTCTCTGCACTGGCTTTTCATTTTTTTTTTTTTTTGTAATGTGACATTCTGCAACTCAATTCCATATTCTTTGGACATCCTATAAAGCTTTTTTGGAATACTCATTTCTCATTGTTCAAATTTAACTTACATTTTTAAAGATATTATCTATAAATTCTATGAGAAGCATTTTTCATTCTCTTTCTCTCTCTCTCTCTCTTTTTTTTTTCCTGCTCTTTAGGGTCACACCTGTGGCATATGGAAGGCTAGGGGTAAAACTGGAGCTATAGCTGCCAGCCTATGCCACAGCCACAACAATGGATCCAATTCAGGTCTGCAACCTTTGCCACTGCTCATGGTAATACTGGATCTTTAACCCAATGATCAGAGCCAAGGATTGAATCCACATCCTCACGGATACTAATTGGGGTCGCTACTGCTGAGCCACAACAGGAATTTCCCATTCTCTTTGTTTTACTTTAACCATCTTTTCATCAGAAATGTTCTCTTAGTGATTTAAAGAAAAATGTTTTCTGCATAGAGATTATATAATTTTCTGTGTATTTATGACCATCTTTGAATAATTTTTGCTGCTTGCCAGAGATTTTGGCAACTGGGATTATCTGGGGTGTGGACTCAGAATTGTGTCCAAACTCTTCCCCAAAACAAATTGCTTGGTTGACAGATGATCTTTGGTATTCAGCATATATTTGATGGATGTGATTCATCACCCGAAAAAAACTTGTAGCTTGATTCAGCCAGTGTCCATTCCAAGATAGGAAAACCATTCACTACTTAAGTATGGAGAAATTTATAGCCAGCCACTGCTTACCAGAGTGATGGAATGGTTAAAGGTGTTGTGGGAAAAGGAGAGTTGTTCTTCATAAATCAAGAAACTGTCACTGCCTTTGGGCTACAACTCATGTGATCGTTTTGGCCCCAGAACTGCTCACAGCAAGTGGTACAAGCTTTTTCTGTGTGTTACTATGAGAAATGTCTTTTGCGGTTCAGCAAAAGCCAGTGCTCATTCTCCCATTGCTGCTAAACTATGCTCAACGTTACTGACATTCATAGCTTCTAAAATCACCTTTGAAAAATAAAAGCTTTATGAAATATAGTTTAAATATTCTAAAATTCACCCATTTCAAGCATTTCATTCAATACATTTTAGTATATTTGCAGAACTGGTCTGCCATTCTCTGCTCCCACCCCGCATACTCTTCTCTTAGGGTGGAGGTTTCATGCCAAGAAGAGCGTGAGCAGGACGCCTTCTTTTGCCCTTAGAGGACTGATGCCGTCATGACCTGATGAACTAACAGAAACCCAGACAGGCAACAAAATAATACTGTTTCTTCTTCTTTCGTTCTCTATTCTATCTAGTGCCTCCAGTTGGCAGAAATCAAGAGAAATTCGGCAAGCTAGGGTGTCTGAAAAATATGGCTTGCAGGCTTATGCCTCAGGGGTAAAAAAGAAAGTACCTAAAGGAAAGTGTAGTACTGAGAGCCATGGTATGCAGACACCCCTCAACTTGCAACGTCATGTACTGGCTCTTCCATTCCTGCCTTAGTCCATTCAGGCTGCTGTAGCAAAGTACTATAGAATGGATGGCATATAAACAACAGAAACTTATTTCTCACAGTTCTGGATGCTGTTCAAGACCAAAGTGCCTACATAGTTGGTGTCATTCATTTATGAGGAGTCTGCCATTATGACCTGATCCCAACCAAAGGCCCCACCTCCCAATTCTATCCCACTGGAAGTAAAGTTTTAACATACGGATTTGGAGAAAAATACTAACAATCAGTCTGTGACAATACTCTTCCTTCTTTACTCAACTGTCATTGAAGCACTTACCAGGCTATGATAGAAAAGATACAAACGGTTGGTTACCTTGTTTCAATTTTCCAAGTATCTACTTTTCTCTAGCAAATATCTAGATCCCAACACGATATACTCCACTGTACCCACAGCCTTCCTGTAACTCTTGATATCTTAATTGTACTTTGTAGAGATTTTTGCAGGGTAAGGCACTCAATTTTTTGGAAATGTATAAATATCTTGGAGACTGACAAAGTTTGTGAAAATAAACATTGTACCCTCTTGTTTGGGTTAAGATTTAACATTTTTGGCTAGTAAAACTCAATTCGTATCATGAAACTACGATATTTTTCCTTTTGTAAAAACAATCAAATTTTCTACTATTCCTTTATTCTTTTGGGCATTTGCCAAGGGTTGAGAAATATGAGATTGAAATAAAGTGTTTTTATTCCACTATTGTCTTCACAGAAATCTTGCATTCTCTACTTCTAGCCCTCTCTAAAACCTGTTTCTAATTATCTCTCAGGAGAAAGAATACTGTTCTTTCATGCAATCATTTGCGTCGTTGTGGTTGTAAAGCTCGTATCATGTATCTGACCTTCAAAGAAGCACAATCATGAATTGCAAATCATAAATCATAAAAGCATAAACCTATGGCAAATGTGAAAGTATGTAAAAACATGAAAGAAATGTCTGTCCAATTGTAACAGCACCGGCAAATCCACTGCACGTAGCATGTGCATTCGCATCCTAGGTCCGTTATAACAAAATATGGTATGTGACTTAAAGCAACAGAAATGTATCCTCTCACAGTTCTGGTGGCTAGAAATCTGAAGTTGAGGTGTCATCGGGGCCATGTTGCCCCTGAAGACTCTAGGGAAGAGTCCTTCTTTGTTTCTCCCTAATTTCTGTTGGTCATTGACAAATCCTTGGCAATGGAATCAGTGGTGTCTCTGCAGTGCCAGGATGCATTGAGTTGAAGTATCTGGGGTTTCTGCAGCTGTAGCATAGGTTGCAACTGTATCTCGGATCTGATTCCTGGCCTGGGAACTCGTTATGCCACAGGATGGCCAAAATAGAAAAAAAAAAAAAAAAAGTGGGGGGGGCTTTAATATTCAAAGCATATAAGGAACTCATACAATCTGGAAAAATTCATGAGTGTCCAAAACTTTTAGCTCCTTGGTCAAATTTATTACCACATATTTTATTATTTTTGCTGTTATTCTGATGTTTTTTTAATTTCTCTCTCTGATAGATATTATTTGTGTATAGAGACAAAACTGACCTTTATATATTGATTTTGTATTTAGCAGCTTTATTAAAACTGTTTATTAGCTATAGTAGTTTTTTGGTGAAGTCATATATGTCATGTGGTGAAGGTTATATATATCATATGTCATCTGCAAACACATACAATGTAATTTATTCTTTTCTGATTTGGATGTCTTTTCCCTCTCTATCTTGACTAATTACACTTGCTAGAACTTCTAGTTCTGTGTTAAATAAAAGTGGTGAGAGTGGGCATTCTTGTCTTACTCTAAACTTAGAGGGATAATTTTCAGCTTTTCTTCAATGATTATGATGTTAGCTATGGGCTTGTCATATTTGGCTTTTATTATGCTGAGATACATTTCTTTTATATCCACTTGTTGAGAGTTTTTAATCATGAAAAGATGTTGAATTTTTTCAAATGCTTTTTTCTGCATCTGTTTAGGGATCGGATGATTTTATCCTTCATTTTATATCACATTGGTTTGCAAATTTTTTTTTTTTGTCTTTTTGCCTCTTCTAGGGCCACACTCACAGCATATGGAGGTTCCTAGGCTAGGGTTCTAACAGGAGCTGCAGCCACAGCAACACGGGATCCCAGCCGCGTCTGTAGCCTACACCACGCTCATGGCAATGCCAGATCCTTAACCCACTGAGCAAGGCCAGGGATCGAACCTGCAACCTCATGGTTCTTAGTTGGATTCGTTAACCACTGAGCCACGGCAGGAACTCCCAATTTGCAAATGTTGACCCTTCCTTACATCAAATAAATAAAGCTCAATGGATCGTGCTGGGGTATGATCCTTTTAATGCACAGTTAAATTTGGTTTACTATATTATAGGGGGATTTTGCATTTATGTTCATCAGGAATATTGACTTGCAATTTTCTTTTCTTGTAGTATCTTTGCCTGGCTTTGGTATCAGGTGATGATGGCCTTGTGAGATGAGTTTAAAAGTGTTCTCTTCTTATCTACATTTAGGAAGAGTTTGAGACAGACAGATATGACTTAGAATGTTTGGTAGAATTCACCATTGGAGCCATCTGGTCCTATAACCAAAGCTGGGAAATCTGAGAAGAGTGAATAATATGAAAGTTATCATGTCCTAATTACAGAGCCTAACTGAAGCTGGAGGACAAGGTCTTGGTTTCAGTGGCAACAAATTATTCTTAGTTTAAATAATATCTCCTCACTAGGCAGCAAACTGCATATGCGACCTATGCCACAGCTTACAGCAATGCCGGTTTCCCAACCCACTGAGCAAGGTCAGGGATTGAACCCGCAACCTCATGGATGCTAGTCAGATTCATTTCTGGTACACCACAACGAGAAGTCCAGGATACTACTTTTAAAGGGTCTCCATAATGGATGGTATTCATACCCACCTCTCTTAAAGAAGCGATAGCAGATTTTTCTCCCAACAATGTAGGACCCATTTTGTAACTTGAGAGCTTGAATAATTGGAGGAATAAGGTATAGATATCTTAAAGGTGGACTGTTTCTATATACCACTTCAGGAGCTCTCTGTTTTACTCACTTTATTCCAGTCACCAGTGAGGGGAACTGTTCTTTAACTTAGAAGAACTTTGCCTCCAGTCCACAACATTGGACTTAGACCCTCAGTAAAGCACACAGTAAGATATAACTAAAGTGACCAGACCAGTTTAATCCAGTATTTCCTGGCCTTTCCTATTTTTTGGACCAAAAGCCTCTCAGGGAGCCCTTTAGTCCCAAGAACACCGGAACATTTAATCATTCTGTATGCACCCTGGCTGCCTCACATATGCAGCATATTATGGAATAAATCTTTGACAATTAGGGGATGGGAACAAATGGAGAGAGGCTTTCTCTCTTTGCTTCTTGGTCCTAAGATACACTTCACACTGCTTTTCAGTCAGCCCCTTAGAGTCATGCAATCAGCAGCCCATAGTGTTAGAAATAATATGTCTTTGTTTTAGCCCACCCTCAAGCTCTGTTTCCCTCCCATCATTTGTCACCATTCTTCCCTGACATCACCCCCCTAATAATGCATTCTCATATACCTTTTTTAAAATTGTCCTTTCTCAATGAGATACTATGAAATGAGCTCTATATAAAAAAATACAGTTTTACTTGGATTTGAAGTACTAAAAGAAGCTATAATAATAGTGAATGCCATGGTGAATTTCAGATACAAATTTATATTATTCGGATAAATGTTTCTTCTTAAACATTAATTTGAACTTGAAAGTAGATTGGGAAAAATAATTTAAGGGTTTGGAGCATTATCTTTTTATATATATGCAGACTACATGATATTAACTGGGATTAAATCCTTCTGGAAAGATCAGAGAATCAGATTACCCACATTTCCTCCCACATCGCCACCCATTCTCTTCCAACTCTTATTTTTCTGCTACTTAATATTTTCTGCCTTAAATTCCACAGTTGTTTCATAGAAATTGTATTTTGAAATAGATTTAAGTCCTTTCACCCAGAAAGGCCAGATAGAGATTGCTTTAGTATCTATATCACTTCGTTCCAACATATATAATAAGTATAAAAAATGCCAGAATGTTTCTGATATTACCTGTTGTTACATCAATAGCAATTTATATACATTGAAGTCTTATACTTCCTAGTTTTTCTTTCCTTTGGTCCTTATGGTAATTCAGCTTGGACCCCAGATTTTTTTGTCAAAGCTTCTCCTGTTATAAGTACTTTGTCACATGCATCTCTCATTTCACTGGATTTAATTTTCTAGTTTGTTTGCTATTGTTTGTTTTCAGTATTTGTGAAAGAGATTTGCAGGTGTCTGAGTTTCTGCCTGTTCAAGGGTGCTTGAGTGTTGCTTTTATTCACTTAAAAAAAAAATGGGGGGGAGCTGGGAAGAAAATTTTCTTTCATATTTTCAGAAATTTTCAGATATAAGCCTCTGTCTTCTGTGAAGAAATAACATATTAGTCCTTTGCTTGTTTTTTCATGAGTCTTTTGTTTGGCTGGATTTTCTCTTCAAGAAAAACCAATGGGTGTTAGATTTTTTTTCAGCTTTTCAGGTTTGACAATGTATATGCTCTGATTTAATAGTTGAACAACACTTTAATTAGGTATAATATAGAGTCATATTTTATTTACCTGAAGAATTTGCTGATGATTCCTTTATCTTCTGATTGGCACTCACAAGAATTCTGGGCCCAGCATGAATTTCACCCGATTAAAGCAAATTGCTTCTTTCTGCCTGGTTGCTTAAATTCTTTTTTTATTCTTGAAGTCCTACAACTTAAAATGGATATGTCTTAGTGTCAGTTATTTGTATTATTTCCCAATATGCTTTTGAAAGCTTCAAATTCAGTTATTCCTTTTATGAATTTTCTTTCAGAAAAATATATTATTTTAAAATCCTTTTCTTCTGTGTCTAGAAATGTCCAATTTCAATTGGACAAATTTTCCTTTCCTCATTTTCTGTTACCTTCCTCCTAATTTCTTCAAATTGTATAATTTTGTAAGTTTTTAATTTTCTTTTTGCTAGTGATTCCATTTCCAACTGCATTTATTCTCTTACTTGCCAATTCTAATCATTTATTAGTTTTGTTTGAGATTTGCTTTGTTCTCCATGTTCTATTTTTGATTTTGAGTTCTTTTTTTTGGGGGGGGGTATTTTATCATTAGATGTCCCTGGGAATATTTCTTCTGTGCCTTGAATTAGGTTTTCTCTAATATTTGGTTATTTTCTATCTTTTCAGGCTAATTTTTCTTTAAATAATTGAATACATTTTTCTATAGTTGTCAGGCAGTTTCTCTTCTCCTTGGCCATACCTATGGATAGCTCTGCTCATTACTGAGTCCACACTTCTTGAACTGCTCACCATTAGAGGCCAGCAAATTAACAGGAGAGTTGTTGGGGTAAGGAATAGTGACTTTATTCAGAAAGCCAGTAAACAAGGAAGATGGTAGTGTCCCAAAGAACCATCTTAGGTTAAAATTCAGGCTACTTTTACACTAAAACGAGATACGGTGTGTCTGGTTTTTGCAACCATCTTAGTGCTAGAATTCTTACATATATCCACGTGGATCTAGTCAGTGTTCCTATAAACTTCCAATAAGACAAATGCTGTTCTCTGTTCTGCAGTTTTTTATCTCTGTATGTGTGAAGAGTCTTTATGCCTTTAAAGGTCAGAGCCTTGAGAATGAACTACCCTGTGTAGTTCAAGCTACCGGCAACATTCTTTTAGTTATTAACTTGTAGCAAAAGCAATTGAATACAAAAGTTAAGGTAAAAGAAACAGATCCAATATGAAGTCAGATTTATTCTTCCCTTTTCCATGTTCCCATGTTTCAGTTGCTAGCATGTCATCATTAATTTGCCTTGACCCTCTCTTTCTGTCTTAGCTGACACTTGTCCTTTGTTCTGCTGCTGATTTCCTTCTGAGGCTTACCTGGAGAAGCTGTGTTCCATCTTTTGCAGTATCGTTAATTATTCTGAGTGACGTCATTTTTTTGGCCCTGGCTGTGGCGTGCAGAGCTTCCTGTGCCGGGGACTGAGCCTCCACCACAGCGGTGACTGAGCCATCTCAGTGACAGTGCTGGATTCTTAAGCCACTGAGCAACCAGTGAGATCCTGAGAGAAATTGTTTTTGCCTGTTTTGTTAAATCTCCTGTATTGTGGATGCCCTGGGTCCCTAAGACTCGTACCTAGGTGAAAGAGTTCCTTCTAGTTGCTCAGTGAAACTCCCCTGTCCTCTGTTCATTGCAACCATTTACATTTGGCTTGTTTATCCCTGCATGACTGGTTGGTAAGGATGACCATAAATTGCCAGAGCCTGCCAGCAAAACGAACCGGGCCGACGACGCAGTCATCATGACTGAGAAAAGAAAGACACACAGACACACAGACACACAGAATGGGGTCCAGAGGGGTGAGTCCTATGGCTTGAAGCAGAAGCCAGGCATTACCGGACACCACCAACCCGGTTTATTTTGTGATTCTTTTTAAAACATCCAAGAAGGAAGAAACATTGAATAATACCAGGTTAAAGATTACAAAGGGAGTCTTAGGATTACAATCATGTTCACCTTAAACAATGACCTATACAGTCAGAAAGTTAAGATCATGCTTTTGTCTTTATCTTATTTTCCTTAGGCAAAGAACAAAGCACAGAGATTCTTCAAGGGGAATCTTCTATTAATCTTTTATCTCAAGAATGTTGGGGTGGTGGGACAGGGAATCCTTGCAGAACAAGTTTCCCAGGGCTGTGTCTTGTACACAGGGCTGTTAACTCCTGAATACCAGATCCTCATTCCTGAGGCAGCTCCCCACAATAAATAGAGCAAATCTTATCAATCAACCACAGGGGATTTTCAGGACTCTTATCATGTCTCTATCTCCACACAATGTCCTTTCTGCTCCAAGGAGCTCTTTAGATTAGAAATGGTCTGCCTGTTCCACTCCCTTATTCCAGCTCAAAAAACCAGTATAAGAGTTCCTGTGGTGGCACAGTGATTAATGAATCCGACTAGGAACCATGAGTTTGCCAGTTCAATCCCTGGCCTTGCTCAGTGGGTTAAGGATCCTACTTTGCCGTGAGCTGTAGGTTGAAGCTGCGGCTCGGATGCCGCGTTGCTGTGGCTGTGGTGAAGGCCGGCAGCTACAGCTCCTGTTAGACCCCTAGCCTGGGAACCTCCATATGCCAGCTGGTGTGGCCCTAAAAAAAGCAAAAACAAACAAACAAACAAATAAACAAACAAAAACAGCATATCCTGGGGACTCTTTAAGCCAAACCCTAAATTTATTATTATTCCTGAGTTGGCTGTACTTCTCTAAACCTCAGAAATAATAAATGTCACACTTAGCTCCTTACTGATTTTATCTTAGAATATTTGAGTAACACCAAACCTATTATATTATATTAATATATACATATAATGTGGCAAGTCTACAAGTCTTGAAACAAAATCCATTAAATGCAAATATTCTGAGTTGGAAACTCATAAGAGGATGTCCAGTTTATCATGATATTTAGAGAGGTAGACATTGATGATGACAAGGGACAAAAAATGGTCACTGGAGTCAATTGGCAGTTATTTTAAATATTCATTGCAGCATAGCACAAACAAGTAACCTTTAATTGAATAATGAAAGTTATCTGTGAGTAATTTGTTTGATGAAATAATAGATTATATTTTTAGTCTAGAGAGGACTAGTGCTTACATATCTCATCTCATTTAAGACCTTATTACCTCTCAGACGCATTTTACAGATTAAGATATTTAGGTGGAGAAAAGTAAGCAAATTGGCCAAAGACACCCAGGTAGTTAAGTGAAATCAGGTTTCCAAGGAGGCAGGTTAATTCTAGAGTCTGCACCTCTCCCCTGCTCTCTCAGGAATGGATGAGTTTATCCCCCATCCTACAGCCCCATGTCTTAACCTCACCATTCTTTTCCTCATATATTTCTATAGAATAATTACTATATAAACCTTTCCTTATACACCTGTGGACTAATGTTTCATAGTTTGACCTTCATATATTTACTTTTCTTAATTTTTGCTCACATTCACTATACAGTTTAAGCATATGTACATTCCTTGAAACTCAATGGGGAGATAAATACACTCATTTTAAACTCTCAAAGCATAGCTTAGTGAAAATCTACCTATTAGCATTTATCTTTCATTACACAAATCCACTGGCTTATGTGTAACTATCCATCACTTAGCTCTAATTTACTTGAAGATATAGAAGATTTCTTAATCCTTGTATTCCTAACCCAGCAGTTTGTTTGTCAGTTAGAACTCAGTTAAAGTTCATTGAATTTGATAAAATGACTATGGGAAGGTTCTAAATAACAAGTAACACTATATGACAAAGGAATACTTGGATGTAAAGGACTCTAGCTTGAAATGAGCCTAATAGGAGCAATTAGAAAAATAAGCATTACATTTCTTTAGTAGCAATTGAAGATTTTGTGCTTTCACATACTTAATTGTCCTCTCTCCTAGTCACCAATAAGTCACAGATTTTCAGTTACTCTCTCCAAAGTTACTTGATTCTAATTGTGACTCAAGGTAACAGGTTTGCTACTCCTCAGTAATGGTTTAAATAGGATACCCAGTAATGCAACTGTTCAAGTTGTTCAAAATACAGATAAACTAAGTGATCAAGATGCAACCTTTACTAATTATAAAAGTGAGGAATTGGCCCCATAGTTGACTTTAATTTCAGTCGCTTCAGCATACAGGATTAACTATATCATTATTTTCCAAAAATAACAATATACATGGAAATAGGTTGCATCTTAAATCAACTGTTGTCTTAAAATATATTGAGAAAAAGGCACTAATCTAACACGCATGTTGATTTTACAAGCTCGCTTTGAATTTGACTTCCTATCTTCTAACTGTATTTTTAAAATTTTTTACCACCATCAAAGATAATTTTCTTTTTCATTAGTACCCCTAAATTGTTTCCTTAGAAATCTGTCATGGTAGTTTTGATATTAATTTGGGGGATGGAAATAGCAATGATAATAAATGTATGTAGGACATTCCAGTGATTTCTGGAGAAGCATGGTCTTCTGACCTGAGAGGCAATAAGGAGTGAGAGGGCACAGATTCACTTTTTACGTTTTCTGTTAAATGCACAGTTATCATAGAAATTCAGTGCAGAGCCATGTTAGACAGGTTTTTACTTAGTATGTTATTTTAAACCTGAATTTTATTATAATATATGGTATAACACATTTAACTTAACTTTAATATCAAACAGTATTTGTCATTGTAAATCTCTTATAAGCAAAATTACTTTCAACTTATTAAACCAAGGAAGTTTTTGATAGCTTAAAAACAGATAAGCAAGAAAATAAAGAGAAAATGGTGGCTTAGATTGAGTCATTGTAGCTTTTTTCAGTTTTGGAAAACTTATGAATCTAATAGGAGGATTCTTAAGAAGGACTGGCTGGAGGAGAGATTTTGAAAGGGTATAGAGTTTCTTTGGGGGGTGATGCAAATATTCCAAAATGAGGTGGTGATGATGCTTACCGAACTCATGAGTATACTAAACACTGAATGCTTCACCACTAATGCTGAACATTGCACACTTTAAAGTGGTAAAATTTAGGGTAGATAAATTATATTTCAATAAACCTGTTACTGCTTTTTCCACATCTAAAATATGAATCCAGTTCCTCATGGTCAGTTCAGTAATATATTATGATTTTTTATTACGAAATTTGGTACTTACTTGGTTGTACCTGTGAATGGATGAATGCAGCAACCAGAGCCAAAGAGAGGAGCGATTACCAAGGTCACAGTACCTTTAGAAATTTAGGGCCGGTTTCATGGCCATTTTTCTGTGTAGTCCCATAGGTCAAAGGAAGGGCTCCATTCTTAAAATAATCTCATGCTTGCTTTATTGCTCTTCTGTCATTGTCTTGAAATTCTTAGTAATTTTTGAACTAGGAGTCTGCATTTCATTTTGCACTCAATACTGCAAATTATATAGCTAGTTCTGGGTCACAAAGCCAGGTAAGCTACCAAGTTCTGTGGTAATAGTTAAGGGGAGGGTTAGTATGGGTACTTGATGAGGGAGAGGATGAGTATTAAAGGTACTCTGAACTCACTTATAGCAATAGCAGTTGTACCTCTTCCCATTAACCTCTCTTAAGTTTCCACTCAGAAACACAGACCAAAACTATGGAGGAGCTGTTTTCCAAATAGACATGGATAAGTGAGATCTCTTCACAGAGATATCTATATGAAGCAAGGTGTGAATGGAGGTGTCCTGCTTATATCGCTATTAGAGGAAAACTTGTGTGGGAAGGAGGATTCCAGCTGTCCCAATATTGGCCAATGTGTTCATGCCACACTATGCTTGCCCAATGACTAAATACTTTGATGTACTGGGATCAGATTATTTTTGCCCTCCTCTAGACTCCTATAATTCCTGCTCTGGGAGTCTCATTATCTAGTCAGATACTTAGTATACTCTCTCTCAAAGAGAAAAAAAAAAAGTATATATATATAATTGCTATATGAATCATGGGTAATGTTTTGTTTTTTTTAACCTGATTTCCTTACGTGTATGTTTTTTTTTCTACAAATATATTGCTATTTCTCTGATATAACATTGTTGAGAGTTTTAAGGATAATACATTTTGTGATCTTTTTAACAGGGATGAATTATTTTACCCACTCACATGTACTGACTACTCGTAAAATGCAACACTTCATCTTACTTGTACCCTATCATAAGGAAAATGATTCCAGTTTTGGTGCAAAATCTGAACTTCTAGTATTCTTTCTGTAAGATTGTAGAAAATCAATCTCATGTATATTCTTATGACCGTTTTTACATGAATTACTGATGTTGCAAATCAGTGGGTATTGTGTGTGGACAAATACTCAATTTTTTCAATGTTTTAAAAAAGATTATTGACTGTAGTGGTTGCAATTTTATATTTCATTGTGCCTTTTAGAATTAACTCTATTTTTAATCTCTTCTTTAATATTACAGACTATGCTTTAAAATGTTCAAACATATGAGAAAAAGGCTTATTGGGGGAAATATTCTGCATTTAACATTTCTCATGCTACTTACCATGATTAGATGAAAAATACAATGACTACTTTTGAGTGTTAGGGAAAATAATAAAAGGAATGATTTATATGCAAGCTTTATTGGGAGATGTTTAGGTTAACTCTAAAAATTTAAGTGTAAATTTAATCTCAATTCATAGTTAGCACAAGTACATGTGATTAATTAAGTTTTGATAACAAGTATACTGGAGTGGTTCTTGAATCTTCCTTTGACTACTTCTCCCCTTCATTTCAAATCAATCAGAAAGACTTGTAGCCTTTATGTCTTAAATCTTTCTTGAAGCCCTATCATCTACTCTATTTCCACTGGTAGTGGTCTAATGCTCATTATTTCTTCATTTGAGTGTTCATATTCTGGCCTCCCTTATAATCCTACTCCACATCACTGCTAGTACAATTGTTCTGAAATGGAAATATGGTCATCCCTCTGTAATTCACACTTGTCATTGACTTCTCATAGCCTGGTGTGAAGTAAAAAGCTTGTTGGCAATGTATCTGAGACTGCTGTGCTCGTGCTCCTGATGCTTCTCAGTCCCTTCCCTAGTCTGTGTACAAGACCTCTCTGTTCCAGTTGTTCTGAATTCCTTGTCCTCATTTGAAGGTTCCATGAGATTTTATAGCCCTGCAAGTTTCATTTTTTGTTGCCACTGCCTGGAAATTATTCCCTTCAGCTCAATACTGCCAAAAATAAATAACTCATTTCTCTTTTTTCTAAAGTTCATAATTAACATGTATACAATGTCATTTAAAAAAAACCTCAGTGCCAAAACATTTAATTTGTTCACCATAAAATAATTTAATATTTCTGTATTAAATATTCCTTTTTTTCCCATTTCAGAAGAACTAAATAATATCATATGACATTTTTTTCTCATCTAATTTCACTGATTTTTTCCCAGCAAGCAAGTGCATAAAAAACAAATGGTTTATCTTGAGTTAAACACTTCTTCCTCTGCCCTTTGGTGGGTTCTGAATAAAGCTCTAAAAACATCTTCAAGTTTTGAATGTGGCAAACATTCTAACAAGTCCAGGAAATTCTTTTTTTCTTTAATTTTTTTATTATAGTAGATTGCAATGTTATGTCAATTTCTGTACCTCAAAGTGACCCAGTTATACATATATATGCATTCTTTTTTCTCACATTATCCTCTATCATGTTCTATCACAAGTGGCTAAATATAGTTCCCTGCGCTATACAGCAGGGTCTCATTACTTATCCACTCCAAAATGCAATAGTTTGCATCTACTAACCCCAAACTCCCAGGCCATACTACTCCCTCCTCCTCCCCCTTGGCAACCACCAAGTCTGTTCTCCATGTCCATAAGTTTATTTCTTTTCTGTAGATAGGTTCATTTGTGCCATATATTAGATTACCCATATAAGTGATATCGTATGGTATTTGTCTTTCTTTTTCTGACTTACTTCACTTAGTATGAGAGCCTCTAGTTCATCTATGTTGCTGCAAATAGCATTATTTTGTTCATTTTCATGGCTGAGCAGTATTCCATTGTGTACATCTTCTCAATCCGTTCACCTGTCAATGGACATTCAGGGTGTTTCCATGTTTTGGCTATTGTGAATAGTGCTGCAATGAATGTAGGGATGCATGTATACTTTTCAATGAAAGTTTTGTCCAGATATATGCCCAGAAGTGGGATTGCTGGATCATATGGTAGTTCTATATCTAGTTTTCTGAGGTGCCTCCATCCTGTTTTTCATAGTGTTTGTATTACATTCCCGCCAAGAGTGTAGGAAGGTTCCCTTTTCTCACATCCTCCTCAGCATTTGTTATTTGTAGACTTACTAATGATGGCCATTCTGGCTGGTGTGAAGTGGTATCTCATGGTAGTTTTGATTTGCATTTCTAGTGATGTTGGGCATTTTTTCATGTGCCTGATGGCCATCTGCATGTCTTCTTTGGAGAAATGTCTATTCAGATCTTCTGCCTATTTTTTAACTGGGTTGTTTGTTTTTTTGCTATTGAGCTGTATGAGTGGTTTGTATATTTTGGAGATTAAGCCCTTGTTAGTTGCATTGTTCAAAACTATTTTCTCCCATTCTGCAGGTTGCATTTTTGTTTTTGTTAATTGTTTCCTTTGTTTGCAAAAGTTTGTAACTTTAAATCCCAGTGGTTTATTTTTGTTTTTATTTCTATTGCTTTGGGAGACTGATCTAAGAAAACATTTGAACAGTGGATGTCAGAGAATGTTTTGCTTATGTTCTCTTCTAGGGGTTTTCATCCTCTTCTTAGGTATTTTGTTGTTGTTGTAAGTTGTTCTGAAAATACAGCTCCTGACCAATGACATTGAAGTCCCAGGTCCATTCTGTCTTCCTGCTCTGCCATCTTTAGCATTTGGATTCTGTTCTCCTCTTCACAGAATGGCTGACGATCTTCTAACAAATTGCAACCATAAAGAAGAGGGAAGGGTAGAAAACTAAAAAGGGTCCAAGTGCAAAACCATAATTGCATGCCTATGGAGCCTTGCCACTCTTCAAAACATTTCCAAAAGCTGGACTCAGTGACATATTTTCATCTCATTTTTTGAACCATGCTACATTGCTTTTCTTATATGACAGAAGACTAGGAAAACAGTGGAGGTGAATAAATTGGATTGATGAACACCATTGTATCTCATACAATATCACCAGCCAGAATATAGTACGGTTTATATTTGACAATTTCTTATCTTACACTGAATAGAGAAAATGAGAATATTTGAACTCATTTGACTGAGCTATGTGCCTTACTCCCAAAATTCACTTCATGTGGATTGAAGAAATCAATATTCGCTCAGAGTTCCTGCTGTGGTTCCACAGGTTAAGAATCTGATGTTTTCTCTGAAGCGGTGCATGTTTGTTGCCCCACCCAGTGCAGTGGGTTAAGACACTGCACTGCCTCAGCCGTGATGAGCTCCAGCTTGTAGTCTTTCCCTGGCCAAGGAACTTCTATATGCTGTGGGGTGATGGGGAAGAAGGAAAGAGAAAAAAAAAAAAAGCACTAAATTTCAGAAAGGGACTTGATCTTTTATTTAGTAAATCCTAGGTCATAAATAATATTTTGATAATTTTAAATTGTTAATCATTGCAAAAATTATTGATTATTTTAATGTTAACTTTATGGCAT
Organism: Catagonus wagneri; assembly: GCA_004024745.2. Lineage (NCBI taxonomy): Eukaryota > Metazoa > Chordata > Mammalia > Artiodactyla > Tayassuidae > Catagonus > Catagonus wagneri. The sequence continues at coordinate 4,195,532 of PVHT020000009.1, forward strand.
TAAGCCAAAGATATTGAGAGCGTTAGAAATTCCATGCCCTACATATTACAAAGTGTAGAATGGTGTGAATGTATGATCTTTTGTCTTAAATTATGACAAGCTTTTAACTTGACTTACTGTTAGGTGCAGTAGCTTTTCTAAAACTAGGATTGAGTTAAATTTGAGCTAATATATTCTAATCCATGTAAAATCTACACACCTGATTTTGTGGCTTTTTGTGACTATCCTTCAAAACAGTATTTCTATAGTTGATGTTGTCTAGCAGCAACAACAAAGTCTAGGCCCTGTTATTTTATAGGTTCAGTGATCTTAGCTCTTGCACTAAAAAAAAAAAAAAAAGTCAATAAATGTTAATGGCAAGACTTTGTAATGTAACCAAAAGAATCAACAATGCTTTTTGTACTTCACTGTTCTCTTGTCTGGATGGCATAATGTAGATGATGGGTAATAAAAAAAAATGAGATTCAAAGCAATTATTTCTCAAACTACTTGGCACTGGAAAAACTGTAGTCATTTGGAAACATTTAGGACTCTGAACCAAATGAACTTACTATTATATAAAATATTACAATGAAAATACATAATACTAATCCTTCAATTTCAAGGACAAATCACTTAGCTATAATAATTTTAAGTCCTTGAGCATTTATTATAAAGCACACTGACAATGTGAATATACAACTGGCTATATATCCCCAATAACACATTGATTTTCAGCTATTTCAATAATGGAATATAACTCGGCATGGACTATTCTGTGATAGAAGCAATTATTCTAAGTGAGGTATATATTTAAGGCTATGCCAAGTCGTGAGGAACTTACTATTTCATTTAAAAACTTCCCCATTTAATGTGTCAAAACTTTGTTTACACATTCCAAAGGTATTTTATTCCAAAGCGTTTTCATTATAAGCGTTTCCAAAGCGTTTCACATTTATGATTATGTGAAAATTTAAGTACTTAATACAAACTTAAGAATTTACAGTTTCTCAGAGTCAGATGTGAAGTTGTATTCTTAGAAAGTGACATCTAAGAAATGACTAAGGTTCCAAATAATCTCTTATCTACAGATAAAACGTGTTCTTAACACAACACAAAACCAAACTGATAGACACATGACATAGGTGAGAAGAGTTTAGCTAGAAGAGCAGACAACGTGAAGAAGAATGATTACAGGCTGGCAATACCAGGTGAAACAACCCCGCACTCAAGAAACTTGAGGAGTCTGCGTGCCTTGGAGAGCTCTTTCTTTCCTAACCTCACTGGCCTCTCTCAGAAAAGGTCTGAAAGGTCACTTCGAAGTGTTTATTTTGATGCAGACTGTGGGTGTGACAAGTATATGCATCCGGAACTTTCACCTTTAATTCCACCACAAGACAGACTTTTCAATCAGAAAGAATAGAAACACTAGGAGTTCCCCTCGAGGCTCAGTGGTTAAGGAATCCAACTAGGAACAATGAGGTTGCATGTTCGATCCCTGGCCTCTCTCAGTGTGTTAACGATCTGGTGTTGCCGTGAACTGTGGTGTAGGTCACAGATGCAGCTCGGACCCCACGTTGCTGTGGCTGTGGCATAGGCCAGCAGCTACAGTTCAGATTAAACCCCTAGCCTGGGAACCTCCATATGACATGGAAGAGGCCCTAGAAAAGACAAAAAAAAGGACAGAAAAAAAAAGAAAAGAATGAATAGAAATACTGATGGCCTAGGGCATTTTAAGGCCAGTTTTAAGGATCTTCCATGACAGATGAAAAAATATGTCATTTCAAAGTAGGATCTGATATATTAATTAAAAATATAGCAATGTATATTTTAAATTCAGAGGAAATCACTACAAACTTTATGAGCTATATAGTAATAACTCAAAAGAGGAAGTAAAATGATATATAGTTTGTTTAATGCAAAAGAAGGCAGATCAAGAATATAGAAAGAATAAATGAAATGAATACAAAATAGCTAACAATTTAGTAAATTTTTGATTCCGCTACATCCATAGTCACATTATACATTAACGTCTTAAATATTACTTTCTAAAGACTGCAACTGTCTGATTGGCAGCTTATCTCTTCTGCTATTTTATGATACTTAGTCTTTCCAGAACGCTGTGCCTGAGATAGTGGAGTCATGTTCAGCTCTAGGGAACAGAAGTGAAATGTGAAGTCTGGAAAGGCAGGGAAGTAGGGAGAGACAGTGTAAGTGTAGATTATCGAATTGCCTACCACTAAATAAGACAAATTACAGAATACCAGAACTGCTTTTAAGAATTCATTTGGGGGTCCTTCTTTTGGAAAGGATAAACAGGGATGAATTGACACATTTCTGAATCTTACTGTTCAAAGTTCATCCTATAGGGCATTAACTCCCACAATCTTTCAGGTTGTTCACATGAACAGTGAACATGCCAGATAAGGTCCTGTAACAGCTTTAACAAGGAAATCCTCAAACAGGAGGTTGAAGGAGCAGAACATAGGAATTTTGCAAAGCACTGCTGGGCTGTGCATAAAACAGATTTTAATGGTTCAATCACAGCTTATAGTCACCCTGGGGACATGAACAATAGATAGTGAGGTGGAGAAGATCTGAATGATGGAGACTGCCTGTGTGTGTGTGTGTGGGCGGGTGTGCACTGTGGGCAGGGGAGACTGGACTTACGGAGTCCTTTGTACCATAAAATAGCAGAAGAGATGAGCAGTCATTTCCAAGGCTAGGCTATGAAAATTTTGGCTTCCATCTTGGAGGCTTTTTTCTCACACTCTCTTAGATTTCATTGCTTTGTTATTCCATGTTGTAGAGCAGCCCTGGAGGAGGCTATGTGTGGAGGGACTGGGCCCTGCCAAGAGCCACCTGAGTGGGCTTGTAACTAGATTTATCCTTCCCTCACCTTGAATCTGTAGGTGTGACCATAGCCCCAGCATGGCCTACCTCTTGACTCTAATTTCAGGATTGATTCCAAGACAGAGGAACTTAACATAGTCACACTTTGATTCTTGACTTCCAGGAACTGTTAGAAAAAATACATCTATTATTAGAAGCCATTACATTTTCAGGTGTATTCTTATACAGCAGTAGATAATGCACTCTACTATATCATCCCCGTTTGTGGTTTTTGCCCCAGGGCCCTAGGCACGCCAGTGTGGCCTGTTTTCCCTTATGCCTGGATCTGGTAAATAGTGCCACCCATGTAAAATAATATTCTGTAATGTTTCTTGTAATGAACCACAGTTCTTCTCTAACATCTGAACTGTTAATCACGTGCCTCATGCCTTACAGTAAAATTTTCCTCTGTGTTTTCTTAATTGAACCTATCACAGTTTAGAATCTCATTTTTGTATGATTATTTGGCAAATAACTGAGATTGCCAGTAAATTGCAAGCTTAATGAGGCAAATTTTTGCTTTTTTTTTTTTACTCCAGCACTCAACATAGTGTTGACACAATTCTTGATTTGGTATATATTTTTTCAATTAACATATGATTATATGAGAGCCATAAGTATTAGACGAGTTGTCCAAAATTTTCACAATTTACAAGTGCTTTATCAGGAAATTCTAGTAACTTAAAAAAATATTTAAAATAAGCAATTTGTGGCGTTCTCGTTGTGGAGGAGTGGAAACAAATCCGACCAGTATCCATGAGGACTCAGGTTCAATCCCTGGCCTCACTCAGTGGTTTAAGGATCTAGCATTGCAGTGAGCTGCGATGTAGGTCACAGACGGGGCTCAGATCTTGCACAGCTGTAGTTCTGATTCGACCCCTGGCCTGGGAACTTCCATATGCCATGGATATGGCCTTAAAGAAGGAAATTTATTAAATTTTGATTCAACTACATGCCAAAATTACTTTTCCTAATAAAAATTAATAAATATTATAAAAGAAAAAAACTTGGAATAGAATAAAAAATTAAATATTTAGAAATAACTCATACAACAATTTTTGAAAATTCAGTAGATAAAACAGTGAAGAATTATTGGGAGTTTTAAAAAAATGAATAAATGTAAGTAAATACCTTGTTCTTGTATCAGAAGAATCAGTAATATTAGTCATATTGAAACTGACAGCACTAACAGCCTGAACCTAGCCTAAGCCCAGACTGGGACTTCAACCTATGTTCCTGGATTTGAACCCAGGCTAAACCCAGATCGGGATTTGAACCCACATGCCGGGACTCGAATGCAGTCTAAACCCAGATTGGGACTTAAACCCATCCTGTGTCCGGACTCACAGAGGTTCAGGTTCTTCATGTCTCCTCACAGAAGGAATTCAGCAAGAGACAAAGTGATAGGCAAGAAATAGATTTATTATGATAAGACGCTTGTGAGAGATGCAAGTGGGCAGTCACAGAAGCTCTTCCCCAGGATCCGATGGACTAGTTCTATCCTCCAAAGGGAGCAGGGGCTGGAAAAGCCCACCTCTTCCTTTCTGGGAGTAGGAACTCCTCCTTAGTATCATGTGAGTTGCATATTTAAATCAGCAGAAGGGCAGTCCTCAAACTCCTGCCCTTGTTCTGAATCTGAATGCAGGCCTCATCCCATCCCCCACCCAACTACCTGAGGCAATTCTCACACTTCGCTAGCCAAGCAAGCCTGCCTTGTTCTGATGGCTCTTTTGATCAGTTACTAACTTACAGTGATCTCCCAGTGTCCCCTAAGTTTCCCTCTTTAACTATGGCCCTTTGTCGGGACTTCTACAACTACCTGTTGCTACTCCATGGCTATCAGTATGATACATTAACATGATACATAGTGACCAAATAAATATATCTTTTCAACTTTTACTATTAAAATTAATTATGATTTTAAATAAGAATGTCTAACAGGGAGGATTATAGGAAAAAAATCTCTGCTGTCAGTGACTGCTGACACTTGGTATTTACAGGAAATCAAATAGCTTCTTTTTTTCTTAGACTAAATTCTTTATCAGAAGTATAAATTTAACTTGTAGAAACTCAGATTTTTAATAAGGATTAGCAGAGATCATTAATGGAAAGTTCATAGCAGGCTATCTGACCACTATGAAGCTATTAATTTGTTTGCTCTTGTTATTGTTATTATTGCCGTTACTGCTATTGTTATAGTTAACATTGCTGTAGCATTATCAGATCCGATTAGCTATTTTGGCTGAGTCTTTTTACTTAGTGGAAAAATGAGTACCTACTGTTTTTAAACAGTATCTCTCATTAGAATTACCTGGGAATTCATGTTAGGAATTTAGTTTGTGTATCCCGTTAGGATGTTTGGAAATGAGGACCTGGAATGCACATTTTAAGAAGAAACCCATGTGACTTTTCACTCACATGCAAGTTATAATTTGGAAAACTCACCATATTAGCTTGTGAATTAAAGTTATAATCTCCATGGGATTTCTATTCTACATCCAGTTTAACTCTAGGCTATGTCTACTTCTAATTCATTTCAAATCAATTAACTTTCTTTATTTACTAATAAAATTCACATTTACTTTATTAGTATATTTTTTCTATTTAACTTTTAAAAGCACTTTTAATGTGGATGTATTCATCACACTTCTCATTTAAATTAATAATAAACTGTATTCCAGAAATCTGGTATGTAATTTTATTAAAACTAATCATAGTAAAGTTAAAATAATCACATTTAAGAATGTGCATTTTCTTCTACTAGGGATTAGATTTCAACTGCTATTTATATAATTTCAGATATAACTCAGAGAACTGTAATCATATAATAAACTGTGATTGTTATTAGCTATTTTTTTCTGTTCCCTCACTGTGATAGTATTACCTACAAGGAATGTGAGATTTGAAGGTTCAAAATGGCTAAGGGCATTTGTTAATCTCTTCTTTCTTCTAAAATCACATTGAAATTACAGAATGGTCACAAAATAAATAAATACTTAAAGACTCAGAGGTCCTGAAAAACCACAATATGTCCCCTGTAAAATAAATTATTTAGTTATTTCTGAATGATACAGAGCCAACAAGATTAGATTACCTTTAGAGGATAAACCTAATCTAAAACTTCCATCGCCTTTAGAGGATAAACCTAATCTAAAACTTCCATCGCCCAATATAGGCCAACTTATTTTGAAGTTAAGAAACTTCAAAATAGGGCGATTTCAGGGAGTTCCTATCGTGGCTCATTTGGTTAACGAATCCGACTAAGAACCATGAGGTTGCGGGTTCGATCACTGGCCTTGCTCAGTGGGTTAAGGATCCGGCGTTGCCGTGAGCTGTGGTGTAGGTTGCAGACGTGGCTCGTATCCCGCGTTGCTGTGTCTGTGGCGAAGGCTGGCAGCTACAGCTCCTGTTAGACCCCTAGCCTGGGAACCTCCATATGCCACGGGTGCAGCTCTACATAAAGGCAAAAAAGACAAAAAAAAAAAAATAGGATGATTTCAAATGTTCTCAAATACAAAATCAAGAAATATCTGAGAAACTGGAGAAGGCTGTCCTGCAGCCAAGTATGAAATTTATTAATACCATGCCAGTTGCCTCCTATCATTTTCTGTGTATAGAGCGTTTGTCCTTAGTAAATTAGTAAGGATACCTCCCCAAAGAGATCAAGTATGGCAGTCCACAGAGAGCGTGTTGAAGCTGGAAGGAAAAGCTGAGAGGTGCTCAGGAAACCTTCTGGTCATTACCATAGGACTTTTGTTTTTTGTTCCTACTCAACAGAAAAGCCAGACTAGATTCAAACTCGTAATTACAACCACAGCAAAAATCATGTGAAGTAAACCTGCTTCTGCTATTTGGAAAAGAAAAACATTTAGTGTTATGCTGAGAAAATAAAGAGAAGCCACTTAAACTAATAAGGGAAATATTCTTAAAATCAGAATAAGAAATAGAAAATAGAAAATTCTAGCAGTTAATACCTATACTTAGGAATTTATAGTTTTTCAGAGTCAGATGTGAAGTTGTCTTTCTTAGAAAGTCACATCTAAGAAATGACTAATGCTCCAAATAATGCAATAGCTCTGTAATCTACAGATAAAACACATTCTTAATATGATACAAACAAAACCAAACTGGTAGACACAGAAGGATATTGGTAAGAAAAGTTTAGCTAGAGTAGCAGACAACATGGAGAAGAATGATTACAGCCTGGCAATACCATGTGAAACCACCCTGCACTCAAGAAACTTGAGGAGTCTGTATGACCTGGAGGGCTTTCTTCTCTAACCCTGCTGGCCTCTCTCAGAAAAGTTCTGGAAGATCTTTAAGAAGTGCTTATTTTGATGCAGACTGGAGAGAGGAACACATCCCTGTGAGTGGCACAAGTGCATGCATCCTGAACTTTCGCCTTTATTTCCAACACAAGACAGAAGCTTTAATTGGAAACAACAGAAACACTGCTGGCCTTAGGGCGTTAATAAGCCCTTAAAAAGTCAGTTTTAAGGATCTTACATGACAAGTGAAAAGATCTATCATTTGAAGGTAGAATCTGACTTTCTACTGACTTTCTAAAGGTATATTAATTAAAGACACAACAATGTATACATTCTCTCGCTTTATTTATTTATTCTTTTTTGCCCACCACATGGCATTTGGAGCTCCCAGGCCAAGGATCAGATCCAAGTAGGAGCCACAACATGAGCCTCAGTGGAGCTCTAACCTGTGTCCTGGCACTGCAGAGATGTTTCCAGTCCTGTTGTACCACAGAGGAAACTCCAACAATGAATTTTCAGTTCACAGAAAATCACTACAAACTGTATAAGAGATGCGTAAGTAATAAGTCAATAGAAAACAGTTTTGGGGAGTTCCTGTCATGGCATATCGGAAATGAAACTGACTAGTATCCATGAGGACGCAGGTTCAATGCTGGCCTTGCTCAGTGGGAGGGGATCCAGAGTTGCCATGAGCTGAAGGTGTAGATCAAAGATGCGGATCAGATCCCATGTTGCTGTGGCTATGGTGCAGGCCGGTGGCTGTGGTGCAGGCCAGCAGCTGTAGCTCTGATTAGACCCCTAGCTTGGAAACCTCTATATGCTGCAGTTGTGGCCTTAAAAAAAAAGAAAAAAAGGAAAATAATTTTGTTCAAATATAGCATGGTAAGTGAAAAACTAATAGGAAATATTAAAGAGAGGATTATAAGTAAACTTGGTTTTATTGGATATTAAAATTATCTACCAATCTCTTTTGTATTTTAATTGATAATATATTGTGTCTAAGATATAAATAGCATTCAGTCTCTTCAAACATCTATAATATTTCACACACATAGAATAAGGGCACTAAGAAAAATCTCAAGAAATTTGGATAAATGGAAACCATATGGGTTATATGCCAATGAATACATGATATGATAAAAACAGTTCTCAGAAAGACATTGATGTCCAAAGAATTAACTAAAACCCAAGAAATAAATAAGCTAAGCCTTCAATCAGGAAGATAAGGACAATTTTTCCAAGTTTTAGATGGCAGTTTTTCACTATTTACTAGTTTTAATTTTTATTATGTATTGTTTATCAATATTTAATTGCACATTCCTTTTATCTAATACAAATATATCTAGAATTGCACAAACAAATACACAGGCATTATTCATGACCCAAAACCCTTATTAGAACATTAATATCTAAAATAGGAATATATAACTAAATCATTTTAAAAAAAAATATCAACCATATTTTGTAAAGAAAGCTAAGTAAATATTTTTTTGCTTTTTTCTTTGACTTCTAGAGCAAAGTGGCAGATAAAATTTCAATATTCATTCTTTGACCTCAGCATTAGCCTGACCACCCCAAAAAAAAGATTGTGGAAAAAATGAACATTGTAGATAAAATTCACGTATACATTAACAAATTGAAGACAAAAGTGTATTTTAAAATATATTTTAAATCTGAATATTTCCATTGGAAAAAATGTGTTGTTATTGACTACTCTCAAAATTCATATATTAAAATTCTAACCCCTATACCTGAAAATGTGATGGTATTTGAATATGAGGCCTTATAAAGGTAAAAGTTAAAATGAGGCTATTAGATTGGACCAATCTGACTCAAGTTCTTATAAGAAGAGACTAGGATGTAGGAAAAGTAACACTAGGGATATACAAACAGGAAAAGAAAAAGTGAGGACAGAAGGCAGTCATCTGCAAAGAGAGGCCTTGATTGAAACCAGTGTAAATCACCTTGCTCTTGGATTTCCTGTTGTGGCTCAGTGGGTTAAGAATCTGACTAGTATCTACGAGGATGCAGATTCAATCCCTGGCCTCAGAGTGTTAAGATCCGGAATTGCCCTGAGCTTAGGTGTAGGTCACAGGCAAGGCTCAGATCCAGTGTTGCTGTGGCTGTGGCTTGTCTGGGAATTCCCATATGCACAGCTGCAGTTCTGATTCGACCCCTAGCTTGGGAACTTCCTTATGCCACAGGTGCAGCCATAAAAAGAAAAAATAAATAAATAAATAAATCACCTCGATCTTGAACTTACAGCCTTTGAAACTATGAGGAAAGAAAGTTGCATTGTTTAAACCAGAAAATCTGTGGTAGATACATGTTTTATGTATTAACGTGATCTTTTATGTGTTAATTTAGCTAGACTATAATCTTCAGTTGTTCAGACTCTTGAATGTGAAGGTATTTTGATGTGAAGGTATTTTGTATGTGATTCTCGGTTCATTTTAATATGTGATTCTCAGTTCTGTGTTTTTTTTTTTTTTCTTTTTCTTTTCTTCCATAGCATATGGAAGTTCCTAGACCAGGGACTGAATCCAAGCCACAGCTGTGACCTACAGCATAGGTATGGCAATGCTGGATCCTTACCACAGTAAGGATGTACTGTAAGAACTCCTTAAGACTTATATTCTTAATTGGTTGGCTTTGAGGGTATCATCCAACAGATCTGTATGGGCCAGATTCAACTAGTAGAAAAAATGAAAAGAGGTTTCTTGGAAGAAACTGTGGGCTGAAGCTTTACCTCATACCTCAGAGTTCCAGTTTGCCCTTTCTTACAGCCTGCCCCGTGGATTTTAGACTTTCTTACCCATCCTCCTACCTATCACATAAGTCACTTCCTTGCAGTATATATCTATATACCTATATATAGATATATAGAGAGCCTCCTGTCTATTATCTATCTATCTATCTATCTATCTATCTATCTATCTATCTAATCTATCTATATATCTATCATCTATCTTTATTTTCTCTCTTTTCCTCTGTCTGTATACTTAAGAGTGAAATTGCTGGACTATTGGACAGGTGTATATGTAGTATACATTAGTAGACCATGCCAGTTTTCCAAAGTGCCTATGTCTATTTTCTACTGGTTCTGTTTCTCTGATGGGACACTAACCACATCAGATTTTAAATAAGTATTAATTTCTTTAGTTTCTTGGGGATGCTACAACAGTTCAGCAGAGACTTGGCCTAAAACAAGTAAAATGTATTCCATTTATTCTCATGTTTCTGGAGGCCAGTAGTTCAAAGTCAGTATCACTTAACCAGAAGCATCATAGAGGCAGAGCCATGTTCCCTTTAGATGCTCTAGAGGAGAACTTTTTCCTTGACTTTTTAGTTTCTGGTGGCTACAGGCATCCCTTCGAATGTCTAGCTTCAAAGCCAGCATCTTTTAAGTATCTCTCTGTTCCATCTTTACATTGCCTTCTCCACCATCCATGTAAAATCCTCTATGTCCTTCTCACAGGGATACATGTGATGGTGTTTAGAGCATACCAGGATAATCCAGGATAATTTTCTAGTTCAAGCCCTTAATTTAATCACATCCTCAAAAATTCCTTTTTTTTTTTAACAGATAACATTCACAAGTTCCAGGGATGACTATATTAATATTTTAGGGGGGGGACATTTCTCAACCTACTACAATGCAATTACAATATTAATAGATACACAGAGAAATAATACTTTAATTTTAACTGGTAGTGAAAATATTTAATATTTTCAAAATATTTCTAATAAGTATAAGAAAGAATTAGAAAACTGTTTTCTTCAACTGAGAGTATGTATTTAAAGAAACTATCACCATTATTCTTCATGCAGGTATATTAGAAGACAGATAATGCAAATGAATGAACTCTTTATCAATCTCTGTACAAATAATAAATGTTGCAGAAAAAAATCTGCTGATGCTAACTAGAGACTCAAGGATGTCACTATATCATTACAAAATCATAACAAATTGACAGAATAAGAGAATAATTACTGAGAGTCTAGTAATAGTAAATGAGGGAAAATAATCTTTTATTTCTTAGAATTAGCTAATGAGATGAACAAAAGCACAATGTTATTAGAGCTGAATATCGGGAAAAGTAGAACAACTGTAGTCCTGCTTATATTCTAAAGTCCACAAGTTACCCAGAATCAAGCTTGTGGAACTAAAATTCACTGATTATGGAGTAGAATTCCCTGGATAGCAGAAATAAATAAATAAATAAATATCCAGTTTTTCCCAAATATCAAACTAAGCTTTCATACTGTTCATTAATCTTATTGAACTTGCACCTGATTCTCAGAGAAATGATCTCAGTCTCATCAAGTTGAGGCAGCTGTTATTCCAAAGAATATAAACAGAGTGGAAGAAAATATTCTATTTATAGGAGTATTTTAAAAGAATCCATCAGAATCTCTGTGGCTTGAGCATGTACGAAAACACATCTATTACATTTAACTGGAATAAGGCAGAGTGAATTCATTTCCCAGTTTTGAAATGTGAAAGGGCAGGCATTTCATTTTATTTCCTCCTGGCTTCTCTGCACTAAAAGAATGATCCCATTCTTGACAGACAACAGCAGAAGGCCTTGTTACAACACATGATCATTTTGGTGAACAACTTTGATTGTTCTGGGTGCTGGTGCTGGGAAAATCACGTAAAAAAACAGGAATAGTTTCCTTTTAGTAAAAAAAGGAAAATGCCAAAAACCTCTCTCTTAAAAGTATCTGTTCCTATATAAGAGAGAGGTAAAGCTTAAGTATCCTTATTTCACAAGGGGAAAAGTCTTTAACAGGAAACAGATAATTTCATTTTTGAGATATGAAAGACAATTTCTCTCATTTTTTTAACTTAGAACACCCTGAATTTTTATATAAGTATATAATTTATCTTTAATTACTTGAAAATTAATCTTTTTAGAAACAACAACAAAAGTTCTCTACAAAAGACATTTTAATACAATTAAGATTTACAGGATTGAGCTCCATGAGTTTAGGACTGCTATCTTTTGTAAACTTGTGGAAATTCTACAGTCTAGAAGAGGACCTGTCCCTAAATCAGTGCTCAATAAATAATTTTGAATAAATTAATGATAATTTATATTTAGTTTGGACTAACCATATGACCCTGAAGTAAACAAAAATTAATAATATATGCTATTTTATTACTAGCTCAGTTCTAGCTCACAGTGGCCCAAGTGACTATTAGGAAATATATATTCTGCAATTATTTTAAAGCATTTCTAGGTGGTATCCTATTTCTTAATAAATAATGTCCTTGTGGTTAAGTGACTTTCATTGTTTGAAAGAACTAAATCCACTATGTGAAAATGATTGGTGTTGAATTACTCAGTTCATGGTATACCATTATTAGAAGAATTCAAAAATATACTGAAATTCATAGGCTAAAAACCTTACATGAAAAATAAAAAGTTAGATTGTTTCAGGATATATACGAGAACTAACACTTATTTGATGACGGGAAATTACTTTTTCAAATTTTCAGCACTAGCATTACTTTGAGTTATTGGCTATTCACTCAAAAATGAATGTGTTTTATTTTTTTATTAAGAAAATGCACATTAAAATATTTCTTCCAGAGTATCCATCATGGCTCAGTGGTTAATGAACCCGACTAGTTTTCATGAGGACTCAGGTTTCATTCCTGGCCTTGCTCATTGGTTAAGGATACGGCATTGCCTTGAGCTGTGGTATAAATAGCAGACATGGCTTAGATCCCACTTTGGGTATGGTGTAGGCCAGCAGCTGCAGCTCCAATTAGTACTCCTAGTCTGGGAACTCCCATATGCTGCGGATGCAACTCTAAAAAGACAAACAAAAAATTTCTTCCCCAAATAATCACTTCCTAATAAGATCTTGTTATGACTATATCTAAAGTATTAATTTTATTGATTATGGCTTTTAAATATGTCTGTTACCCAGTGGAATAATTTTCAAGTCATAGCTAGTGTAAACGTGGTCCCAGTCTCACACATATCCAAAAACAAGACCTCAAACCGTTAAAGAATAGCACCAATGACCTTAATTCTTACATTTGGACTGATTTTACAGAAGTCCAAAGAATATAGTAGAGAAACAAATCTCATCATGAAGTTTTCTCCAAACAAAAATACAAAATTTTTCAAATGCAAACAACTACAGAGATGGGGATGGGACTAAAGCATAACCAGAGAATCCCTTAAATAGACAGATTATGAGACTGAAAACGTTAACTTTTTTATAAAGAAGATTCTCTTTGAACTCGCTGCTGCCTTTATATTTTTACTATATATAACCAACTTTTTTCCATAAAATGAGGCATATGATTTTAGGTATGTTGGAAAAGATATAGTAAATACATAAGATTTTTTGGTAGGTACTAATTTTAAGAATTTCTTTTTCTTTTTCTCTTTCACGTATACTTAGATCTTATAGTTGCAGTTAGCTTGACTTTCTCGTGAAACATTACATTAGAAATAAACACCTATATTTCAAGTAAAAAGAAATCTGTATTTTTCTATAAAATTTTTTTTTGGCTGTGCCTGTGGCATATGAAAGTCCCTAGGTCAGGGATCAAACTTTCACCACAGCAGCAACCTGAGCCACAGCAGTGACAATGCTGGATCTTTAACCCGCTGAGCCACCAGGGAATTCCTTATCGGATTTTTTAAGATAAAATCATTAGAAATCATTTGTGCATCAGAGTCTCCTCCATGGACTATCAGATCGTTTGGAAAACAAAAAGTAACTTCTTTAAAATAAAAAAGGGAGAAGGCTTGAGGCAACAATTTTCAGCCCCAAAGTAACATATATGTTAAAAAAAATTATGCATAAAAGAAGGACAAGGAAATGTAGACACATGTAATAGTACTAGAAATAGTTAATGGTTAAGCTTTCATTTATCTTTCAAAGAAATGCATTAGTAAAGTTCTTAATATGTGGATAAATAATAAGCTATATAAATGTTTTTCTTTGTTTTTATCTATTTTATCAAAATTATAAGAATTTTAGATGTATCTTGTGTTTAAAGGGCTAAAGATTTAGAATATACCATATACTTACATAAATAGAAAGAACTCACTAATTTATATGACATTTTTGTTATTTACTACTATCTGCTTTCAAGGTTTATAAATTATTCAAATGGGAAACTAAATGGACAGTATACTCCTTGAAATATATTCTTGTTAATAAACTAAATTGCATCAACTTAGTCATATTAATACAATACACAGTGTTATAATATTATGGTTGAGCAGGATGTGAGAAAAATGCATTTTAAAAAATTATAGTACCACTTATAAATACAGAGGAAAAGTATGACCTTTTCTTAAAATTAGACAACAAAGCAAGGGTATGTGTTTACTTAGATATCCACAAATAAAATATTTGGAAATAATAGAACCTAAGTTCTAACTATATATTATGTAAGGTATTATATCTACATATAAAGCAATATTAATATATGTTGAATATTCTAGTACCATTAGTTTTATATTTGAAATTTACCTATGAAGGAACAAAGAAAAACTCAGGTTATACATGTAATGGAGAATGAGTCAACTCAAAGCTCAAAGATGAGTTACTTAAGCTCTAGATGAGGATGAATAAAGTTAAGCAGGATGCAATCTTTGCTGCAACTGAGGTAATAATTGTTATGGGACTTAAAATAGAGAGATTATCATTTATATCAGGGGACTTAGTTTGGCTTTAGAATGAAGAACACGTCTGAAATGAAATTTGAGAGGACAAAATCATCAGGGAGATATTTCAGGAAAGTAGGTTAGTTAACCAGCTATAGAATATAGATTAATAGAGGGGGAAATACATGCATACGGAAAGCATTTTGGGGAAGAGAAAATAATTGTCTTGAGAACTTTCTGTTTTTCTTGTGGTTTCTAGTCCTTATACAATGCCCCTAGGAAAATAAATGTGAAATGAAAAATTTTATCACTGGATAAGAGTATAGATTAATTGTAATTACTAACACGTGGTGCTTTAATGTGAGTAATTCTGCATTCTGTTTTTCATGCATTAATTTATTTAACCTTGGCAGCGTATATGAAGATATTATCTCCATATTATGGATAAAAACAAAGTCTCAGATATTAAATAACTTGCACAAGGAAACACAACCAATAAAAGGCAGATCTATTAATTTCTCCAAAATAGTCTGACCTTAAGTCTGTGCTCATAACAATTATGCTAAATCCTGCTTCTTTTAAGTGTGATTTCCTTGAACAAATATAACAACACTCCAAATTCTCAGTGTTTTTCCATACTGAATTTATTATTTTAAGAATTTATGTCATTTAGTACAAAAATTTATTTTCCAAGAATATCTAGCTAAGAAATATTGCAAATATTCTTGAATATTTACTCTCAATGCTCTCTGTTGTTTTCTTAAATATGAATATGTAATGTGAGTAGAAAATGACAAACTTCTTTTCTTTGAAGAGAAGGGAACATGCATATAAGTAGGATTGTATTTAACAAAATCATCATTCCTACTCTAATTAAATGGAAAATATTTATTGATAAAAATCAGAGTGGTTGTTATAAGAATTCAGTGAAATAAAATAAGACAAAGTCTATGAATAAGAATAAGCAATATGAGATATATATGTATTCTACATGCCATATGCTAAAGTATAATAGAATGGATCCATCATTCTTTATTCTTTTTTTTTGTCTTAGAGTGGAATATTTTTGTTCTTTTATATTGAAATCTACTTTATAAACGTATATTATTTCTTGGCAGTAAGTTAAGAAAACTCGACCAAAATCTACAAACATGGATTATAAAAAAAAAAAAAATCACCCAAGGGTACTTTGAACAAAGTCACAGCAAATGCTTGGGTTCTGAGTTGTCTTTGTTAATTGTTTTCTTTGGCCATCCTGAGATCACTGATTTTAGCTGTCTTCTGAGATCTGGAGAGTGAATATTTGTCAGCTGCCCAATTTGTTCTGAAAATGTTAACTCTCAAGAGAAATCTTTTTCCAGACCTGTCTCATTCACATTATCCTCCAGCTGTCAATGCCACGGTATATATATTCCTAAGAGATGACCTAAAGATTCTATGACGTCTCCCAATTAGATATAAGGGAATACCAGAGATAGTCTCTCATCTTGTACATCTTTAACACACACATGCACACATGCAGACACACACACACACACACACACACACACACACACACCTTCCACAAACACAGAGCTTTTAGTCAGTAAATTGTGGATTGGTGTAATAATTTTGGAAACATCGCTTATTTGATTTCACCCTAGAGTTTTTAACCTTTAAAGTGCATCAATCCTCCACAATGTTGTGAAATAATCAAACTATGCCTTTAGGGACTTTGTTCTGACACATAGTATTGTTCCTTGTTTGAACTGCAGCTTGTTCTAACTCTTCTGTTATAGCATGTCCTTCACGCACGTCTTCAGATCCCTCCCTCCTGCTGCACTGATACCTACATGAAGATCTGAGAAGCTCACTCATGAAAATGTACGTTAATGTCTTACTAACTTCAAAGTAGTTCCTATTTTATGTTTTGCATTTTATCAGAAAAAGAAATTACACCTTGATTAGTTTTTCATTTTAAGAATGAAATTACCCTATGAGTATGCCATTACGCTCTTCAAATCTATAATCATTTGATTACCTGAAAATAATTTTATGTTAAAGTTAGTACATCTTTCAAAATGCTCTGAAACAAGAAAATACATGGTGGTGGGGTAGTCTTTGGTTTAGTGCTTTAAAGCATCTGACAAAGAGAATTGTCAAATCATTTTTGGAGGTGAATCACTTGAGTTACTTCAAATATAAGTGATATATTTTGTATAGGATTTTTATAGCATTGACAAAAATAACTTTATCGGAATTCCTGCTGCTGCACACTGGGTTAAGAATCCAATGCAGCAGCTCAGGTTGCTGTGGAGATGCAGGTTCAGCCCCTGGCCTGGCACAGTGGGTTAAAGGATCCAGTATGTCATAGGTTGCAGTTGTAGCTCAGATTCAGTCTCTGACCCGGGAACTTCCATATTCCACAGATGCAGCCATAAAAAAAGAAAAAAATTATGGTAGGACATCTGGAACTATCTTTGTCACCTTTTCTGCAACCATTTTTTTTCTTAAAAGTGTGTTATTTTAAATATAAGGGAGAATATTTGAATTTAAAAAACTGTGTTTTTTATGTCAATAGTTCGTGTTTTATAGCAGGTAAAAGGAATTTTTGTCTTAACCTGCAAAAGATATTAAATGCCTTAACTAATTTTCTGTTTTAAAAAATTATTTGATTTTTATTGTTATTCCCTCAAAAATATAAATTAATATTTACTTTGTGCATTTGTTCTTGTACACATATACTTTCTTTTATGCAATTTACTTTAAACACCTCATATTTTAAAATATCAGAATGTACAATCATTCATAATCTTTTGTGAATTTTTTCATCATAAATAATTATTATAGCATGTAAAGTTTTTCTAAATAATTTATTGTGAAAATTCCCAATAGCCCATTGTTTCCCATGAACCGTATGAAAGTAATTTTCAACATGATGCCCTTCTACAGTGATAGTGGAAATGGCATGCCCTCAAATAGAATCAGTGTCTATAAAGCAGAAGTCATATCTGTCAAGAGTAATACCAGTAACTTAGAATTTTTGCTGAACTGGAAAGGCAAGCGGTATACCATAACCACTGTCTAACAAATTTCTATTGTATCAGTACTAGAAATCTATCCATATACATCACATGATTTTGTTTTGCATTTGTGTTTATAAAGAGAAAAGACGGAATTCTTCATATTAAATTTTCCTTTTTCTCAAATTTTGGAATCCTAAAAGAGGGATTTAGAGTTTTTTTTTCCCAAAAAGTGTTACATTAAATATATTATAATATTAAAATCAAAATAACGTATTGACTTGAAGATATTTTTCAAACCTTCTGCTTATCCAATAAACTTTTCAGAATTCAGCCTAGTCAGTCCACCTGGGTAAAGTTACTATGGATGCTCAGAAAACTGGGATCTCACATATTTACTCTGCCCTACCTAATGTGTATACAATACCATTGTAACATCTGACTTATGTATCTCTGTCACCACGACAACCTGGAACAGACTCCATAGTTTCGTGGTTAAATATCGAGTTTCTGATGCAACTCATAACTGCCGCTTCCTAGTTGTGTGGCTTTGAACAATTTATTTGAATACTCTGGACCTCAATTTCCTTATCTACCGTATAGGAACAATGATAAGACTAAATGTATTAATTCATATGGAACACAGAGTCTCTCAGTATCAGGTATTATAAAGGAAGTAACTGCATCTTGCTCACATTTTTATTCCAAATGTCCGGTCCAGTGATGATGGACTAGGGAACAAATAGTGGCAAATGAAATCTACCCTCTTCCTTTGCTAGGAAATGCCTCGAGGAAGAAAAGAGGTGACCTGGTTGAATCTCTTGCTAAAACGTTAAAGCAGACCTGGCATACAGTGGAACTTGATAGCTGGGGAATTCTTAGCTATGGAGTGATTTTAGAATATTTCTGGTCCCCCCAGCATTGCTTTGGTAAATAAACTGGTCCGAGCTTGAGTTGGAAAAAGAACTTCCAGACTCAGAGCAAGGTGTGAAGAAAGATGAGTTAACTGAGGTAAGAAACCCTGCTAGCCCTGCAGGAAAACTTCCTGGTAATCAGGGCGAGCTGACCACCAGTGGAAGTTGGCTGCTTGTTTTTATGTTCAGAGGGTAAGAGAAAGGGTGGTAGGGCTTCGCTAATTGGTCAGGGGGGTCTGAAACTTTTCTCATCCTGAATGAGAGCCTACTTGAGCCTGCTTGGATAAGCCATCTCTTTATCGAGAGAGAGCCTTCTGAAGCAGTCTTTTTCCTTATTGGAAGAGTGTGAGGCCTGTCACAAAGTCACCTCCAAGTTTGAGCTGATATGCTGTGACTTGAGTTCCACATAAACTGGGACATTTATAGATTTGTTGGGAATGATTTTAAGGAATATCTTATGTCAACTATATACTTCTCTGATATAAACTGCAATGTATCACAATTTAAAGAACCATGTTCTGGGAGTACCCGTCATAACTCAGAGGTAATGATCCCAACTGCAGTGACCATGAGGACGCAGGTTTGATCCCTGACCTTGCTCGGTGGGTTGAGGATCTGGCATTGCCATGAGTTGTGGTGTACTTTGCGGCTTGGATCTGGCATTGCTGTGGCTGTGGTGCAGGCCGACAACTACAGCCTTCATTCTACCCCCAGCCTGGGAACTTCCATATGTCAAGGGTGTGACCCTAAAAAAAAAAAAAAAATCAGTCAGGTTCTGTATGAATCTTTAGATTAAATTGGAAAATGTGTCTGACAAACAGAAGAAACAAGAGTTAGCAAAAAGCCTTAATTGTCTTTAATGGCATATTCTGTTCAGGTCAGAGTGGCCTGAATTACAGTTTGCCATCTTTATTAACAGTAAAGAAGTTTGTTGAAATCACATTAGATTATTTCGTTTATCTTATAAGACTCCTTTCTAGCTGGTAATCGCTGAAAGTTGTCTGGCTCATCTCTATTCTTATCATACTCCAACACTGGCCTAGAACTCAAACTGAGTTGTGCCTGCCTACCTTTCCAGCCAGAAGAATTAATATCACATGTGTCACTGATTCCAGGTCTTCTACCCCAAAGTTTCTAAGTTTATTTCTTAAAAATTCCCTGACTCACTGGTTAAAAGATCTATGAATTGAGTCCACTAGGCTAGGGACAGTATATAACTGAGCAGGAGCCTATGGGGCACTCTGGGGCAGGCCCTTCTCCCTACCCTCCGCTTTAGCTCCTCACTGAAGTACCTAGATATCAGTATCTGATGGACATTTCCCGAATTATTTTACAAATGTGAAAATCATCACCCTCTCTCTACCACTTGGAAAATGTTAAGTACTTGACCTGGGGCACGTGGTCTCCAAGGCCTCCTCCACTGATGATGTTAACCTCTGTCCCACCACCCTGTTACCTCACCATCAGCCAGTCAGAGAAATGTGCACAAGCTAATGACTTACCCTGCATAGTGCCCCCACTCCCCCAAATCTGGCTTTGAAAAATGCCTTACAATTTTGGTTTTGGGAGTTCGGGATATTTGGGGGACACAAACCACCAACTTCTTGCTTGGCTTTTCTCTGCTCCTGTGTTTTGGTGTGTCTGGTCTCCCTATATGTCAGACACACAGGAACTTGTGCTAATAAGGACTGTGGGTTGGAACATGGTATTCATTCTGAAGGGTAACCCTAGCCAGTGGGAGCAGGAGAGTATAAACACCCTTCACATGGCACACAATTCCTTCACCTTCCAGAAGTAACTGGCTATTGGATCAAGAGCCTTGGACCTAGTGCCACATACAGGAGGTACAGTCGCTCAAACAGGTGGCTTTGAAGACTCTGTCTCTCCTTGTCAAAGAAATTGAGGGGAACAAATCTGGGGTTTTATCACACATACATAGTAGTCAAATTGTTGACTATGCATAATACAGATATTCTGTTAAAGGACTGATCATTTGGGATGTTCCTCTGCTTGAACAGTAAGAAGAGAGTCTCTAATACACATCTTTTCTTTAATTCAGCATAAAAGGCGAGCATTAAGAAAGAGCCTCGTGTACATCTTTTCCTTAATTTAGCATAAAAGACTTTTATGCCCCCTTTTCATTAGTATTGGTACATAAACTTCAATGTAATATAAGTTTGCATTTATATAGGCATGAACTTTTCTCATTTCATTCATTTCCCATTACAACTCTATCCTTCTCTTCACACTCATTCTGACATTAGGACAAGCCTCTTAAACTTAGGTATGCCTGTTTTGAACCTAGTTATACAGACTAGAGCAGCACTATTCTCACACACCTGTTTCTTTCCTGGTTACAAAAAATAATTCTCCATTCAACACTCTTTTAACCCTCGTATGTGACTGTACTGAATAACCCTGTATTTTTCTGCTTTTTGTTTTATCCATTCGTGGGGGTGGGAAGGGTTGAAATACAATTTATGTGCAGCTACACATTCATTACATTTTCACTATTATGAGATTAAAAGGCCAATATCATTCTAAAGGTCATAACTGACAGGTTATTTGCAATAATTTTATAGCCCTGCAAGGAGAAAAATTAATTTGTTTCATCTGTTCACACTAGAAAAACTGTTTTTGGAAAACATAATTGTTAAAAATTCTTTCTTGCAGTAAAGACTCATAGCTCTGCTTTTTGGTGTATGGACTATAGTTTCAATAATATTGTATTAGAGTAAAAGTTCAAGTAACTAAAAGCATGCATTTTGTGCCTCTTATAATCATAGGATTATAAAAAATCCTATAAGTTGTTTCTACTCTGCCCTCAATTTTATCTTATTTACCTGTCCTGTAAATATTGTGTTTTAGACTTGGTTTCCTAGTAAGTAGAACATGAGGCAAATCTTACATACTCAATTTTTATTAGAGATGGTAAACAAATGAAAGCAAAAGTGTGGAAAAAAAGAAGGATAAGATAAATAAAATGTGGTGTTTTATCAAACTGAAAAAAGTTACCAAAATATAAGTATGATTATTCAGTTCTGGGACATCTCTATGAGGCTACATGGCACCACTGATATCAGCTTCTTGAAAGAAGAAAGGAAAACCATTTCTAGGCTGGTTGCTTTCCACCTCCTGTCTCCTATAATCAAAACCTTTGCGAGGCATTAGTTTACTTAAACTGGGCCGCTAGGAATCCAGGAATTTGCAGTTAGACCTGAGCCCAGCTCAGTTGGGCTGGATGTTGCAGCTGCTGCAGTTCGCGCCTTGGACAGCACAGTGGTGGTCCCAATATCCATCCCTGGCTGTTAAGATCCAACTCTCAGACCCCCTTAAATTTGGCCATAGTGGAGCCATTTTGATTCTCTGACCCCTAACAAAGAATATAGTTCTCCAGCACTAACAGGCTAATCCTGTTTTGCAAGCCCGACCTTGCCCAGCTCTGCAAGACTGACCCCCTCCCCTTGGCCTTATCTTGTTTTTGCTGTGCTAACTGTGAATTTATGGCTTCTGTAACTGCTTGCTTGCTTGTGCAAAATGCCATCTGTGTATGGTTTTGGCCTTTATAAGTCTAGCACTACTTTGACTCGGGGCCACACTCCTATCCCATGCCTGGGTTGGAGGCAGTTGCCGATAGACTAATAAAACTCCTAGCAGTTTGACTGAGTGTTTGTGGATTTTCTCTGCTCGGTGGGACACAACATGGCCTCATGGCAACCCGGGAAAACTTAGAGAGATGAGGCATAGCCACGGGAGCCAGGGTTTTAATGCCATTCCCTCCACTCTGGAAGCAAGAGAAATAAATGAGAACCACATAACTATGTTTGGTGTATTGACTCAGTCTATAACAGTTGAGCCTTCATGTCAATTATATAACATGAACTCTTAAAATACACAAATAGGTTATTAGTAAGAGAGGCCCTTAATGCTTCTCAAGAAGGAACGAGCAAGTACAATCGTCAGAGTAGAGATTAATTTCAATATCCTCAGATATAGTATTTGATACTACAGATGATCCTAGAATCAAATTGATGTTTATCTTATCTTCCCTTCACCATTCATTATAGATTTCACTTACCTTTGGCAAGCACTTTGATTCTCACTCATTTGTCTGAAGTAGTGATGAGAATTTGTTCCTCTTAAGGAGTAAACGATTGATAAGAATTTTCCTATTTCAAACTTTTAACTGTCTTGTCACAGGAATGTGTTTTCAAACTTTTAACTGTCTTGTCACAGGAATGTGTTAAGTTTCTTGCTGTTACAATGTAGTTCTCTAAAACCTTGACCATCTTGATATTCCAGAAAACAACATACTGATTCACTACACTAATGACATGGTACTAATTAAACCAAGGAAGCAGTGAGTGGTGTTAGCTCTTATCTACTAAGACAGACAAACCAGAAGGTGAGAAATAAACATTTGGAAGTCATCGATCTACAGTTATTTGTGATGTTTATGTGAGTCTAACTCTCTGTGACATTTGAAGAAATTCTCCCAATTTAAATACTCTGCTATACTTTGAATTTCCAGGCTCTAAAAAATGAAATGTGGCTTTTAGTTGACCACTTGAATTTTAGAGGGCTTGTGGAGACTGCTCTAGAGTTTTTCTATGGTATCTTCGAAGGTTACTTGATTTGAGTGCAGCACAGAGAAAGGAAGGGCTCTGCATCATACTGTAGCCTACCACTTGGGTATATAATTCAACAGATCTGATGGTGAGAGATGCATCTTAGGTAATGATGCTAGGTGTAGTTATATAGGTTTTCCTACAGCCAGAGGTTCTATCGAGGTTGTAGGCATGGTTGAAATTTTGGTATGGTCTATTGCCACTATAAGTACTGTCTCATTACAGTGCCCTTCTCTCTCCCTGGGCTGACCTTGAAGGGCTTTGGTGATGGGAAATATTCTTAGCAGGCAGAGATACAAGTGGTACACATTGTTATCTAATATGTACAGAGAGAAAGATGCCCTGAGATGTGGAAATTCTGTACCCTACTGGAGAAATCTGCCATAAGGTGAATGGCCTGAAAAGAATGATGCTAGACATCTAGGGTTAAAGAGTTCTGGGAAAAATACACATGGCTTATTTAGAACTCTTTAGTAAAAGCTGGATTGGAGATTACAGAAAGTAAGTCATGATTATTCTCCCTACCACGGGAAAGAGATAGCCATAGAGCTGGATGACTATTATGGTTCAAGCAGCCAGCATCATAGTAAAGATAGAACCTTCCATTCTAAGCAATTCTGAACAACTGAATTTGCTCAGGATAATGATTTGGGCTCTCCTGTTCTCAATTTACACTTTTTTCCAGAGCTAAGTAAATTATGTCTACAACTTAAATATCTTCTATCTATGCAAGGAAGACATCCAATTTCAGTATTTAGATTCACTGGAAAGGAGGTAGTAATTTCAAAGAAGATAGTGATGGAGCAAACAAGGATGTAGGAGAACTGAGAAAAAAAAAATTACGAACTTGGAGGCCAGTCAAGAGATGTAGTTTTTAAAAGAGAGAAGGATTCAACTGCATTGAAATTGTTGCTAGATCAAATAAAATTAGATATAAAGGTCTTAATAAAACAATGTCATTTGAGTGTTAAGAGCAAAACACATAATCTTGGCTGAAGAGTAAGTGTAAAAGTGAAGACATCCTGAATCTACTAAGAATTTTAACAAACAAATTTCCATTTCCTGAAAGTTGTTTTTTACATTGTACACATTGACATCAGGCATAATTTTACCATTTCTTAAATAATGACTGCTAATATACTTCAGTTAGTTTTACTAATGTCAGTGACTCCGCACTACACTTACTCTTGATCTAAAAATATATAAATAAGGGAGTTCCCATCGTGGCTCAGTGGTAACGAACCCCACTAGTATCCATGAGGCTGTGGTTTCAATCACTGGCCTTGCTCAGTGCGTTCAGTATCTGGCATTGCCAGGAGCTGTGGTGTAGATCTCAGATGCTCCTCAGATTCATCATTGCTGTGGCCATGGTGTAGGCCTGCAAGCTGCAGCTCCAATTCAACCCCTAGCCTGGGAACTTCCATATGCCATGGGTGCAGCCCTAAAAAAGAAAAGAAAAAAAAAATATATATATATATAAATAAAAGCGATATATTATGACTCTTTATCCACTGCCATTTTCCTACTTTATTAACCTCTCTACTTTCTTATCTTGTCATTATAAATCCACTGACTAATCAAAAAAAAAATACAAGTAACTAATTGAGATAGTGTGTCTATCATTTTACTTATCATTGTATCTTCATAGCAATCTTATTGGCATATAAATTATTTTTACACTCATTTTACAAATGAGTAATCTGAAACAGAGTCACAAAATGTTTAAGTGGAAGTGGGCTTTTAAACGCATTCATTCTGACTCAATACTTGTTGTTTGATCATAGCTCTCTATTGAACCCTCATTAATCATTTCAACTGCCCTGTCATTCAAATTCCTCATACATTAGAGCTCCCGTGAATTACCTATTGAAAGATATCAATGTAAAGTAACCTCTCTGTCACTGCTATCCTCTTTTCAGCTGTTGACCTTGCCTTGCAATTCACTAGAGTTCTTAAGGTCAGAAGACACAAGATAGACATTCTCTTCATCACAAACACATTGGATTTTTTAATTAAAAAACTCAACGACATGCTTCCTTTTCCTTAGTTCCAAAGGCTGGGTGCTCATTTCTTCTGCAAAGTTGTATCAGCTGTCTCTATGTTGGATTCTGTCTTTTCCCATCTGTTTCAGTACTGAAATGTTGCCCTATGTTTAGGACATTTTTCTTTTTACATTTTTATTTCTCTTATCAGTTGCTCTTTTCTCTGTATGTATAAACTACCTAAATATTTCCCATAGTAGTTAAAAAATAAATAAAAAACAACAAAAATATTCCAAAGCCTATGTACTTCTATGACTATTTACTGAAACGAAGGAATATCTAAAGCTCTAGAGTAAATGTAGTCATAATAATGCCAAGATATATCCAAAGTGAAACTATTAGTTTTTTTTTTTTTTTGTCTTTTTTGCCTTTTCTAGGGCCGCACTTACAGCATATGGAGGTTCCCAGGCTAAGGGTCTAATCTGAGCTGTAGCCGCCAGCCTACGCCAGAGCCACAGCAATGCCAGATCCGAGCCACGTTTGCAACCTACACCACAGCTCATGGCAATGCTGGATCCTTACCCTCTGAGCAAGGCCAGGGATCGAACCCGCAACCTCATGGTTCCTGGTCGGTTTTGTTAACCACTGCGCCACAACGGGAAGTCCAAAACTATTAGTTTTTTTGAATAAAGAAAAGTCTAGAGCCCTCAAGGCAAAATAATAACAGTAATAATAATTAAATTTCCTCATAAAAGGAAAATGATTATCTTCAGACTTTGCACTACTGTGTGTGCATCCCATTTATTCTTATGATTCCATTGTGTGATCAGAGCACAATTTGTGATTCATTCTATTATTGATGGAAATTAGGGCTATTTCTGTTTTTTTTTGACTACATTATATGTATTGTTGATACAATAGATTTGTGCATATTTTTAGGTAAATATGTGTAGGAATTTTTCTTTTTTCTTTTTTTTGCTTCTTTGGGCTATACATGTGGCATATGGAGGTTCCCAGGCTAGGGGTCGAATCAGAGCTGCGGCTGCCAGCCTGCACCACAGCCACAGTGATGCAGGATCCAGGCCATGTCTGTAACCTACACCACAGCTCACAGCAACGCGGGATCCTTAACCCACCGAGTGAGGCCAGGGATAGAATCTGCATCCTCATGGATACTAGTGGGGTTCCTTACCACTGAGCCACAACGGGAACTCCAGGAATTTATATATATAGTTTACTATATATAAGTTCCACTAGGAATTGTTGGGTAATATGGAATAATATTGCTCAGTTTTAGTACAATACTGACAGTTTTCCAAAATTGTTGCTTCAGTGAACACTAGATATTCAGTTGCTCCATTAAATTACCAAAGTTTGATACTGTTTGTCTTCATTTTAGCTAGTCTGTTGAATGTGAAAGATCTCTTAAGCTCAGTAACCGCTAAATATAGAGGAAAAAAATGCAAGTGTGAGAACATAAAGACTTTCTGCTTATCAAAGCAAGCTTCATCATGAGAAAATATATTTGCAATACATATATTTATAAAATACACATAAATATTTATTAAGAAATTCAATAAATCAGTAAAAACCATTTTAGAGAAAATGAACAAAATGCTTAAACAGGGCTTTTACAAAAAAAGATATCCAGATAATCAATACATACATGTAAAAGTGCTTAACTTCATTAGATGTCTGAGAAAAGGCAAACTAACACTGTACCAATTGGAATTGCTATCTTGAAAAACATATTCTTTGATTTCTGTTAAGTTTCTGGAGTGATACCTATTAGTCATCTTTAATTTTTTGACTTTATATTTCCTTGATTCTATGAATAATGTGGATTTAAAACCCAAATCCTACAAAATAGCAGAATTATGGTATATGATTTTTCATGAGATCTTCCTTTGCATTCTCTGTCTAGCATTCAGGTCATTTTAGAAGCTTTCTCTCTTTTTTTTCCTTTTCTTTGGCCCGCCCTGGGATAGAACCCATTCCACAGCAGTGACCCTGAGCCACAACAATGACAAATCCTTAACCAGCTAGGCCACCAGGTAAGTCCAGAAAGTTGCTGAACTTTTTGTTTCTTCCTGATTTTTCCATGAAGGTATCATCCTTTCAAAGTCCCAGATTCACCCAATATATTGATTCCAGCTGACCATCTAGTGTTGAAAAATGTATTGTCTCCTATTCCCACTAATATTATTTCGATCTTGGGATCTGGGTTAAATTTCCCATCACATACCTTCAGAGCATTCATGTTTCCAGGAAGTTTTTATCTGTCCAACTTTCTGCTTATCTTCATAGTCAGCCCCCTACCTCCGGTTTACAACTAAAAATTTGAGTCTGATCTGAAAGTGTCTGCAAACTAATCATATTGAAAACATACTGAAGATCGCATTGCTCTGTGATGCAGAATGGGGAGAGATAGAAAAAAATGTACAGGAACGCTCACATTTAAGAGGAAAGTCGAGAAAAATTAACAAAGGTGAAAAAGAGTAGAAGAGATTAAAAGGAAGTTTTCTCAAGATGGTTGTTGATTAAGAAAAGGAGAGTAGATAATATTTCAATCATGTGAAGTTTGCTAATAAGCAGGGTTTTGGTTAATTTGATGAGGCTTAAAGATGAATGAGCGCTGATGAGAAGGACTCTTTCTTTTTGAAGGAGAGTTGATCTCTGAAATAGTGTAATAATCATGTTAGGATAGCTACATTTTTGTAAGCACTTTTATCTGCACGTGGAAGGAGATATAGTACAAGATTGAATCATTGTAAAATGTCTCTCTTTAGAAGACTGATGCAACATCAATATGATTGATATTTTGCAACATTTCCACTTGTGACATAGCATAGATCATTGACCAAATAAACAGTTCTTTCAATGAAAACTTTTCTTAGGCCTACCAGTTCCTAGAGTTCATGGTGCTCAGGATCACTATTCCACTGAAGCGAACCATTGCCAATATTGACATATCTAATGGGTTACTGGATCATATCATATGCCTCTCTTTTAGAACACAAGTCAATTCTCTTATAAACAAAAACTTGCTCTCTTCCCCCAAAAAGTAATTAATTAATTGATAAATTTGTCTGGCATCTTCTCTTTTTCCTCTCTCTCTTTTTTTTTTTCCCCCTCTTCATTTCCCAAAACTGTGCCATCTACTATGGGGAAAATTTTGCTAATATAAGCCACCTACTCATACATAGCTACCTTCCAAAAAATGTCATGCTTAAGCTATGCCAATTTCACCTTTATGTTTTATTTAATTTGCTTTGCAATTGATTTCAATATGTCCTTATTGTTAAAAGCAGTGAACATTTTTGAGCCTTCTTTTTCTTTGGACTCTGAAATTTTTTTCATACCGATTGCATGTTTTCTTTTCTTTTTTTTTTTTGTCTTTTTACTTTTCTAGGATTGCACTCGCAGCATATGGAGGTTCCCAGGCTAGGGGTCTAATCAGAGTTGTAGCCGCCAGCCTAGGCCACAGCTACAGCAACGAGGGATCCGAGCCGCGTCTGCAACCTACACCACAGCTCATGGCAACACTGGATCCTTAACCCACTAATCAAGGTCAGGGATCGAACCTGCAACCTCACGGTTCCTAGTCATATTCATTAACCACTGTGCCACGACGAGAACTCCACGATAGCACATTTTCATAGTTATATTTCTACCTTCCACGACTGCCCATATTTCTAAGGTTTTGTGTTCTGGATTCTCTTCCTCTAAGTATACCCTTAATGCTGAGATAGCTTGTTTAATCTTGAAGCAACTTTTCCTTAGAATCATACTCTTGCAGATGTTTAAACGGTGATGATAGTGATTGCAATAATAGCTAACATTTGTGAATACGTATAAAACTCTAGACTTGTGCTAAGTGACTTGCATATAATATCTCATTGAATTTCCACAATAATCCTCTGAGATAAATGCCAAGAGGTGTCATTATAATCTCTCCTTTGCAGGTGAAGAAACTGAGCTAAAAATATTTGATTAAGAAAACAGTTTGTAGTGGCTCAGGGCTAAGGAACCTGACTAGTATCCATGAGGACACAGGTTTGATCCCTGGCCTTGCTCAGTGGGTTAAGATCCTGCCTTGCCATTACTTGTGGCTTAGGTCACTAACATGGCTCTCGGATTCTGTGTTGCCATGACTTTGGTGAAGGCAGATAGCTGTAGCTCTGATTCCACCCCTAGCCTGGGAAACTCCATGTTCCACAGATGTGGCCCTAAAAAGTAAAAACAAACAAACAAAAAGTTTGTAAATGATCAAGATTTTCAACTCAATCTATCCAATACCACTGCTGCTCTATATACCCTTTTTACCTTTCTCTATAGCCTAGAAATCTTAATTTTCCTACTTGATAATATCTAGCAGATCCTATAAAACATGCATATTTCATTATATATGGAAAATAGGGGGGAAATACATGACTAGCCTAAGGTAAATGGGACCAATTAATTAACAAAGTAAATTGCCAGAAAGAAAGCTAGATACTGATCTCCCAGTTCTTGTGTGGAGAGTGCATTTTTCTCTTGACCATTTGCTGTTATAGATGTTGATATATTTCCCTTTCTTCTCCCTTCACCATTCTCTCTTCTCTTTCTTCTCCATTTTTTCTTCTAATTTTCCATTTAAGTTAATTTCTTTAAAAAAAATTATGACATTTCTCTTCAATATACGTGGAGGAAATTTGAAATTCATTGAGAAATGATGTAGGAACATTAAAATAGCTCCTACCACTCACATGGGAGCTCTAAACATAAAGATTCTGATTCAATGGACTTTTAGTGTTTTGTGTGAAAATGTAAAAAAATGATTCTCTCCATGTCTTCTCTTTATCTCAGTCTCTGATTCCTAAGATGAGTGATCTATGAAGATTTCTCTTTAGGCTCTGATATTAGTTTCATTTCATTCACATTCATATTTTGCTATGCTAAGCACCTGACATTACTAGTATTAATTAAATTTTATTCATGTAAAGTGATATAAACAATGACATTTTTATTTTACTTTGTTTTAACTTTCCCACCTTCTTTCCCAGTAAACTATAAGATACTCTCCATTCTACCCATTATGATGAAAATATATTCTTTGAAAGTCTTAATGGAAATGCATCATTAAAATATTTAACTACTGTTATGCTAAAAATGTTGCAGGACTTTATAGAATGAGCTATTAATTTTATCTCTCTCTTTTTTTTTTTTGCTTTTTAGGGCCACACCTGTGGCATAGGGAAGCCCGGGCTAGTTGTCGAATCAAAGCTACAGCTGCTGGCGACAGCCACAGTCACAGCAAAGTAGGATCCATACTGCTTCTGCAACCTATGCCACAGGCAGAGCAACATAGCATCTTAAACCCACTGAGCAAGGCCAGGGATCGAACCCATGTCCTCATGGATACTAGTCAGGTTCATTACCGCTAAGCCACAACAGCAACTCGTTATTACTTATAGTTTTAATACTGAAATAAGCTGCATTTTGATAAGAAAAGTAAAGAGAAAAAAATACCTTAAGATGACAAGAAATGTTGTCATTCCCTTTAAACCTGTTCTATGGTTTTCAGTGGGGTAGCATTCTACTCTGCAATGTGGACTTTGAGGCTCTTTCTACAGCAGCTTTTCAGTTGAGACTATATTACTAGAGGTTTATTGAAGTAAGTTACTGAAGGGAAATACATTTCTATGCAAACCTATCTCTATCATCCCCACCCTATTGCATTAAAAAATCTCACTAAAAGGGGCTTTTAGGCAAAGAATTAGCAAAATTCTGTTTTTTGGAGTATTAAACTTGATATATTGTTCTATATTTGAAAAGACAGTTTGAGTGATTCTAAATTTGCATATTTTTATACATGATGCCTACCCTCACCCCACCTTTGGCTCTCAAAGTGACAGTTAAAAATAGTAGCAGGGAATAAGTGCTTGGAATGCAGTTAAATGCAGCATAAATGGATCCCTTGAAAGAATAACTGTTTTAATGGTTACTTAACCTACATATGACTCCACTTCTCCTATAGAAAAATAAGGATAATATTTATCATTCATAAAACTTTTTAATATGTCACCCCATTAATCTCCTATCCTTTTATGTGACCCTGAAAGAGAAAAGTTCTCGATAAAATACAGAGGCTATCAGGCTAGCACTCAATTTTAGATGCAGAAACTGATATACCCAAAGGCTTGAGCTATTGCTATTTAAAGCTGTTACAGGAGTTGCAATCTTTCACAACAAGCTGGAACTAAATAACCTAGACTTTTGCCTCATTAAGTTACTTAAAAATATAATATATTAGTATATAAGACCCCAAAGCAATCAATATTACATGAAATATTATATTGCTGGATTGTAATATGGATTTTGAACAGAATTAGAGTTAAATGCATTAACTTTAATGAGGAACTTGGAAATGGTCTCTTAATAACCTTATTGGGCTATGACTACTTTTAAATGGCTTTTACTTTGTCCTTGGAATTCATATGATGCATGTGACAGAGGCTGTTCAGTGTTAACAAAGGATTAGATGAAAGAAATTAATTAAAGCTTCCTTGCCACGTTTTCCCCTTGAGCTACTCAGTACACTGGAGTGGTATGACAGGGTAGCATCCTTTCTCTAAATCTACTCATTAAATAACTCAGTTGCGTTTAAGCACACATCCTTTTTCTTGAAAAAAAAATTAGACCATAATTTTTCTCCTTGTCTTTCTAGCCTGACCCCTTCGAGCCACTGCTATTTCTATGATTTGTAGTTTTCTTTTAGCGTCCAATAATAGGGCAGCTACTAAGTGTGTCCATGTATTTCAGAGCCCACCGATTCACTTCTTGATAACTGTCTTCAGTCGAGATGACAAATTTTAAGTAGGTTGGGGACATTTGTTTAATCCCCTAGACGAGAATGATTTCCTAGAACTGAAACCATAGCTTTTAGTTATATTCTGTGATATTTGATGAAACCGGTCTATTAATCCTTTTAAACACTGTTCATATCACAGTTTAATAAATGTAATAATTATTGATTTTATATTTTATGAATAAATAGGATTATTTTGCCTTTAAATACTCACACTGTGTGATTTTCTCTGAATTTTTGTTTGTTTATTTTTTGGCTGCACTGTTGGCATACGGAAGTTCCTTAACCAGGGATTAAATCTGAGCTGCAGCCGTGACCTATGCTATAGCTGTAGCAATGCCGGATCCTTAAACCACTGCACCACAGCAGGAACTCCAAGTTGTTCTGTTTTTAAAGCATTGTTAATAACTGTATTAATTCTTAGATATTAAAACACTTACTTGTAATATAAAATAAAGATAATATTCACAAAGGAAAGTTAACTTTACATTCCTGAAAAAAGATAATATTTGATTATAGCAAAGGCATATGAAAAGTAAATTAGAACAAAATAGATGCTATTTTTTTTACTTTTTTCTTTTTTTGATAATAACTACAACATATGGATGTTCCTGGGCTAGGTGTCAAATCAGAGCTGTGGCTGCAGGCCTACAACTGCAGCCATAGAAGCACTAGATCAGAGCCATATCTGCAACTTGTGCCTCAACTTGCAGCAATCCTGGATCCTTAACACTGAGTGAACCCAGGGATTGAACCCACATCCTTATGGAGACTATGTCAGGTTCTTAGCCCCTCGAGCCTAGTGGGAACTCCCAAAATATATCTTGTAGGTTGTATCGAAATTGATGTTTTCAAGTAAACAAATATAAAAATTCCTTGCTCTCTAATCTCAGTCAAATAAAAATCTCAAGGTTTAAAATCTTATGATAACTGCTCTTTTGACATCAGGGGTGAAGATATATAAAGCTATTTTTCTAAAATTAAGGTTAGACTGTGAAGACTTTCTTTTTTTTTCACCAAGATATTATTTTTCTACACATAATTTTGATTAGGAAAAACAACCCAGATAAAAGAACATGGATTCTGTTTAAAATAATATTTTAGAAAATTAGATATAGATAATCAATAGCACGGTGGAATTAATAATACCCTCTGATCAAAATAGGAAAATGTGTTCACACAGGTAAATATAACTGTATTTTAAAATATTAATATTGTAATTAAACATATACTTTGTATGTACACAGGCATATGTGGACATTCACACACACACACATACACACACACAAGCACTGTTCACCTAAATTGTTAATGTACTTTACTGACTGCATTGTGGTAATAACACTAGGAAAAAGTCAATGTTATTATTCCTCATTAAGTTAGACTGTATTTTCTGAAATTGAAAAAAATGAAACTGATCACATTGACAAATTTTATGATTTAAAACACTGACACACCGATATAAAAATCCACTATTTATGTGGTTAACACATCTGTTAATTCATTATTTTAATCTTTATAGGATTGACAGTTTCATTCTTCTGCAAGTCAGACACATTCAATTTTTGAATCAACCCTTCTAATAAATCAGATGTCTAAGATTAAACATTTAAAATAAATTAGAATGCAAATTTGACCAAGTGAAATGCATTTGCTGTGTTTCAGGATCATGATAATTAAGATCGATGATAGCTATGGTTCTAAAATAAAATTCTGTCAATGCAATATTTAATGAGATTCAGATATATTATAACACATTCATGCAAAATATTAATCATTAGTGAGAAGCATAATAATTCAACTGTCTTAAACATGTGCATAACATTTTATTGGGAAAAAGATCAGAAACATTTAAATTCTCACATAAATCTAAATTCTCTATCTTGTGCATAGTAATCAAAGTTTTACATCACCTAACCAAAAATGTGAACAGCAAAACTGCAAGTTTCCTATAAGAAAATATCATGCCAGTTTTTTTTGGGGGGAGGGCAGTTTCTGATACTTTGGTAAAAAGTACAGTTGTAACAGCAACTTAACTTTTTCCCTTGGACATTAAAAAAAAAAACTTACCTAAATTAAAAATATATATTTTGTTTAGTAAACTGTCTAGAAGTTCTCTCTGTGAGTCTTTTTTTTTTTTTTTAATAGAATGACTCTCAAGATAATTCCAATTAATAAAGGTAGTGTCCTATGGCATTCAAGTACATTATCTATAGTAAAATTCAGAAAATAAGATGGCAACTGATGGGAAGCTTAAAATATTGAGTTATTTCCACAGTGTTTGCCTAGATTTAGGTGGGTATCCAACAGTTACTCTGATTTTAATTGATCAGTCCTCTAAAATGGTATTTCTTAATATGTAATATGTACAGTACTTTCATGAGAAACAGCAGGAATGCTTATTTCAAATGTGAATTCCTTGGTACCACCATAGACCAAATGAATCGAAATCTATGTGGTAAAGAATAAATTTGTGTTTTAATTACTTGTACAAACGAACCTCAAATGAAGTTTGAAAAGGTATATGAATTTTTAAATCCAAGTAAACAATATATGAAATATATATTATATAGTTCACATAGCTGTTAGTCACAAATAAAGACCAGGTAAACAAATGCTGATAAAATAGTTTATGTAATGTGACAATTTTACAAACTTTAAGTACAAATGAGGAAGGTTAAATGATTCAGTGTGCCAAGGTCACAAACTTTCTCTTAGCCCTGGTGATTTTCAACTTGTCTGAAGAGTCCCCATGAAAACTTAGTAAACTATAGATAACCATGTCACAACACAAACTACTGCATGAGAAACTTTTTGGGGCAAAGGTCTAGTAATTTATATATTTGACTATCTAGTCTGGTGACATTCATAATCCAGAAAGTTTGTGGTGTACTTCCCAGAGTATTTCCAGTTTGGCACTATAAAATAATCATAATAACTTTGACTTCAATTGTTAATATTTTTGAATTGCTAGTGTGGTATTATTATAGCCTTAGTGCAATCACTTTAATCTTTTAAATTATATCCCTAATATCTATTAACAGCATACATACTGTTACCTTTTACTTTTTTGAAGGATTGACATTAAAAATCTGACTTCCTTACTCAGCCATAAAAAAGAATGAGATAATGCCATTTGCAGCACATGGATGGGCCTAGAGATTATCCTGCAAAGTGAAGTAATTCAGAAAGAGAAAAACAGATATACATATATATCACTTACATGTGAATCTAAAAAAAAAAAAAAGATACAAAGGAACTTATTTACAAAACAGAAGCATGCGCACAGACATAGAAAACAAATTTATGGCTACCAAAGGGGGAAGGGGAGAAGGATAAATCAGGAGGTTGGGATTAACATACACACGTAGCATACATAAAATAGGGAACCTACTGTATAGCACAGGTAACTATGCTCTATACTCAGTTTTTGATAACAACCTATAAGGGAAAAGAATCTGAAAAAAAAATGTGTGTGTGTGTGTGTGTGTGTGTGTGTAACTTAATGTGCTATACACCTGAAATTAATACATTATAAATCAAATATATTTCAATAAAGAAAAAAAGATTTGGGGGAAGAAAGCATTGCATTAGGTGGTCTACAAAGCCTAGCTCAGTTCTAACAGTTAAAAAACAACAATGAAATTGACTTCCTATTGCTTCGATTGTATTTGTCTAAGACGGTTTTTAACAAACAGTCATTAATGTGTCAGGTTCCTCTGCTCTGTGCAGTCTCTAGGTTCTTGCCCACACACAGCAAATGTTTGGAGGTGCAGGCCGAAAAGCACTGTAGCTGTGCTGGGACTGAGCCAGCGGGCTTCATCTTGCAAGGATGGACGCAGGCTGTCTGGCGGGAGGTTGTTCCCATCTGGGAGATGCTACAGCAGCGCCGGGATAGACACAGTAGTGGTCTTGCCGCGCAAGGACCAAGGCAGGAGGTCTCTCCAGGCAGGAGCCATCAGCTCAGGACAGGAGCAGTTCTGGGTCGAAGGGAATTTCCCTTCGAAGCCACACCGCATTGTGACAGCTCTGATCTGGGCTCTTTTAATGAGCTGTTCAGTCCGGTCCACCGCTTGGAGTGAAAAACTCTCCTGCAGGGGGAGGTCGCAATCTTGATTGCGATAAAGAGTCAGGTAGCAGTGTACACAAGTTTTATTTCAGCTCTCAGAACAGGAGGCTCTGGGTAGGGACTGGCCCTGGCTGATTGGTTCTGGGCAAGGATGCCTTATTTGCAAAGGAAAAAGTTTATAGGGAAGTGCTCTGAAGAGCATTCCTCTGGTACCTGCAGGTGTCTTCATTTTTTGATCTTCACTGCTTGATTGTTGGCTTCCTGTTTTTGGTAATAATAAATGGCCAGTTTCGAATCACCCAGGTCTCGGTCCCTATCCTATCCTACCTAATGTACTCTACACAGTCTAATCTGTGGGTTGTCTGACATCATCTTGCTACACGAATTCTCAAATTTCTTTGAATGTACAAATGCATTAATAGCATTTGTATTCATAATAGTATGGGCAAATTCTCATATACTATCATTTGATCAGGTGTGACCATTAGTATTTGTTTCTGCCAATATTCACTTCCATATATTTCTATATCTCTTTCCAAAATTGAATATCTTGAAATATTTGTATATTATGGCATGAGACAGACAAACCTAGAAGTGATTTCTCTTATCAACACTAACATAAGTATGATTGATTCAAGGTTATAATTTAAAAAAAATTGTAGTGAAAATAATTGACAACAGAAAAACTAAAATTAATTATCCCTCAATTAAGAAAACAATTAGACAACTGTTTAAAAATAATTGTAAAATTCAGTTGTATGCATTCAGAGTTCATTACAATTCATGTAAAACCAAAAAAGCAGTTTCTTAGGAGATTCTCCTCCAAGAATAATCTGTGGGTTAGAGTGGCTTAAAAGTCCAACCACCGCACCTGTCCTTTGCCAATGTTTTCTGTGCTGAGACACAGAGAGCATAAAGGGCAGTGCCATATTCTGGTCTTGCAAGAGAAAGAGAATGGTAAGATTCAGGAGATACATGCTGTCCTATGACACAAAGACATAAATTGTGTTACGATGTATAGGTTTCTATGTATACATTAAAAAAAACACTTTTATATCAGGACATATCTATTTGGAGAACTTAAAACAGCAGTGGTTTCCCCCTCCCCTATATTATTATTTTATGTCAGCAGAATCTATTTAGTATGTTCAATAATTCTACTATTTCTAAGATCTTACTCAAAAAAAATTGTACTCCTTTAGTTTGTTGCAAAGATTTTTTTTGAGTCAACTTTACATTAAAGTTGGAGTACAAATTTTTAATTATTGGCACTGTCCTATAAAACATAAAGAAGTGTATCTTCTTAAATAAAAAGATGGTGACATTTCACTGAGAAATAAACACAATAGGCTCTCTATTGCTCCATATTAACATTCAATTGTGATATTTTATGGACTAATTTCTGAATAGATGCAATTTTTTAAAAAACAGTAAGAGTCGTCTTTTGCTCAGAAATGTTGTATGGTTCACATACCATAATCTGTTCGACAAGCTTCAGAAGACAAGTGCTAAGTTGTGAGTTCTGTTTGCTCAACTAGCTGATTCTCCTCACTCAGGAGAATCTGGTGGCATGAAGTGTGGATACATCACCATGTCACTGCCACTTCTCATGGTGAATTCATCCATGTCCTTAAGAGGCAAAGCTTAGCAAATAGCCTCTCAGAAATATGCTGGACATCATAATATTACGTTTGATAAATTCTATTGCCTCTTTCAACTATATTGTTGATTTCAAGCATTGCTTTACTTGCTCATATTTTTTTTTTTTGTCTTTTTACCATTTCTAGGGCCATCACATATGGAGGTTCCCAGGCTAGGCATCTAATCGGAGTCATCTACGCCACAGCAACGCTGGATCCGAGCTGCATCTGCAACCTACACCACTGGTTACGGCAACGTCGGATCCTTGACCCACTGAGCAAGGCCAGGGATCAAACTTGCAACCTCATGGTTCTTAGTAGGATTCATTAACCACTGAGCCACGACGAGAATGCCTTCTTGCTCATTTCTGAATCTGTTTTTCCTGCTTTGTTTATAGCTTTTCAGTTCTGTCTCTATTGATCTGCACATAGTTACTATGACTGGAAAAAATCTGAAGAAGAACGCCAGCTGCCTGCTGTTGCTGTAAATTTTCCAAATTTTTGGAACAAAAAATCCCACACAACATCCACCTATTGAAATCTGGAAGGCCACTGAGTAATTTTCTGCTGTTAATGCCAAACTAAGGCCAAACATATATTCTACCAGTGGCATCTTCTTGTATACTGAATTAGATCCAGTAAGATCGTTGTTACTTTCACGTTCAAGTGAGAGAAATCCCATCTAGACTGGCCTGGCCTTAGAATCTAGACCCAACTAATGAGGATTCAGCTGTCATGGAAGGGCAAAGAGTGGCTGGATTAGGGACTGAAAGATAGGGTCACAGACACAGAGGTAAGAATTTCAGTGCCTAGGACAGCAAGAAAAAGTAAGCAAGGTAAAGCGGTAAGTAAGCAAGGTAAAGCGGTAAGTAAGTAGGTAAAGCGGTCTTCCTGTGCTGGAATAAATTAAAAGAACTTCACAGCTCTTTCTTCCCAAGCTTTAGAAACCTCTGGAATTGAGGTACTGCTTCCCCTATTATTTTTTAATTAGACAATATATAAATTAAAATTTATACATTATTATAAGAAAATTTTAGCCTCAGTAGGATAAATTTGAGGATACTTCCAATAGTTAAGTGCTTGTGACAGAGTCTTTAGAGTCTATGCAAACTTGAATACCTGATAGGGTTTATTGGTGCACCAGGTCAGCTTCAGTGCAAAGGTATGGGGACTGTAAAAGTAATATTACCCATAGCTATGCATTCACATTCAAGCATTTGCAGACATTTACCCAGTCTTTCATCTAAAAGATAGATTCTCTGAGTCTGATCAATGTTAGCCTCTTGAGGTGTACTAAAATGAAATTCAGATAAAGTTGAATAACTCAGACTACTCTGGAATTACAGACAACTAAAATAGAAAGCCTCTGAAACACTGTGAGAGAGGAAAAGAAAAGGCATTAAATTCACCTACAAACCTTGGTTGTAGAACTCATGTTTTTAGGTGCTGGGAGGAGGAGTTAGGAGATGATAAATTTTGGGCAGGTGTTTTCTGAGACAGGTCTAATGAGAAAAGATGTTAAGTATGTTTGCTTTGTATCATAGGCAGATTTTTTTTTTTTTTTGTTTTGCTGTTTCTGAGAGCTTGCTGTCAAGATTTAACTTAATATTTAATAAAATTTCCCTCTGGTGATCTGTGATCTCCCTTAATGCCATTTCCTTTCCTAAACAGGGCATAGACTACTGTATATTATTTGTGTTCAATGATGATGATGGTCATATGGTAGTAATAACAAGAACAGTAGTGAGTAGACATTTATGCATACCATTCTGTTAGAAACACCTATACATATTTTATAAGCTGCATTAATTGGTTTAGTAAGATCAAGTGGCTTAATAAGTTCTGTGTTGCTTATTATAAACAAAGTAAGTGAAAACACACTAGTCAGCAATAGACATTAATATTTTTCACTTTAAAAATCTTCTTTACCAGCTCCAAATGCTTTCCTGCATTTCATTTTAGTGCATCGCAAGAGGCTGTCACTGAAATAATTCTTAGGATTCTGATAATTCACAAGTCTGAGTGAAGTTACCAGCCTGTGGCTGGCTGATGCCCGGTGTAGTATTCAGGCATGTTTTGAAATGTCTAAATGGGGGTGAGGAAGATTCTTCCAGAACATAGAGGTCTTCCTTTGCCAGGAGTTGGGGATGGGAACTTATTCTAAATAGAATATTCTCAAGTTCAGGCCACATGAACATATGAATACTTGTACTAAGTGTATATAAAGAACCACTATTTCCCAATCTATAATCTACAAGGGACATTTAAAAATAATGTCTCACCATTGGTAATGGTATGAGTTGTTGTGAGAAGACCTGCTCTATGGCTTATGATAGCATATTTGGTAAATAAAATATAACTTTGTGTTACAATGATGGTTTAAAACTTATATTGGGAATCAAGCTTCTCTGCATATATGTACATATAAAGAAAATCTACTTTTCTTTAATACACTTGCACTATATCACTTTGGATGTAAAGGATGGTTTTCTTCCTTATTAAATCTTCTATTGATAATATATATTTTCATTGGAAGTTGTTTTAAGTGGTCTTTCACTTAAGTGGAAAGATCCCAGACACCATAACAGGGAATCTTCAAGAACCTAATGAAAATATTTTAGTTAGAATCGTTTCTTACATGAGAGGACATAAAGTCACCAGTTAATTTCTGGAAAGAATAAATGCCATAGGCATAAAAGAATAAGAAAGGCAATCTTCATCAAGTTTTTTCTTGAAATATGTATATCCAGAGCCTGTATGACACTTTTCATTTTATTTAATTGCTAATACAATTTTTCTATATTTTTAAAACTGATATTTTTCATATTAAAAACACTTATCTGAAATGTCTTACAAAGCGTTCTTACACATCCTGAAATAGTGTAGATTTTTCTTTAGCTTTTGCAATACCTCTTTACCCTCCCTCAATAAAACATGCAAAAAATCTTATTAAATCCTCAAAACTTTAACATTCTTTAAAAAATTATAATTACAACTCAATTATCTAATTGATAAAAATAAGCATTATTTTATGACTCATTACCTTGTAATTCTACATTTTTTTTCCATTCTTCCCTTGCATTTTATCTCCTCTCCTCTTTAAGCATAACTTCATAATTCTATCATCATTTTGCTCACAAGAAAAAAATGTGGCATTTTAAAATATCAAGTAATATGTGTTATAGCTTTGCTAAACATTTCACCACCAGTTCATTGCAAGAGATTTATAAATCAGATTTTCATTAAAAAGGAGAAAGAATCAACACCATATGTTGTGCTAAATCCTATGCAGCTGCTGCTACAACAGCTTATTAATGTGTAAACTAGAAGGCATTCAGTACTTTGTGATATACAGGACTGTAACTTCTCTCAAATGTGATTTTTTAATATTAAGATTAAAATCTAAGAAAGCATGGTAAAATGGAAGAACTTAGAAGTGTTAACATTTGTTTTGCAGAAAAGAGAGTTCTCTTTAAATCAGTAGCTAAATGAGTATCTATAACTGAAATTAAAATACCCAGGTAATCTTGAAATTGAAATAGAAAAGCAGGCTCAAAGAGGAATGCTGTGTATTAATGCAACTCCTTTAGTAATCTTAACTTTATTGCAATGTGCTGTTTGCCTAAATATCAATCTAGTTGGCATTTTTATTACAATTCTGCAAATGGAAAGAGAGCAAATGAACCATTTACTGCCTTTATTTTCTAAGTATAATCATGTTTCTGTTTTCCATTCAATGATAGTCAACTTTTTCTTTCCTCCAACATAAAACATTCTTGAGTGTTAGTGATCAGTTATGGTAAGAGCGTGATATTGTACTGCATGCTCATTTATATTACAATGTACAGAATGCTATAATCAATTATTTATAAACTATAGTTTAAAAGTTAGGAAATATGCTGTAATATAAAATCTTGCATATTTTAAATAATAGTTATTGGCCAACCACATACGAGACATAAACACTGCCCTAATATACATCTTAAATATATTAGATTTAAAATAACAGCACTGAAGGAGGAAAATCATTTTTAAAATCACCGCAAAACAAGATTTAGTAATTTTCTCTTTAAGTATGTTTAAGATGTGTTTTTTATTGTGGTAACATTGGTTTATAACATTATGTAACTTTTGTGTGTACAATATCATTTATCTACTTCTGTATACTCTTCAGTGTGTTCACCACCAAAAATTTAGTTCTTACCAATCTCCATACAGCTGATCCCATTAAATGTGCATCTTCACATAGAAATTAAATGCTTCTCTTTCATTCAAAAGAAACACTTGATGCTGATGATTAATTTCCCTATGTTAATATAAATTCACATTATTTCTCTATGTATCATGATAGTAATATAATGAACTCATGAATTAGTATGGAAAAAAACTTTTATTGTTATAGAAATAAAGTAAGTGGATATTTTCCTTCTAGTACAAGAGCATTATAAGAACAATCTATAAACCTTGGAGTGGATAAGCAATAAGATCCTGCTATAGAGCAGAGGGAACTATATCCAGTCACTTTGATGGAACATGATGGAGATTAACATTAGAAAAAGACTTATAGCTGATTCACTTTGCTGTATAGTAGAAATTGACAGAACATTGTAAATCAACTATAATGGAAAAATTAAAATTATAAAGTAAAGTAAAAAAAGAATAAAGAACAACATATAAACCGATATTCCTAACAAATATAGACAAAGAATGCTGAAAAATACTAGAAAAATAAATCCAATAACATATAAAAATAATTATATATGGCCAACTGGGCTTCATCCAAGGAATGCATTGTCGATTTTTTTTTTTGTAAAAACCATCAATAAACTATATTAATAGATTAAATGACACAGCACACGATCATCTCGATAGATACTGAAAAAGACTCTTCAATAAATACAGATGTAACAGATAGCCACAGGATATTCACTGCTTGATATCCATTAGGATGACTAAAATCAAAAGGACAAATCATAAACTTGCTGGCCAGGACGCTGAGAAATTAGTGGTGGGAATGTAAAATGGTATAGACTACGGAAAGTAGCTTGGCTGTTTCTAAAAATAGAGTTACTGTATAACCCAGAAATTCTCCTCTTAGGTACTTTTCAGAGGTATACACATATGACTAATTAAAACATATGTCCACCAAAGCTTATATTCACATTTTCTAGTGTAAATGACACAGAACCTCTTTCTCTTGAGTGTGGGTGTAATCTGTGAGTATGATGGGCTCTCATTACTGTGATTAGGTGTTACTCAAAAGTGATTATTCTTGTGTGGCTGATCTGTTTATGCCATCCTTTAAAAGAAGGTAAAACATCCAAGATAGAAGAACACAAATGAAGAGGTGAATGCCATCAATAGCCTATTACAGAAAGCAATCTATTGAAACATATTGTGAGTTTGTGGATTTTTTTTATACTGCATTTTCTTTTAAAATTTTGTATCTGTTATTAATATAGATACAATTATCTAAATGTGTAAGTTTCAAATCTTCCCTATGGAACAGGGATCTTAAGGGGCTATCTTAAAATCTTTACCACAGGATTCAAATATGTGATTAGCTGTCTGCTTATTTTGTGTGGTATTTCCATAATTAACATTAATCTTTTAAAGAGTGATTTTAAGTATGCTTGGAGCTTTAAAAATGTGCTACTGTTTTAGGGGTATGACAATTTTGTTAAACATTTTAGTCTAGAAGCTTCTTTCCTCCCTTGTTTCTGTATCAAGTCCCAAAGGAAATCATTCTTCTGATTTCTGACAATGTAGATTATTTCTCTCAGGCAGTTTTGAAGATCACTTCTGGAATTAGCCTTTCCCATTTTTACCTTTGTGTCTTTCCTTCTTTTCAATTGCTTTAAAATTAACACCCTCCCCCCACAAAGCATAACAACAACCACAACAATATGTTTTACCTTAGAGAAACTGAATTATTCTTAGAATAAGGAGGGGAGCAATTTTATTTACCAACAGATTATGACAACTATCTGCCCCAGCACCCTCCCTTATTCCAGCATGAATTTCATTAATGTTTGCTATATCAAATAAATTCACAAATATTGAGAATACAAATAGCATGTGGAAAGTTGTTGTGGTTTCTTTTTTATTTTCCTACATTTTTGATAATCATTTTTCTGCTGATATAGCTGACAGATATAGTTAGTCTTTAATATTGTTTTCTGCTGAAAAACTGAGAGGTAAATCTAGTCTCATTTCATTTACCTGTTTACATTTTTTTTTTTTGTCTTTTTAGACCCGCACCTGCAGCACGTGGAAGTTCCCAGGCTAGGGGTTGAATTGGAGTTGTAGCTACTGGCTTACGCCACAGCCACAGCAACGCCAGATCTGAGCTGCATCTGTGACCTATACTACAGCTCATGGCAATGCCGATCCTTAACCCACTGAGTGAGGCCAGGGATAGAACTTGCATCCTCACGGATCCTAGTCAGACTCATTTCCGCTGAGCCACGATGGGAACTCCTACAAATTTGATGATAAGCTTATCTTACAATATATATCGTTACTGAGAATCTACATATCACTCAATAAGATTTGGCCTTTATTTCATATTTTCAAAAGAGTAATTATTACTA
The DNA here is from genome assembly GCA_004024745.2 of Catagonus wagneri. Classification (NCBI taxonomy): domain Eukaryota; kingdom Metazoa; phylum Chordata; class Mammalia; order Artiodactyla; family Tayassuidae; genus Catagonus; species Catagonus wagneri. The sequence continues at coordinate 4,239,992 of PVHT020000009.1, forward strand.
TTATTACTAAATTTTGTGGTTTTTAATATGTTTTCTTGGCTCCCGTATATCTAACTTCAATAATAAATGTTAGAAAGAGTCAGATAGAGAAAAGCAAGAGAATAAATAAGGAAAACTGAAAGAAGAGTAAGGAGCTGCAAAAGTGGGATAATCAGAAGGAAGAAAGTTCTACACTGCCTAAAAAAAAATGAGTTGTAATTGAGTATTATTAATGACATAGTAAATATTTCATATATTTATTAATCTAATTAACAGCTAAAATTAATCATGTTTTATCTTCTTAAATATCCTGGTAATCCATTGGATTTATAAGAACCCACCATTTATTTTACTGTTCCTAAGTCCAGGCATCGAAAATCATAATTTTGTTAAAAATATATCTTTTTGTCTTGTTGATGGCTATTTAGGAGGCTTTACAACATGAAATTGTATATTAGTATGAAAATAGATTTTTATTATGTGAAGATGCTCAAATTTATTGCAGTGCACAAAGTTATATTGGATATTTTCTGTTATATTTACAGTTTACAATTTTTAATTTTTTTCGTATTATAATTTTAATCCTTTAAACATTTTTCCTTTTTTATTTGATTAGTTTTAGAGCCACTCACTAGTCTCTTCTCAAGCTTCCCTCCTTCCTCCCTCCCTTCCTTGCCTCCTTCCTTCCTTCCTCTCTTTCTTTTCTTATTTCTTCCTATCTTTCTTTCTTTGTTTTCTCTTTTCAATATTGTCTATGCCATCATTGCAAATTTTCATTTAGGTCTTGTAGTCTGTTTGGCTACACAAACTCTAGAGCTTCTCATAGGATTGAGTGAAGTTTTTATTTCAACTACATCAAGGTTCAAACTCTCATTATTTACTTAACTCCTTGTGGAAATGTTTACACAAAGCACCATCCAACACCATGCAAATAAATCTTTGTCACAGATTTGGTTTACAGAAGACTTTAATCTAGCATAGCTTTAAATCCAGCAACTCCTTTCCTTTCCTATTTAACCTGTATTCCACAGATCAGTGCTATTCCTGACAACTAACATTGACCAATACTCACTGACCATCACTGAGAAGTTGAAAATGGATATGTGTATATGTATTTATGGCAAGAGGGCACCTACCCGCAGCAGATGCTCCATTTGAAGCGGAGATAAGCAGAAGAGTCACCGTTAGACCATCCTCCCTACTTCATTTTACACAATCTTTTACTTATACTTTTTATGTAAGAGGCTGCCAGTTGTTAAACAGTTAAATCTAGTGGCATGGAGCCAAAGTTGGTGCAAGAAGTAATGCCTACATCCCACTCATGTCTTCAAAAAAATAAAAATAAAAAAATACTAAAAAAATTGGAGTGGATAATGCATTCATAAATTTAAATTATCAGATTTAAAGAGGTTTACTTTAGATCATGCCATGTCATTCTGAAGCAGAGAGAAAATCTACTCATACATATTTAAACTCAGAGAATTTTTAGAATTTACCTTAGTATTTCCTCTCAGAATTACATTTTGCGTTAGGTCCCATAGAAATCCTGAAATTTATATTACTAAGTTATTATAATTGATTTTTATAATCTACACTATTGCATATGATTTAGAAACAAAGAAACAGATTTTTATAAAATCTGCATGTTTAGGACTAAAGTGAAAGAAAATCTCTACCCTCCCATGGAAATTCCTTCTAGAAATTTCTTAAATTCCAGATCGCCATACATTACACAGCGGGCAAGGTTGTAAAAAGAGAATATTACGTTGAAATATTTCAGTATAAGAAATTAGGAATTTGGGAGTTCCCGTCATGGCTCAGTGATTAACGAATCCGACTAGGAACCATGAGGTTGCAGGTTTGATACCTGGCCTTGCTCAGTGGGTTAAAGATTGGACATTGCCATGAGCTGTGGTATAGGTTGCAGATGCGGCTCGGATCCCACGTTGCTGTGGCTGGCAACTGTAGCTCCAATTAGACCCCTAGCTTGGGAACCTACATATGCCGCGAGCGCGGCCCTAAAAAGGAAAAAAAAAAAAAAAAAAATTCGGAATTTGTAAAAATTCTGAGGCAACCTTTACAGTAAAATAAATGATTTTGCATTGGTTTAACATATTAGAATGGCTTGCTCACGTGTGGTATAAAATGAAGAAAGGCGTAGTTGCCGATATGAGCAGTGTGTGTGTGTGTGCTTGCGCATATGTGTGTGTGTATGTGTATGTGAAAGGAGATGAAAGAGGAGAAGTAGTAAAAATAATTGGAGGTGTTGGTTTGCAATATTGTAAAAAATAAACATGAATCCAAAAAGAACTTATTCGTCCAGTTACGGAAAAGTCTTAGATGCTTAAGCAATTTAATTTGATGACCATGGTACTATAAAATAAAAGCACTGTAAAATATATATATGTATATTTTTTTTAGCTTTTTTAAGGCCACACCTGTGGCATATGGAATTTCCCAGCCTAGGGGTGGAATCTGAGCTACAGCCGCTGGCCTACACCACAGCCACGGAAGCTCGGGATCATAGCCATGTCTGTGACGTACACCATAGCTCTCAGCAACCCCGGATACTTACCCCACTAAGCAAGGCTAGAGATCAAACCCGCATCTTCATGGATCCTAGTCAGGTTCGCTAATCTCTGAACCATGAAAGGAACTCCCATAAAACATATTAAAGGAGGCACATGAGCTAAGAGTAGAGCAATAGAAGTTATTGGGTGTATGTGTACACTGTATAAGCCTTCAGAACTGGAGAAGACAGAGTTGTCAAGATCTACAGATGCAAAAGAAAAGTCTGGGGAAAGAAGAAGGCACAAGAGCAGTAGGAAGATAGCTTTTCTTTAATGATTATATTTGTGTGGTTGGTAGAAAATTAAATTGCAAATACTTTAAAGGTAACTTTGAGTACAATAAATAAAGAAGCAGCAAAACAGAGCACTGTTTGAAAATATGAGGGTTGTAGCCACAAAGGTGATAGCTGAAGGAATAAGAGTAGATGAGCAGATTCGGAGAAGTGTTTAGTGAGATGAGTGGAGCCGTGAGCTTTGACTTTTCTTTGGATGATAATCTCAGAAAAAATGTCATACACTACTCAACAGAAACTTGCTTAGTAGTGAAAAATCTGTGCCATAGCAAACTACCCCAAGAGTCTGCACAGAAGAAAATAAATGGTTTAAACAGTTTTACTACTTGCCTGCCATATGTTATTAATTGCACCGACTGAGTGAGTGACTATTTGTGCAACTGCTATAAAATGAATTAAATTTCAGGAATAAAAAATATCTGACATTCCCTGAGTCAAAGTGAAGTTGATTATTAAATGAAATATGTAGAAAGGCATTCATTTTAAATTGCACTTTAACTTTTGGGGTAGAAAAATATTTTTCATATGTACAGCAAAATTCATTCAACTATATAATACAGGGGAACAAAATCAGAGAGATATAATTCAAAAATGGCAGAGTCTGGAAACTTTCTATTTGATAAATTTGTAGAGCTTGTTGATTAAGGATATCTGTCATAGTATAGATGTTATATTTTTATTTAATTTTTTTCTTATTTAATAAATCATATCGATGCCTTTTGAGTGAAAAATTTAGAGAATTTACTACTTAAAAATATTTAATGGCCCCCAACTGTTAAAACTATAAGCATGGTTAATTCAGGTTATGAAATAAATTTATCGACAGATTCAGCAGTACAAGTTAAATCATACAAAAGATAAGGAAAATAACAAATTTAATCAATCTGTTATTTCTGATAAAAATGCATCACTAATGTAATATTAATAAAAAATGAGTAATTTTGCATCATTGTAAAAAAGATTTTGAAACCCTCTTGTAAGTGCACATGGAAATTCACTCTGCCAGTACTTCAAATAGGCAAATAGGAAAATGGTGAAGAATCATTTACATAATGGAGAAATGTAAATTCATTCTAGTTGTAGAGAGAAGCTCCCTGCTGTCTTGATTATGTTATGCTTTCCTGCTGCTACATGAGCTCAAACAAAACTGAAAAAAAAAAAATTAACATTGTGCCATTATAAGTTTGAAGCAAAGGAACAGCAGTGCAATGGTCCATTGATTTCTTCAACCCTAAAATCTCAACTCATGAATTATTCTTGCTATAGGTATTTGACACATAAAATCATCTGCTCAAAAGATAAACTTAAGGAATGGCATATATGAGAATCCAGCTTTAACTGCTAACTTTAAAGACTATAAGAGAAAGGAAATTACATTTTAGTGTGGTTGCTCATGATTGTTTGTTCAATGAGTTGTCACAGAATCCAATTTCCACATTACCCATTTTCTGTGTAATGAATTGATTCTTTTGTTTCATTTATGGTGAAGTGATATTTCTACAGTCTTCTTAACTTATTATAAAATGTATATCCTAAATCACCCATTTTAACAGAGGAGGCAACTGATCTGTGTACATAAGAGTACTTGCTCAATTTTAATCAGTCAGGTAGTACGTGACTTTGCAATGAATTAACAGCATGAGAAATACATTTTGAGGGATATTTATTTCATGACACAATTATGTCTTATGTAAATAAAATGAAAAATAATATTAATAAAAAATAGGGAATAAACACAAAAATAAACACAAAAACAACATTCGTAACCCAAAGAAGCTCAGTATTCTAGAATTACTCTGTCAACTAATATAAATCAAACCCTCAGTCTCCCTGTCCCCTCATTCTTGATTAGAGAGTATACTAACGTTGTGGTTATGAGGCAAGTCTACCCATTCGGACACTCTGTGATTTTCATTTGTAAGAAGTTTGATCTCTGGCAACTTAATTTTTTGGTGACTCAAATTCTTTACTGAAAATAGAGGGAGCAATAGTTTTTATCTCATACACCATAATGATAATTAAATGAAAATCCAGGTAAAGAACTTCAACAATACATGGGTCAGATAGTATGCATTCATGTTATCAGTTATTATCCTTGTTTATATTATTACAACTATTGCTATTATTGGTTTTATTATTATAAATATATTTTAAAGTTTTCCAAGGGAGTTCTATTCCAGTATATTCTGAAATCACCCAAATTGAGGCTTAATTTTTTCAACTGCTGACATTTGCCAGGAATGTAGAAAAGCACCCTTGCATTACTCTCCAAATTGTTAATAAACAACTTTGTAGTGAGTGATTAGTTAAGATTTAGGCATATTGAAGGAAATCATAACCAGACACAAAAACAGCAAATGGCTTAAATGTGGAATCTCTGGCATCCTTATCTTCCTAAGTTTATTCATAGAACCAAATCATCCCCTTGTAGCCCATCACAGCTTTTTGCTTTCACATCTTTTTGTTCACTTATTCCAACTTACCCCACATTCTAGGCTTCCCATAGACTAGAAGAAGAATAAAAATCCCTTTAGATGAAAATTAATTTAATATATATTATTTCAATTCAAATCATTTGTCATTTGTTGATTTACTTAAACAAAACAAAACCAATTTACCCCTCCTCCCTTCCTCCATGCAAGGGCCAGTGCTCTCAGGCAGCAGGGGGCTTTATTGGGAAAGAACACAGCTCATGAGCTGGGTTCCTGGCAGTGGAGCCTGTCCCAATTACAGCATCTCTCAGTTCCTTAATCTTTGTTTCTCCCCTTTGAGGTGCTTGTCTTACTCCAAAAAAACGTTTTTACTCCCATGATAAATTCTTTAAGTTTCCTAAGAAATATTTATATGCATTTTTTTTCTTTTTATAGCCGCACCTGAGGCATATGGAAGTTCCCGGGCTAGGGGCTGACTCAGAAGTGTAGTTGCAGGCCTACACCACAGCTTGTAATAACATTGGGTCTTTAAACCACTGCGCAAGTCCAGGGATCTGACCTGCATCCGCATGGAGACAATATCAGGTCCTTAACCTTCTGAGCTACAATGGGAACACATATATACATTTTAATATAAATGTTATTTTCCTTTATTCAAATAAGTGTAAAGTACTATTTGCATAATTCAGCCTCCATCCTGTACAGAATTTTGTAATTTTGAACTTGTGTCTACATTGGCTGTATTAGCACCAATTGTTTTCCATGAGATACCCCAGTTTATGATGAGCAACTGAGGCTTCATGGTAACTGGCTACCCTGTGTTATATCACTTCATCTCTACTAAGGCAAGATAGCAAAAAGAAGTGATTTCTCAAAAGAAAAACTATATGTAGGAACCGTTAGAGCTTTGTTCCAAAAATTACAAAACTCGATTTTATGAATCATTTATATCAGCCTGCAAAATGCTCCATACAACATTTGTTATCCGCCATAGACACGTAAAGCAAAATTGTATATCTTGGGTTGTATGGTCCAAGCAGCAGAGCAGCTTTCTTGGCAGATGGACATTTTGCAAAAATTTATTCTTAGTCTTATGCAAAACTGGTAGCTTTTCGGGATACTCAGTAAATGGGCAAAAGTAATAAATACAGCAAAGTGAGATTATATGTGGCATTGCAAGTTTAAAGAGACCCACACACTGTTAACAACTTTTCTTGGAGTTCCCTGGTGGCTCAATGGGTTAAAAATCTAGGGTTGTCACTGCTGTGGCTCTGGTTACAGTTATGGAACGGGTTTGATCCCTGGCCTGGGAACTTCCATGTGCCATGGGCATGGCACAAAAAACAAACACCAAAAAACAAAACAAAAACTTGTCTTACTAGTACAGAAACAAGATGCAGCAACATATCTTCCATCTTGGAAGAGATATTTCAACATATCCATGAGTTGTACCCCACAGAAATGTCACCGTGAGCAAGTCCTGAATTTTGAATTGAGAGGTGTCTCAGGTCATTATAGACTAGAATATGAAAGCAAGCTTAACAATTGCCATGAATCTGAGCTATAACTGTACAATTGTATTTCTGGCTATGATTGCTGAAAGCAAACTACTTATTATATTCTTTGCTAAAAAATATAGAGAAAAAGAGCATCTTCCACATCCATCACTGTGTATCTGTTGACAGGGGGTATAATGATTTGCCCCAGCAATTTAACTGCATCTATATCAGCAGATGAATTGGAGTCACTGAATGATTATATTTGCGTTATTCCAATTTCATAATTGTTATTTAAATATGTCCTCTGCACAGCTAAAATAGGAAAGTTGAATTAGCACTGGTAGTAATCAACTCCAGCCTTTTTTTAGTACTTGATGGGGGCATTCTTCTCTGTAATCCCTTTTAGAATGTGGTGTTGTTTTTAATCCTTTATATATAAAGGAAGGTCTGGGGTTTTCCACAAGGCTTTCTCTACCATAACAACGTCCTTTCCATGGGTCAGAGATCCACGTGGGAATTCGAGCCAGTTGCTGATTATGTGTTATCCAATTACGTATTTTGAAAATCACAGCATGGGTTTAAGTGCCCAGTGGCTCTACTATGAGATGGGCACACACCATTGATTGTCAGACCTTCATCAGCTTTTATTCTGACTGAATCACGGTGTTATTTTAATCTCCAGAAATTAGTGAGAAGTCAAGAGTCAGTGTCAAATATCCTTGAAAAGTCTGATGATTTCACCTTCTCCATTTCACAGTAACCACAGTAAATAGTGGCAGGTCTTTGTGGAAAAGAAAAAACATTAAAAGTTTACATTTTTGGCTGTATAGCTAGGTATTTCCTCAAGAGGACTCAGTCTTCTCTTTATTAAAATGACCCTGGTTACCTTAAATTGGTTAAGGGGGGTCTGTGACTGTATTGTGATCTAAAACATCACATTTAACACACTTGGGAATTTTTACTTATATGAATTTAATATACTACTCATCTATTTTAGTTCTTGGTACACAGTGATCAACTATTTAAGACCAAAATCTTTGCAGTATAGACAATTATGATTACTGCTTCGGCCCTCCTCTGCAATGGAGCTGTCACTACTATTTTGTCTCTAGGATCAAGTGCTTCTATTTGCCATCTTCCACTCTTGAATTCCATTATCCCCATCAAATTCTGGGAGCTTAAGTCCATGACAGTAATTTCTATCTATATTTCTGACCTATAGAAAGTAATCATAAGGAGTTCCCTTTGTGGGTCGGTAGGTTAAGAACCCAACTAGTATTCATGAGGATGCGTGATTGATCCCTGGCCTCACTCAGTGGGTTAAGGATCCGGCATTGCTGTGAGCTGTGGTGCAGGCTAGCAGGTGCAGATCTGATTTGACCCCTAGCCTGGTAATGTCCATATGCCACAGGTGTGGCTCTAAAAATAAATAAATATATAAAAGGAAGTAATCGTAAAAAGCTCATTAAAGACATTGGGGACTACCCATGAATATATTTCTTCTAGGCTTAATGGAGGGTATTCTGATGTACCTGAATGGTATTTTAGGAGAAAAATAAACAAATTTGACATTATAAACCCATTCCATTATTCTGATATCACTAAGACTTTGGTTATATACCTCTACGATATAACAGGGAGGTTCTAGCATTTAATTTAAGGTAATGTAAACACTTTTTGATCCTAGATGCTAGTCAACTGCAAAGCAAAATGTTAAAACCAGCTTCATCTTCTTGATTTAACATATTGAATCCAGAATCTCAGCCTGAACCTAGTTTGTATTTCTTCTACCTTAACCTAACACACTTAGGATCATTTCTCACTTTTCACCTAGGTTTTTGTAAATTTATAATGTTAAGTGGGGAGTTCCCTTCGTGGCTCAGTTGAAACGAATCTGACTAGGAACCGTGAGGTTGTGGGTTCGATCCCTGGCCTCACTCAGTGGGTTAAAGATCTGGTGTAGGTTGCAGATGCAGCTTGGATCCCGTGTTGCTGTGGCTGTGGCGTAGGCCGGCAGCTATAGTTCCGATTAAACCCCTAGCCTGGGAACCTCCATATGCTGCGGGTGTGGCCCTAAAATGACAAAAGACAGAAAAAAAAATCATATGTGGAAAAATTTTTGGTACATGTGAGCCTTTTTATGTTATATTTTGTGCAGTACCTTCTGAACCCTGTTGGAATTTGACTGTGGTTATAGATCAAGGAGCAGTAAGAATTTTTGGAGGCAGGATATGTAGAGGGTTAGTAGTTTCTTCTTATGATGGAACTGTCTCCCGAAGAGGAAATTACAGTTTCTTCAAGCAAGAGGAAACTAACTTCCTTAAGCAGAGGTTGAAGAGATAATTCTAAATATAAGGAAGTTTAGCAGAGTTTAAATGTTCAACTTTCTAATGTTATTTTGGAATCTTTCCACATGCCTCCGTCCTAATATTTAAGACCATCATCCTTCCCAATCAACATTGTAAGTTTATCATAAAAAGTGTTTCAAGGTTAGGAATTCAATTTACATAATTATTCAGTCACCTGCAACCTTATAATCTGGGTATGATTTTGATAAATATAAGCATTACAGCTACAGAAGATGAGGTTTTCTTTTATTGTCATAGCAGAAGCTTACAGTTCCCTTGTAAGAAATTTGGCCAAAAAAATTATTGCTCTGAACTTAATGTTTTTTTTTTTCTGCTCCAAGTTTTCCAGTCCAATTAGAAGTCATAAAAACAAGGAAACAAAAGCAAATGAAAAAACTTTCCTAGTGTAAAAATAATGTGTCTGCTATGTAATTCTGCCTTCCAAATTCCTTGCAAAGTACTTCATTTGGCCCATGTTAAGCTAAAATTTTGTACGAAAGAGAATCCTTTTTTTTTTTTGTAATTTTGTCTTTTTAGGGCCGCACCTGTGGCATAGGCTAGGGGTCCAATTAGAGTTGTAGCCACTAGCCTACCCCAGAGTCACAGCAATGCAGGATCCAAGCAGTGTCTGCGACCTACACCACAGCTCACCACAATGCCAGATCCTTAACCCACTGAGCAAGGCCAGGGATCGAACCCGTGTCCTCATGGATACTAGTCAGGTTCGCTTACCATTGAGTCATGATGGAAAATCCGAAAAGAGAATTCTGGGAAAAAATAGTGTCAGTCTAGTTGAATTGGCACAGTAGAAATCCCCTACACAGTGGTCCATTTAGAAATACTACTTTATTGGTGAAACATTTTTTTGGATGAGGATGGTGGCTTCAGGATTATTTGATTTGTTACTATGAGTACAGGATTGCTTAAGTTTTCAATTTATCCTTGCATAATTTTTGTAAGCTATGTATTTCCAAAATTAAAAAAAAAAAATTACCTCAATTTTATTTACTGACCAAAGCATTGGTTCTTAATGAGGGCTAATTTGCTCCCATAGGCAACATTTGGTAGTGTCTAGAAACATTTTTCTTTTGTCACAACAGGATTTATCCACTGATATTTAGTAAATAGAAACCAGGATGCTGCTAACCACACTGTAATGTGGAGGACAGCCCTCTCCATAACCAAAAGTTATTTGATCCAAAATGCTCATGGTGCCAAGGTTGAGAAATCTTGGTGTAAAATGTTTTGTGATATCCTTCAAAATAATTAAAAAAATATACTGAGTATTTTTTTTTTTTTTGTCTTTTTGCCTTTTCTAAGGCCACACTTCCGGCATATGGCGGTTCCCAGGCTAGGGGTCTAATCAGAGCTGTAGCCGCCGGCCTACAACACAGCCACAGCAGAGTGTGATCTAAACCGTGTCTGCAACCTACACCACAACTCACAGCAACGCTGGATCCTTAACCCACTGAGCAAGGCCAGGGATCAAACCTGCGACCTCATGGTTCCTAGTTGGATTCGTTAACCACTGAGCCATGACGGGAACTCCCTATACTGAATATTTTTATATAGTGTCTTTTTGTATGTTGCCTTTGTGGCTTTCTTGTTTTACTCAGATCTTGGTCTGATGATTTTTACTGTTTTGATAGTATCTCAAATATATATAAGATATTTGTTATTAGCCACAGAGCCTATTCTAAAACCTATCCAGTGCGTCCTTGTAAATTTCATTTATTTTCGTAGTATATTTCCATAATATAGCATATATAATTGAGAGAGGAAGTGAATGATAAATTAATAGAATGCTGAGGAAAAATGTAACTGGAAACCTTTCTCAAAATGTGAGATTCTGGAGTTCCCTGGTGGCTCAATTGGTTAAGGATCCAGTGTTGTCACCACTGCATCTCAGGTCACTTTCTGTGGTGGGATCTTTGGCCCGGAATTTGATCTTTGGTGCTGGAATTTCTCCATATCACAGGCACCAAAAAAATGAGATTCTTAGGTGACATCTTGATTTTGCATAATGTATATGTTCTTGTTTGTCCAATTGTAGTGGGCAGTTAAAAATAAGAAGGAAAAATCTTTTTTTTTTTTTGCCTTTTGTCATTTTAGGGCTGCACCTGCGGCATGTGGAGGTTTCCAGGCTAGGGGTCTAATCAGAGCTGTAGCCACTGGCCTACACCACAGCCGCAGCAACGCAGGATCCGAGGCACGTCTGCAACCTACACCACAGCTCACGGCAACGCTGGATCCTTAACCCACTGAGCAAGGGCAGGGATCGAACCCGCAACCTCATGGTTCCTAGTCGGATTTGTTAACCACTGCGCCATGACAGGAACTCCAAGAAGGAAAAATCTTGATTTCTCTTTGTGAAATGTAATTTTCCCATTGTTTCTTAGGAGAAATACACAATAAATCTTAATTTTTTCCCCTAATGAGAAATCTTCTTAAACAGTCTGAAATTTTTAGTTAAAAGAAGTAAAAATGACTCCAAGGGAAAAATACTACATGGAACAGGGACTCTCACAAACAATTCTGAAAGATTCAAGTAATAAATGCATTAATCTGGAGAGTAACTGTATTTACTTATAGATTCTGAAATTTTATGTATAAATTGCATAAATTTTTGAAATTTCCATATAAAATTATTTATATATACGTAAATTTAATGTACAGAAAAAATAGTCTTGAGTTAAAGCTGATCCATTTTAATATTCTTTGATTTGCACAGTAAATAACTAAAATTATTTCTGACATATTGTATCTTTATGTTAATGAGCTTTTAAGATTTGGGTGTCAACATGAGTAACAATAACTCTACAACTTTGGAGTGCATTTTTCTTATCTTAGTAAGGCTGATGAAAATGTACATTTCTGGTCTGACTTTCAGAGATTTTGATTCAATTTTCAAATGGAGTTATTCCATCTGTCAATTTATCCACACACTCCTTAGGGACATAGTAAGGTGTGAGAGATATGAGTAACGATATTTTTTAACCTAAATACCAAAATAGAGAAGAATAATTTATGTAAATATTCTGTGATAAATTTGTGCCTAGTACATGACAGCAAAACTTAGTCACAGGAAAAATATTTATTAAGCACTTAAATTTTGAAAAGTGCACTGTTCTTTCTTGGAGCAATATACACACAAGACAAAAAAAACAAATCATGTACTCACTTGCATTAGCCATAACTCAGTTATGCTTAAATTATAAACCACAAATTTTCAGGGGCACACACACCAAAGGAAATAAACATGATCCATTTCCTACCATCGTGACATGGCCATGATGGTTTGTATGTGGACTTGCTGTTTATTTTAATTAAAGGACCTGAGCTATAAGATCTGTCCTAATTAAATATATTACTGTTTTCATGGGAAATGGAAAAGATAAAATGATGAAACCATCAAAGTCTCTTAAAGATTTTCCTTGGAAGTGCCCCCTCCAGTTCTGTTCATGTTTTATTGGTCAAATTCAACATAAGGCCCAGAGTCAAGCTGGGAGTTAATGGGACAAGAAGCAAATCCTTTCATAGGCAAGAAACCATAAACGTTTTGAAAATTAATACAATCCTAAAATAATAGGATTTTTACAATTATGAAATTGTATAATACTGACTTAAATTTTAAACATGATATTAGTGGAATATGCTATCTAAATTTTATTTCAAATATTCCAGCAGAGATGCAATTAAAATTATAGATAAATCTGTTAGTGTATTTTAATCAACATGCAAAGCACATTAGTTTAAGTGTCCTGTTCAAGAATGAATGCTGAATGCGAGTGTGGGGTTGGGAGCAAGGAGGCAGAGAGGAGCACGGTCAGTGTTATCTATACCCTGGAAATTCCAGATTTCCTAGATCAGTATTAGTTTTATTAATCAGAAATAAATTTTTCTAGAAGTAATTTCATTTTAATAAACGCCGTTCAAGATGTTTTGATTCATAGAAAAATTAAAAGAGCACCTCTGACTCTGAATTGAAAGTAAAACCCAATGTAATAATCACTTCTTAGTGGTGTTATTGTCCTAGGGCTTAGTTTCAGAGAAATTTGTCACTCTAGACCCTTCAGAAATTAATTGTATCTTGCCCTAAAATAAATTTGTTTTTGTCAGAAACAAAACCTGCATGAATTGTATAAAGTTGGATAAAGGACAGAAAGCTAGGAACTTATTGAATATTTAAGGACAGATTGAGTTTTTGTGTCTTTTTACTCATAAATATAAGTATGGGTGGTGGTGGATTTTTTTCTGTTCCTTTCTTTAATTTTAGCATCCACCTGATAATATGTTTTGGAGGCAGGAAACCCACACCTCTCATCCACCTCTATCAGAGATAATACAGTCTACCCCAAAGAACCTTTTTATTTGACCTGGTTTAGGTCAGGGTGCAGTAGAAAGGAAGTTGGGGGCTTCGAAAAGCATGCCAGAAGATGAGGTAAAATGGTATAACTATATTTAAGTAAAGAAGGCATGTTAATTTAAATTTGTCTACTATGAAAACAATGGAAATAAATTATTGCTACAGGGGAAACAGACTTTAAACTGGTTGGAAAATTGTTTTATGATTGGAGACAGCCAGGAAGAACACACCAGGGTGAATGAACAGACAATAAAATTTCATAAAACATCATAGCATGATCTTTGTGATTAAATTCACAGATCCAAGCCTCTATTCTTTTTTTTTTTTTTTTTTTTTGGCTGCACTTGTGGCATTTGGAAATTCCTAGGTGGGGGATTGAACTCATGGTATGGCAGAAACAGCACTGGATCTCTAAACTGCCCCACCACAGCAGAAAATCCTCAAGTTATTTTTTTAGTAGAGCTGCAGTCAGGTTAAAGTGCACATATTCATCAGCAAAACTTCAGATAGTCATACCAAAAACACATCCACATTTTAATTTGTGAGCTTATATTCTAATTTTAGTTCAAATCTGGCAAAACTTTTTTTTAATTCACTGATCTTTTTGATTAGCATGAATTAGTGTTAGTGTCAGCACTAAATGCTAGTGTTAATGTTAGAAGTTAGGTTAAAGCCTTTTAAGAACTTATGGAAAAGTAAAAATTTCAAGTATTTGTTTTAAAACTTCATACTTTCATATAATTGCACTGCTCTTATCTTAGGATGGATCATAAATGAATACTCGAAAAAATTTCCTTTAATCAGGAAAACTGATTCCTGAAGAAAAATACTGACGTCATTTTCTTTAACTTCCTTTCTTTTTTAAAAAACTTCCTCCCTTCTTCCCTCTTTCCATCCCTCCCCTGCTCCCTTATCATTCTCAGGAATGTATATAATTTTATTTTTTTCTTAGAATTTAAGCCTACCTAAAATAATTGTTTATTTTATTTTTGCACGATTTCATAGTCTGTTTCCATGAGCCACATAACACAAAATTCAAAACTGCTTCTGAATTTCAGATATTTGAGAATTTGTATTTTTATAATTGTTAAAGTAGAACTTTGATTTTTTAAGTTATGTAGCAGAAATCAATTTATAATGAAAACAGTAATCCCCTACTTCACCATTCCCTGCAAGTAGTCCAATTTTCTAGAGGCAAATACTTTTAATAGTTTCTATTTTTACTTCTTCCTTCTTCTAGTGGTTACTTAAATAATGTTCTCTGTTTTGAAGTGAAAATTTGATAGCATTAAAGTGAACCATGTGATTTTTGAGAAACTTGATGAGGAGGGAAACTAAATTTTTAAATATAAAGGGAAGGGAAAATATTATATTAGGCACTTTATTATGTGTCTTTTCCTTACCAACTCAATGTAAAATTTATTTACAATGCTTTTTTCCCCAAACTAATAAAGGAAAATTTAATATCATGTAGCAAAAATTTAAGCAGGAGATGAAATATTATCAGGCTTTATCTCTAATATCCAGGTAAATCATGTTATATGTCAAGAAAAGTAGCTCTTAGGTGGGGATAAATTCAATTTAAAGAGATAAATCCAATCAACCAAGGATTCTTGTAACAGATTGAAGTGTCGAAACGTAAGATGATGCATTAAAGAGACAAGTTTTGCAAATATAACAAAATTATCTCCTACAGTGTAGGTTTTCTTGAAATTTTACTGATGCAGCTAATTTAATACCTTGTTGATGATTAAGAATTAAAAAAATGAGGTGACAACATACATTTATTTTAAGAATGTTGTAAAACAATGTATTACTTTAAACATAGCATATTAATGTCAAATGATATATGTTATAGTATTGATAAAATTAAATGTAACTTAAGAATATGTACATTCATAACTACTATAATATATTCCACTCTTTATTTTTAGGGAGAAAAGCTTTCTTTTGTTTATTTCTGTTACAAATTAGTGAATAAACTGTGGGACTTTAGGCATCCCATCAATAAATAATCTAATCATTTTAATTAGTTTTAGAAGGGGCATGACACATTTGGAATGAAGAAATAAATGTTAATTCTGTTTTAAGTCTCAATTCAGTGAATTTTCAATCTAGATATTTTTCCATACTTAGCTAAGAAAGTGGAACTTTTATTAATATAATAATATCTTGCAATTTTAATCACAATTATTGTTTCCAATCCTAAGTAATGACAAATAGAAATTTAATTCAAATAATTTTATTTTGATTTTGTTTATTTTGAATAGCATGATTCATATTTCAAAATATACTGAGCTCTTTAAGTTCAACAAGTTTAAGAATATGTAATGACATAGGTTCATATTTATTTCTTTAACATCAAGTAGATTTATAGTGAAAGAGTAAAATGCTAGGCCTTTGAAATTTCAAATGTTCAAAGTTGGTCCAAGACAGTTTTCAAAAGAGAATATCTTAGTTTCTATAAATTATGTTTGAGTAGGAATTCTAGTACTAAATTTTAGATTTATTTGTGTATTTATTTATTATTTAACAAAACAACTATTAGCTTTATCCTGTCATCTGGTCAATAATTTCCTAAGTGCATACTATTTGTCAAACACTGTTCTAGATAATAGAATTATCTAGTTATTAAAAAGCCAAAGAAAAAATCCTGTTCTCAGTGAGCTTACATTTTTAGGAGAAAATAGAAAATACAATTTTAAAGTTAAATAAATAAAAATCATAATGAATGCTTAACAGAGGATTAAACAGCTATTATAAAGAAGGCCCTATTATTAACAAGACAAGCAGGTACCTTTAAAGAAAGTTCTTATATATTCGCCTGTTTTTGAGTGTTTAAAATTCTTTTTATACTTTACAATTTGCTTCATGAAATTTAAGGTAAAGCCTGTGAAAGTATGATGACATACCAATAAAATGGTCATATAAGATTTTTTTTATATACAAAGTATAGCTAGGTTTGCTGATCAAATTTAGCTTATACATGTCCAGTTATATTTTTGGAAGAGAACATTAAGAGTTTTATGTGTTACGTGTGCAAAATAGAATGAGAGACGGACTGATTTAGAAGGTCTGGGTTCTAAATCTCTCAGCAGTAGTGTGGGAATGATATCTATCACCCAAGTATGTTGATTGGTTTGTACCCTGTTTGCGTCTCTTTAATAGACTTTACCACATAGAGTTAGTTAATAATGTGTAAGGTAAATTTCAATGTGTAATGAAAAAGTATATTTTCGGGTTTGACTTGTTCCCAATATTCTCCAAGATAAATGAGATAGATGTAAAACAATTGAAAACTCAAACAGTGTGAAAATGCACTAAAATAAAACCTTAAGAAAATAAGACAACTATATCCATCAAGTAAAATTTTTGGCAAAAGATGGACAACAAGAGTACATAGGTAAGTAATTAATGATGGTGCAATTCAAGTTATAAATGATTTAATATATTCACATGCATATATATTTATATTTTATACTTATATAGTTTATTTTTTATACTTATAAATATAATAAAATGTATTCACTTGTTTTATGTTTAATGGTTATGATTAAGTTCAGTTAAATATGTTCTTAATATAATTTTTGGCTTTCTGGAAATAAACATATACATGAAGTCAAAGCAATTAACCTCTTAATACTCAGTTCCTTTTTTTTTTTTGTCTTTTCTAGGGCCGCACCTGCGGCATATGGAGGTTCCCAGGCTAAGGGTCTAATCAGAACTTCAGCTTCTGGCTTACACCACAGCCACGGCAACATGGGATCCAGGCTGCATCTGCAACCTACACCACAGCTCGCAGCAACGCTGGATCCTTAACTCACTGAGCAAGGCCAGGGATTGAACCTGCAACCTCATTGTTCCTAGTCAGATTCGTTAACCACTGAGCCACAATGGGAACTCCCAATACTAGGTTCTAGTAGTATATAATGTCTTAGATATTTTCCTTAAATCCAAAATAATAAATTTGTCTTGCATTAAATAGTAAATATTTCTTTAATATTGAGGTAATAAGATATAAAAACATGGAAAATAGGACATATATTAGTAGTCGACTATGATTTTAAATGAATAATTAATGTGTTTTATTTGACATTGAGATAATGTTAAAATTATTGCTATTATTATTTCACTATTCTGTCACTGTCACTACCTTTGAAAAATCTTTAATTTGTGGAAAGAAGACTTTTTAAGTTGATACGTAACCACTTAGCACAATTTCACTGCTGTAGATCAGTAAAAAAAATCATTAATTCTTTCCATTTGTTATTTTTCTTATCTCTATCACTTTACTCAAAATAACACCGTATTTCTTCTTTTCATATTCAATGTTTAATTTTCATCATTAGTCTTTTTTTTAATATATTAGTGTACTAGGTAGTATATTCATTGTATTTCAGAATCACTCTCAATGTGGTGAGGTCAAATTCACCAAAATATGTGGGTTGGTAAATTTCATTAGCCTCCCTCTGTGTGATTTATAGTCTTGTCTCTTGAATAATGTCGTTTGAAACAATGTGTAAGATCCTTTACAGTGAAGTTGTCTCTCGTGTACATACAAAGTATCACTTATTCCTTATTCTTCTATGAATATTAAAACACTGGCTTAAATTATACCAGCATCTTTCAGGTACTGTCATTAGTACTTCAAGAACAAATTTAGTATTTTTTATGGTAGGTGAGTGATCACAATAAATGAGAAAGTAACTAAAGAACTCAAAAAAATGTAGATTTCATCCAATCTGTGACTTTTGAACCTCAATCACTTCTTTTGCTCAGCATGATGATTCATAGGTTTATGTTGAAAAACTGATATATAAGACCATCTTTTAAAATTCCATAATGGTTTTGTAGAATATTTAGCAACAATATTTTCTTATTCCCTTAAAATTTAACTTCTGGAAACGTAACCTAAATGATTTCAAGCCTTACTGTCTCGCTTCCATTTAAGTGTGTAATCTATAACTTTTGACCTCTGTGACCCTTGCCTATTTTAAAAAAGTATGAGTATAATAATTATCCTTTGGGTTTCTTTGATATTAAAGACCGAATAAATGAAAATTAGAAAACAATATATGTGTTAATTAAGAGCTTCTAAAAGGACAGTGTAAGTACCATTAATGTACGAGCAGGTTCTCATTACACGGAAGAGTTTCTTTGATAAAGCCTGAAACTGTAGAAAGACAGATCCACTAGTGAGCAAGTATTAGCCACAGCATCCCTAATGATTAATTGGATGCCATATTTTACAACCATGTCCACCATGTGCTTTTTAATTTCTACATAAAATTTGTTTATTTGTTTGTAATTACAATACTCTCTTTATCTAGAAAAGAAGCTCACGATGCATTAAAACACTTTTGAGATGACTCTAGTGATGACTAAAACTGAAAAGGTGAAACAAAAATGTGTGAAACTACATGCTATCTGAACAGACGAGCTATTTTCTGATAATGAACCTACCTTGCTTTCACTGTGTGTTTCTCTTTGAGCAGAACTTTGAAATGGCACTAGTACTTAAAGTTCTAGATCATCTGGCTACTCTTTAGTGTTCAAACATTATCGTGGAAATACTCTTGATCGTTTACTTGGTAATTTTCTACATAAAATTCTTCCTTCTTACAGCATTTATGTAGTCAGTTCTCTAGGAGACTCACATGATACCATTTTTATTACATTCCCGAGTTTGATTTGGTATAGATATCATTGTACCTATAATTAACAGGCAGGTCCTGGCTGGAAAAAAAAAATCTCTCATCAGTTTATATGTCTATATTCACATATAATTAGCATTTAGCAGTGGTTTACAGTTTTATATTCCAGTAATTGCTATTATACAGAATTTGGAAATGATAGAATTAGAGAAAACCTAAAATTTACAAGAAAACTATTTTATGTTCATTTGTTTATTGTTTACTTGTTGAAAACCTACTCATTATTCATAATTCACCTTAATGTGTCTTCTTTATGAAACAGTTAAAAATAAATTTCTGTCTTGCTAAAATGCATTCTTCTATCATAGCATATATAAAACAATTTGTATAAAAATGTATATATAAATTATCCCAAACTGGGAGTTTTGACTGTGGCACAATGGGATTGGTGGCATCTTGGGAGCACTAGCATGCAGGTTTGGTTCAGTCCTGGCCTGATATGGTACATTAGGGATCAGGCGTTGTCACGGCTGCGTCTTAGGATGCAACTGCTGCTGGGGTCTGACTGTTGGCCTGGGAATGCCATATGCCTCGGGATGGCCAAAAGAAGGAAAAAAAAAAGTGTTCAAACTGAACTGTATTTTGAAATAAGGCAAAGAATTTATGTTTGTCACGAGGGACCTAGCAGAAAATAGAATTCATTTGCAAATGAACTGAAGAGACTCTTGAAAGATAACAGGCACCAGGGAGCTGAACAGAGGTGCCACAGCCAACACTCAGTCCCAATGCCTAGGCATGTGAATCAGGTCATCTGAGATATTTCCAGAGAAGTCATGTTGTGACTATGGACATATGAACAAGGTCGAGCATGGCCAACAGAAGAGTGATCAGTACTGACAATTACAGCACTATGAGAAATATTAAATTGCTATTCTAAGTCACTTCACTCTGGGGTGATTTGTTACGTAGCAATAGACAAAGGAAGCAATTGCCATTTTATGTAAACTGTTTCTGAAAATAGCAGATGGAAAATGATTTAGTTTGTTCTGTGAAATTGTGTTAAAAATGACAAAAGCGCATACACCTGTAAATCCTGATGATGACATGTTGAATGAAATACTAAGTGAAATTCAATGAATAGCTAAATTTATATCCACAACTAATAAGACAATAGGTGATCCAGAATAAATCCTTATAATACATGGACAGAAAATCACATAAACATTCAGCTCTTGTTTCTGATCTAAATATGTTGCAAAGCACATGGACAGGTACACATGCATATACATACATGCCTTGGCAAAATAGAAAAAGATTATAACCAAACTTTGTAAAATAATATTGTCCTTATGTTTCTATTCATTTTTCCCATTTTATGTGCATTATTACTGCCTGACTTTCCATATTCATTACCATCTTTCATTGTTCATTTTGTTATAATGTATTGTTGTGAACTGAATTCCATTCCTAAAATTCATTTGTTGAAATCTTAATCCCAAGTATCTTAGAATGTGACTATTTTTGGAAATAGTGTCTTTAAAGAGGTAATTTAGCTTAAACAAGATCATAAGGGTGGAGCTCTAATCTAATAGGACTTATGTCCTCGTGAAAAGACAAACAGACCTCAGCACTGCATATACACAAAGAAAAGACTAGGTGAAGACACAGCAAGGAGGTGGCTGTCTTCATCCTAAGGAGAGACACCAACCCTGCCACCTAGATCATAGTCTTTCAGCCTTCCAAACTGTGAGAAAATAAGTTCCTAGTGTTTAAGCTACCAGTCTGTGGTATTTTGTTATGGCAGCCTTAGCAGATATAGGGGAAGGCTTTCTTTCTACCCTCCTAGGTTTGATAGCTGTGTCTATGAAATAAACTGATAACAGGCAGATTAACTGGAAAAAGTGTATATATGTTTATTAATTTTCACTATCACATGAACGAGGGCATTGCGGAAAAAAAAAAAGTGAAACCCTCCCCCAAAGCAGAGAGATGTAGGAACTCGTATACCATCTTAACAGGGGAGGAGGGATGGAGGCAATTTAAGGAGACAGTATACCATTTTTGGGAAAGACAAGTGAGCCTTTAGAAGAATGGCTCGGAGATGTGATAGTTTGTGACAAAGTTTGTTTGCATGTGTGATCAATTTCTAGTCTACTCTTCTGTGATAAGTCAGTCTTTCTCAGTTGATGAAACTCCTGGAGAGGAGGTTTGTGACAGTCTGGTTCCTTTAGAGAACTTGTCTTTGGACCAATGAGAGGAGTTCAGAGAAAGCCTTTCCCTGCTTGTGCTGTTCTTTCAAGTGCCTTCAACTCAAAAAAATCAATAAACTAAAGCAGCATGTTTTGGCTTGAACAGCTTCACAGATTAATACATGTACATTATTACACATATTTTTCCCATCTGTTGTTTCTAAAATTTCTTCTAAAGTTATATGCCAGTTGTGTGTGTGTGTGTGCGTGAAGACTTCACTGAATATAGTCTCTCCTCTATATTAATGTTAATCATGACTTCTTGTTTCCTTAATGTATGATATTTTAAAAATTTTGCTTGAAAGAATAACTATTAGATATGAAAATGTGAATGACTCAGCTTTCCTGCTTTCAAACGCACAGTTGTATCTGAATTATCAGCTATTAGAAGGGAAAAGATGACAACCATAGTTTAATTAGGACAAATATATAATAATCTGAGCCTCTAGCATTTTAATTTTTATCCTATGCCTCATGTTTGTTATTGCGTTAAAAATAAATGTATAATCTTCTGCATTTTGGAAATTCAAAACAAAATATCAAACATTTTCTAACCACTGTCAAAATACTACATATAGAAAAATAAGCCTGCTGTGTATCTTTTGAAACAACTTAAAAAATTTCCTTTGACAACTCATACTCAAGAGACTTACCCCAGGGTCAAACCTGACACTTTTATTTCATTTTTTATGTCTCTGTAGGTACAAGCACATGCTTTAGTGCACTTTGTGTTACACTGATGTGATATGTCATGAAGGATTATTAGTGATTAGGAGCAATAGTAGGTCGACATAAAGTTGATGCTCTACTTCAGAAGAATGCCATGGCACACTTGAAATATGTCTGTCAAAGCTCACCAGGTGTTCTCTTTTAAAATGACAAATCCTGGGTTTTGTTGTATATTTTTACAAGCATTGAAAATACTGTAAACCGGTTCAAAATTTCCTTGTGTGCTAGGTATATTCATTTCTTACATAACCTAAATGTGAGAACAAAAAGAACAAAATGTTACTAGCATTTCATAAAATATCAGAGGGCAAATAACATACACTATTTTACTTTCAACACTTTAAAATAAATTCATTAACTTGTCCTTGATAAGGCTGAACAGTTATGATAGAGCAATAGACAGAAAGAGCATGGAGCTCCTGCCCTTCACAGTGACTGGATTCTATTGAAAGAGAGCATGTGAGAAAAATGTGCCGCTCAGGGCAAGTTTATATATGGATCTGTTAAAGTACTACGCCTGTCCCTGGTAAAGATGCAGATTAATATTCCTGTGCTAAGCCAGTTGATCCTTTAAGAACTAAAAGGACCAGAAAAATTTCTTGACATGACTGAAATGAATTTCAGTCAAGATGGAAAGACTGAGGCATCAGGATGGACATGGAGTAACTAGTGATTACAGGGAATCATCAGGGAGTTAAGGTGGAGATTACAACCAACCCCATCCTCCATACACACACACACACACACACATGCATGCACACACAATTTATCAAAATCAGTTAAAGAGGAGGAGGGTAATTTTGAATAAAGGAAAGTTTTATAAAACTGTTTTCTTTAGGAGAGTGACCACACCGCATGACACAATTTGAATAAAGTGAACAAAATGAAGCCCATGATTAAAAAAAATTAACTTGCAAGTAACTTAATAAGGGAAATGTTAATGAAACTGTATTTTCATATATCACACATAAACACAATGACATCAAAAAATATAAGCAATGTTAAAAATGATCTGCAAAACTGCCCCATAACTAGGGACAATAGCTGAAAAGAATGACATTATGCTAAAGTAACAATCAAAAAAAAATCCCGTAGTTTACCAAAAATTTAATTATCACTTATCCCATATGTCCATTTTGCAATAGGAAAAGGGTCTTGATCTAAATACGTATTCTCAGAAAATGGGAGAAATTTCAGAAAAATGGGAGAAAAATCTTATTTATTTCTTAAATCCTCAGTCTGTAAATACCCATCACTTTTACTCTCATTCAATTATATAAAGAATGTTAAAGCCATGTCTAAAGTTCAACGGGGAAACACTGTGTAATACTCCTGCGTGGACTATTACCACAGAGACGGCGATGAGGAAAGATAAACACTGATACATCCTACCGTCCTACAAGTAGATGAAACTGATGACCATGTGTCACTAGGCTTAGAGATTTAGGGACCACAGTCAGATGTAAAAATGAGAAATAACCTAACACATTTTTTAAGTCTAAATAAGGGCACATTAATTTGTTGCTATTATTTTAATTAATGAACAAATTCAGTATGCTTATTCTTATTCTTACTAACTGTCATTATCTGTTAGTCACTAATACTGAGGGGAAAAAAGTAAACCTCGTTTTGAATATAACAGCAATACAAATCCATATCACAATCTTTGAAGTTTATTGGTCAGGTAATGAAGACTGGTGGAATGAAGGAGACTGCAGGTTACTTAAGATTTGGAGTAGGAGTTCCTGTCGTGGTGCAGTGGTTAACGAATCCGACTAGGAACCATGAGGTTGTGGGTTCGATCCCTGCCCTTGCTCAATGGGTTAACGATCTGGTGTTGCCATGAGCTGTGGTGTAGGTTGCAGACGCTGCTCGGATCCTGTGTTGCTGTGGCTGCGGCCTAGGCCAGTGGCTACAGCTCTGATTAGACCCCTTGCCTGGGAACCTCCATGTGCCGTGGGTGAGCCCTAAAATGACAAAAAAAAAAAAAAAAAGATTTGGAGTAAAATATGAAGTTTAGGTCTTATTACATTCTAATAGGTAGCAGTCAGAATTGTAACATGGCCATGATGATTACCACTCCTTGCTGTGTATATATTATAATTCCGTTGAGTTTGATTGTAATCTGTGAATATGATGGATGTAACTCCTAAGATTGGATTATGTTCTATGGCAAAGGTAAAGATTTTTGCACGTGTAATTAAATCTCTAATATGTTCATGTTGATTTAGTCAAAAGGAAACTTGTCCTGTATGAACTTTACGTAATCAGTGAGTCCTTTAAAGATACTTAAAGCAGAGAATATCATCTTCGAACAATAGAAAATTAAAACAATATAAATATTACCTTGACCATAATGAAAAAATCCAGGCATAAGGATGATTTAATGAAAGAATATGAATGTTTTCCTGGACACTTATCTTAACACTTTTACCTCCAGAAGAACTGACTAGGAGATGTGAAGCTGTAAAAGACACCATATTTCACCACTTAAGACAATATAAAATAGTACCTCAAAAAGTAAAAGCACAGGTGCCTCAGGGCAAAGACTAAAAAGAAACAATTATATAGCACATAATATGCCAGACACAGTTATAAAAATTCACATATTTTAATTCTTAATGATCACACATTGAGAAAAACAGTAAAGATAGTAATAGAGCATATTTAACTAATTTGAAGTAAGTTTTTCTCAGATACCTTTCATCAAATTGTGAAAATTCCTCTTAATATTTACAGAAAATTTTTAATGAGTGAGTGTTAGAGTTTTGTCAAATGCATTTTTTGTATTTTTTGAAGTAACCACATGTTATTTCTCCTTTATAGTATTAATGTGGAAAATTACATTAATTAGTTATGAATGTTGAACTAATTTTGCATTCCTGGTATGTCCTACTTTTTCTGGCATGCATTTTTTACAAATAACTTCAAAATTGTATTGTGACAACTGAGTTAAGAATTCCTGTGTCTACATTAACAAACTGAAGAATAAAAACCATATGATTCTCTCAACAGATGCATAAAAAGCCTTTGACAAAATCCAATATCCACTTCTGAATAAAACCCTTCAGAAAATGGGCATAGAGGGAACCTACCTCAACATAATGAAGGCCATATATGACAAACCCACAGCTAATACCATTCTCAATGATGAAAAGCTGAAAGAATTCCCACTGAGATCAGGAACAAGACAAGGATGTCCACTCTCACCACTACTATTCAACATAGTTTTGGAAGTCCTAGCCACGGCAATCAGAGAATTAAATGAAATTAAAGGAATCCAAATTGGAAAGAAAGAAGTAAAACTATCACTATTTGAAGATGACATGATACTATACCTAGAGAATCCTAAAGACTACCAAAAAACTGTTAAAGCTCATCAATGAATTTGGCAAAGTCTCAGGATACCAAATTAATACACAGAAATCAACTGCATTTCTATATACTAACAATGAAAGATCAGAAAGAGAAATTAGAGAATAAATCCCATTAACCATCACATAAAAAAGAATCAAATACTTAGGAATAAACCTACCTGAAGAGACAAAAGACGTGTACTCTGAAAACTAAAAGACACTGATGAAAGAAATCAAGGATGACACAAAGAGATGGAAAGACATACAAAGAGAAAATTCATTGCTCTTGGATTGGAAGAGTCAGTATTATCAAAATGACTATACCACCCAAGGCAATCTACAGATTCAATGCAATCCCTATCAAATTACCATTGACATTTTTCACAGAACTAGAACAAAATATTTTAAAGTTTGTTTGGAAACACAAAAAAAAACAGAGTAGCCAAAGACATCCTGAAAAAGAAAAATGGAGCTGGAGGAATCAGGCTCATAGACTTCAGACTATACTACAAAGCTACAGTCATCAAAACTGTATGGTACAAAGATGGAAATACAGTCAGTGGAACAGAATAGAAAGCCCAGAATTAAACTGAAGCACCTACAGTCAACTAATCTATGACGAATGAGCCAACAATGTGCAATGTAGAAAAGACAGCCTGTTCAACAAGTGGTGCTGGGAAAACTGGACAGTCACATGTAAAAAAATGAAATTTCAACACTTCCTAACACCATACACAAAAATAAACTGAAAATGGATTAAAGATCTAGATATAAGACCAGATACTATAAAATTCTCAGAGGAAAACATAGACCAAATAGTCTCTGACATAAACAATAGCAACATCTTCTCAGATCCATCTGTTAGAGTAATGACAATAAAAACAAAAATAAATGAATGAGACTTAACTAAACTTAAAAGTTACTGTACAGTAAAGGAAACTGTAAACAAAATGAAAAGACAACCCACAGAATGGGAGAAAAATATTTGCAGATGAATTGACTGACAAGGCAGTAATCTCCAAAACTCATACACCATCTAACCAAAGAAAGCACGAACTCTTGAATAAAACAAAGGCAAGTGGATTGTTTTCTGACTCACCTTGTTTAGCTTTTGAAATCATATTTATTAATTTAACTATAATTTGTATTTCTTCCATCCGTATTAGTTATTTGTTTAGATACAACCAGAAACATTTGCAAATTTCCAAATTACCAAGTACTAGTAATTCATTTTTTGTTTTATTTTATTATATTATTTTTTTACTGCTGAACCTGTGGCATGTGGAAGTTCCTGGGCTAGGGGTCAAATCAGAGCTTCAACTTCAGGCCTATGCCACAGGCATTGCAACACCAGATTCAAGCCTCATCTGTGACCTACACTGCAGCTTGCAGCAACACTGGTTCCTTAGCCTACTGAGTGGGGCCAGGGATCAAACCTGCATTCTCATGGACACACTATGTTGGGTTTAACCCACTGAGGCACAATGGGAAAATGGGAATCCATTTTCAGTTTATTTTTGTGTATGGTGTTAGGAAGTGTTGAAATTTCATTTTTTTACATGTGACTGTCCAGTTTTCCCAGCACCACTTGTTGAACAGGCTGTCTTTTCTACATTGCACATTGTTGGCTCATTCGTCATAGATTAGTTGACTGTAGGTGCTTCAGTTACAATCTCATTTCATTTTTTCATAGATAAATATATATTTTAAAGGGAAAGATCACAATTCTTACCTTTTTTAAAATTATTTTTATTTTTTCCATTAAAGCTGGTTTACAGTGTTCTGTCAGTTTTCTACTGTACCAAGGTGACCCAATCACACTTACATGTATACATTCTTTTTCTCATATTATCCTCCATCATGCCCCATCGTAAGTGACTAGATATAGTTCCCAGGGCTATACAGCAGGATCTCATTGCTTATCCATTCCAGAGGCAATAATTTGCATCTATTAACCCCAGATTCCCAGTCCATTCCACTCCCTCCCCACCCCCCCAGCAACCACAAATGAAACTTTCCACAGAAAATAAACTCATGACTTGGAGAACAGACTTGTGGTTACAATTCTTACTTCTAAAGTAAATAAATTTTGCTTAGGCAGTATATATTGCATTAATCATTAAATTCTTGAATCAAAAGTCACATTACTATTCCAAGTCTTATTTACAAGTTGAGGGAACTGACTATAAGTAAACTAACCACTTTCACAAAGCTAACTTTCTATAATTCTACTAAATATATGTTTTAAATTTAATACTGTACATCCTATTAAAGAAGACTTTATACAGTGCCTTTAATGACAAAATTAAAAAAAAAAACTCAAGGGGTAAGACATACTTAAATGATTCTTGGATATGGGTTTGCTTGCGTATTCTGTTATGAATATGTGGCATGCACTTCATTGGGATTTTTAAAGCATTCTCATAGTAGGTAATACAGGGCAAGTTCTATAGATCATGTGCAGGTTTTTTGGCATAGATCTCTAGTTGACTTAGCTGAAAGTGGGTCACAACTGCCAGGTACAAGTGTGTGTATCTGAATTCTGCATCCAGCTGTGCTTTGGTCCATTCTAGATGATGATACCCAGTGCACAGGGGATTGGCCCCCTGCAGCCATGTTAAAAAAATGTGAGTAAAATAAAATACTGCTTTTTGGATTTAAATTATGGATTCAACCTTGTACCCATGTATATTTACTTACCTATTAAATTTTAACATATATTAATTTAAGGGTAATATGCCTCTAAGGTCACATTGGTGAATAAGTTGAGTATGGGTTTGTTCACCAACACAGCTTTCCTTCAAACACACCAGATGATACTGTCATAATTATAAACACTAAACAACACATACTCACACTCAAACACGTTTGGAAAAAAACAGAAAAGCAAACAGCTGACTAATTTGACTAAGAAAGAAACTGTTTTAAAAATCGTTTATAACTTTAAGTAGCAATATAACAACTTTCAATTTTGAGTTCTATTATTCCATTTTAAAATATTTTTCTATTTAATGTTTCTCACTTCTTTCTTTTTCTAATTTTGAAAAACATAACGAATTTCCTAATCCCTGTTTTAGCTTTCATTTAGCATTATTTTTGCTTTGCTTTGCTTTGACTTCTATGGCCAAGTTACTGACCTGGTCACGGTAAGACAATTTGTCTTGCAACCTTATTGTCACAGGCTATAAGTCCCAAAGTAGTCTTAAAAACTCAAAGCATGGTTCACTGAAGCCTTATAACAATAATTTTTACCTTCTGTATAAAAGTCAACACAAGCTTTATGGGAACATGGCAGAATATGATGTAAATTTTCTTTTGAACTGTTGGGCACAGATTTCTCAACTATACACAAATTTCTGTATTTGCCTTCTGTTGAAAAACAAGTGTTATTTTCATTGGTATTTCTTTACTAAATTGCTAATATCACATACATTATTTTATTTGTTGTCTGACAGCATCTAATATTGTGCCTCTAAAAGTATTACACAGTAATTCTTACCATTTTTTTGAATTAACTTGGCAAAAGTGAAAATTTTCACTTTATGCTTGTTTCTCATGCATTCTTTGAATTAAAAAGAAGTTTCTCATTTACCATAAGAGATGGAGTATTTATTTTTTGCTTTTTTTTCCCGGGTTACATTCACCATATATGGGGGTTCCCAGGCTAGGGGAACTATAGCTGCTGGCCTACACCACAGCCACGGCAACGCTGGATCATTAACCCACTGAGAAAGGCCAGGGATTGAACCTGCATCCTCATGGATGCTAGTCAGATTTGTTAACTGCTGACCCACTACAGGGACTCCATAGATATATTGTTAATTTTTTTCTTGAGAAAAAAGGGAGAGATGTTAGAGAGAGTACATTATGTGTCATTGCATAGAAAGTCAAAAACACTCAATAAGAAGCCAAGAAATTTAGATTATAATTTTAACTTTATCACTTACTAAATATATAAACCTGTGTCAAGCAATTAATTACTCTGTCCAAGTCTGGCCATGTAAAATAATACGCAGAAAATAAATGAGGTAGGGGGCTTGCAGTGAGCGTGGTAGTCTGAAAACACACACACACAGAGGGAGAGGGTGAGAGAGAGAGAGAGGGAAAGAAGGAATGTATATCTCCTAGAGAGAACATTTTCTAAACCAATTATACTTGTAGCCAATATCAAAAGCAAGAAAATGTTACTATGTTGTTTCTCTTCCCTTGCCAAAAGAGGAAAAGTTTAAGCATGCAGTGACTGGAATTCCAAGCTCCAGAAACTGTAAGGAATCCTGAACTGGAGATTCAGGTCTGAAAGTTTAGAACAAGTTCAAGAATATATGTGCTATATTTTCAGCATTCAAGGTTGGTGATCTGAAAAATTCTGATCATCAATCCAGATCTGTGGTAGAATTCAGCTGTAAAACGTGAGTGTGCAAAGGTACAATGTGAAAGACAAGAACCATCCTACTAGTGTGCATCTAGAGCCTGAATTGCATCATAAAATATAAAGTTTGCAAAACAAGGCAATAAAAAACTTGCAGAAGCCTAATAAAAATATCTAGTTTAGAAGCAGTTGGACCTCTCAACACAGATCACTGTAATCCAGCTGCGAAAGATAATTTTGCTAAAGATAAGCTCATTAAAACAATTATAAAATATACTAGAGAATTAAAGACAGTGGGGACAGGGGATACAAAGGGAAATCTCGGTACCTTCCTCTCTATGTTGCTGTAAATCTAAAACTACTTTAAAAAATTCTTATTTTTAAAAAAAGGATAGAGATCAATTTCAAAAAGCAACAAAAAATATTAAGAAAAAGCAAAAAAGTAAACTCAAAGTAGAAGGAAAGAAATAATAGCTCTGAAAATAATAAGATAGAAAATAAACATAATGGTGAAAAATTTGAAAATAACATGAGTAATAAGTAAAAGATAAGATGTTCATAAGTATGCACCATTAGAGCAGAAGAGAAAGAAACAAAAGAGGTTGGAGGACTTAAATTATGAATTAAGTGCCAGAAAAATAGAACACAAATGTAATGGCTAAGATTTTTCTAGAATTAAGGAAAAGTATTTGCTTTCATATTAAAAAACACACTCAGTCACCAGCAGAGTATATTGAAAAAAAGAAATAACAACCACTATGGGATTCTTTTTGTACTGTTGCTTCTTGAACCACACTGCTTCATTCTAGTTTTATTTTCTCTGATGTTGAATATCTAGCGGGAAAAATTATTAATAATATACTCTCGTTATATTTAAAATGTATTTATTCTATCTTCACTATAATTGACAGTCTACTAAGTATGGAATTCTAGCTTGACAATTATTTTTCTTCAAGACTTTAAATAGATCATTCTATTGCATTTTGGTTCCTATCATTGTACGGGAAAAAGTGCTGTCAGCAGAACTGTCATTCCGTTTATAAAATCTGTCTATTCTCTTTAGTGCTTTGTAAGTTGTTTCCTTTGTTAATATATGTGAGAAAGTTAAAGACAAATTTAATATATAGGAAAATGATACCTGAATATAGCAGTAGGATACAAGGAGCAATGTTGAAAAAGATACTAACAAAATGTTGACAAACCTTTGTCATTATTAAAGAAAATAATAATACTTATAATTTTTTAAGCAAGTGTAAATTAAAATACCAAAAACAATACTATAAAACATGGAACAAAGACATAAGGACAGTTCAAATTTCTTAAAATTGTGGTATGGATGAATAAGAAGATAAAGATATAAATTAACATTACACATAAAAGGAGACCTGATTAATGCAGCTATTTACTCCATATTTCAAATTAGAACTCAAATTGTAAGGATTGACTTGATAAATTTAGCCTATCAATGCAACTCAAATGCTCCAACAGGAGTTAATTTTATAACAATTAACTAATAAAAGTATTAGCTTATGTGTGAAATAACATTTTACGTTCATGAGTTTGTTAAAAATAATTAAGTATAACTAAGGTTTCTCAACGTGGCATTATTGACATCTTGCATCTTGGGCTGGATATTCTTTGTGTTGAGGCTTGTCCTGTGTATTGCAGTATGTTTACAGCATCCTTGAACTCTATCCAAAGAAATATCAGCAGCAACCCTCAGGTCATGACAATCAAAAATTTCCAGACAATGACTATTATTCTAAAGAAGACAAGAATATAACAAGTGTTAAGGAGTTTGGGGAGAAATTGGAATACTGATGCACTGATGGTGAGATATAAAATGGTGCAGCCATTTTGAAAAAAACAGTATGGGGTTTCCTAAAAATTAAACATGGAATTTCCAAATTATCTAGCAATTTCACTTTTGAGTATGTAACCAGAAGAACTGAAAGAAACTTGAACAGTTATTTGTATACCCATGTTTGTTGAGGCACTATCATAACAGCCAAAATGTGGTATGGACATTTAAGTATTCATTGACAGATAAATGGATAAACAAAATTTGGTATATTCACGCAATAGAATATTATTCAGCCTTCAAAAGGAAGGAGATTCAGATAAATGTTACAGCATGAAAAAATCTGAAAAAATTATGCTAAGTGAAATAAGCAAGGAACAAAACAGCAGTTACAGTTTGATTCCACTTACATAAGGTACTTGATGTGGTGAAATTCATAAAGACAGAAAGTAGCATGGTGGTTTCTAGGGGCTAGGAAGAGGGGAGGATGAGGAGTTATTGTTGAATTAGTATAAAGTTTCAGTTTATGCAGATAAAAATTTTGGAAATGGATGGTTGTGATGGTTGTACAATAATGCCAGTATTCTTAATACCACAGAATTACACACACAGATATAGTTAAAATAGTAAATTTTTTCTTTTGTAAAATAAAAAAAAATACTTTTAGAGACCACACTAGGAAAACAAAAAGCTCCATACATTGCCAAATGCTCTAGAGAGGCAGGGTTATCCTCCATTGAGGACCACTGATGTATGACAATACTAAGTATTGTCAAATATCTAAAAAAAAGGAAAACTTTTATGCACTAATGTTTCAATTGCAAATTGTTTCTGCTTTTAGAGAGCAATTTGATCATATCTGACATATTTAGCAATATTTTTACTCTACAGAACAGCAATAGTATTTCTAAGTGCAAACCTTAAAAAAACTCACATCTGTGTCCAGGAAGAGAGTCAGAGAAATGTTCTCAGTGGTGATGTCTATGTCAAAGTCAATAGTGACAATCTCAGTGTTAAGTAATGGAACTCATTTGAATAGACCCCAGTATATTTATAATATGGAATAAGCTATCTTCCTGGATAGAAATACGAATGCTACCATGATAGAAATAATGGACACCCCATCATAAATAACAAAGCCTTTAAAATATGTTCAATAACATGTAGCGAGGATCTGAAGACATTTAGGTGAATGAAAAATCCACACTCGGGAGAGTATTTACCTGGGATGTAATAGGATGGGAAATTAAAAGCAGAAGATCAGAGAATTATACAGGAAATTTTAAAGCTATTTTTATTATTAATGATGAGCACACTGGCGTCTGTTATATTATTCTTTACTTAAGTCTGTATTTCTGAAATATAGCATCATGCACTTAAAAATGAAATAAAAACCGTGTGTAAACAAAATCATTTCATCAGTCCATAAACTTAATGGACTCTGGTACAATTTTTACTTTGACACCCACTAACCTCATGGAAATGATACAGAGCACTCTGAGCAAATGCCATTTTACAACTCTCCTTTCACACTTCTGAAATAATATGAGAAAATATTTCTTTTTGAAATAGCTTTTTAATATAAAGCAACTCTATGATTTCACATATCTCTGTCAAGCTGCATTTGTCAAGGGAGTTAATATATTCTTAGGACGTCTACTTAGCAAATAGTGCTGTTGTAGTGATAGTGATTAAAGTAAATTTAAATACAAATTTAATCATTTTAGGGGTGAGACTTGCCCACATTTTCATTCATTCAGTATGAGTGGTGATATGTACTGTATCTAAAAGGAAGCACGATAACACCATGTATATTATTAAAGTGTAGAAAACAGGACTGGGATAGTCATGGGAGGAGTATATTTCACTTGCAAACTACAGAAAAAAATATGCTTAAGGTGTTTTTCTGTCCTATGTGTCATTAAAACTTGTAGCGAAAACCTCAAAAAAATTGATGGTGAGTAAGAATAGAAAAAGAAAACAGTCAAAAGAACCTTTACCCAAATTCAAACCAATAGAAATGCAGGCAGGGATGGCTTTTGACACCCATGACAGGTCATTATACTATAGGTTCAGAGAACAGAGTGAATTTAGACTTTGATATCTTGCCATATTTCCCTCATGTTGATAAATATCAATTTTAAATTTGTCAGATGAGAAGATGTCTAATGCACTTGGTAGGAAAAGGTATCCATTTATTTTTAAATATCTCTTGCTCTAATATTAGATCATAAATTACCTGACAGTTGAAGATGGCAATGCATTGTGCTGATAGAGTTCCAGATAGATGGAAAATTTTTATGGAGTTTTACAATTTGAAATACCGAAAAAAGAGGTCAAAGTGATTTAGAGTCTGAAAGAATGCCATTGTCAGAGTGAAGAGTCTGTCATCACCTCCACATTATCTGCCAAGAATATTTAACCTTCACTAAAATTTTAACTTTCTGAATGATTTTGAAAAGTTAGCTACTTTCTTAAATACCAACCAGCACTAAATGATAAAGTAGCACAACCAACAAATTAACTAGGTGGTGAGCCACTCCATAAACTTAGTAAAAATGTAAGGCCAAGGCAATGTCTTTATAAATATGGAAATATGTGCTCTTAAAATAAACACATTCCTTCTTGTTAATTTAATTTTTCATTGGGTGAATGCAAGAAGATAAAATGATTTATTTTTATCTGTCATGATAATAAAAATATCTGGATCTCACCCACAAAAGGTGAGAGAATAAGCAGAGAGATAGGTTTTATAAATAGGTTTTAAAAATTTAGTGGTTGAACTTGTAACTGTGGAAGTGAGTGCTGATATAAAGACTTAACACGCTGCATACTTTTGTGTTGAAAGAATTTTGTAGTTTATAGGAACCAAAAAAGCCTACCAGTTATATACTTCCCTGTTATAACTAAATCACATCCTGTCTGGTCTAAATTTCAAAGTTTTACATCCTCACCCCTTCTATGATTAATTTTCTAATAGCCCAAGGAGTTCACATTTCTTTAAACAAACTAAAAGCTTAAAAGTCACCTATTATGTATTTTCACCTTGCAAGAATTTACGTGAAAATTTACCTGTTTGCCATCATCAGGAAGATTATATTTAATGAAAATAGAATAGCATAAAAAGACATCATTTATTTAAATACAGACTAAGGAAAAAATAATCATTACTTTTCTTTGGCAAATAGATAAGCTACTGCTCCCCAAATTGCTCAATAGTTTTCTAATATTTACAGAGATGTAATCTATTGGTAGAAAACCTTAAGTCTAAAACCAGAGCATAAACTGAGTGTTAAAATCTATTATACCATTTATGTGTTTTCAAATGCCTACCATAATAGAAACAGATCGACTATGCAATAATATAATAAAATTGTCTGACCAGCTCATGTCACTAAGTACTCTTTGTAAAATTTCTCCTGAATAAATAAAAAAAAGGAAAAAACATAAAAAAACAGAGAAAAGTCATAGGTGAAATTTTTTATTCATTATATTTACATGCTAGCTTATTTTTAAAGCAAATTTTAATTGTAGTAAAACACACATAACAAAATTTACCATTGTAATCAATTTAAGTGCACAGTTCTGTAGTGTTAACTACACATAGTGTGCAACTGATTTCCAGATCTTTTTTCATCTTGCAAGACTGAAACCCTGTACACATTAAATATCAACTTCTTATTTCTCTTTCTCCTCAGCCACTGGTAATTACCAAAGTACTTTGTCCTTGTGAATTTTATTATTCTAAGTACCACATATAAGTGGAATCATATAATAATTATTCTTCCTGCTTGTCTTATTTCACTCAGTATAATGTCTTCAGGTTCATTCATGTTGTAATACGTCAGAATCTTCTTCCTTTTTTAAGGATGACTAATATTCCATTGTGTAAATACATCCTATTTTATTTATCCACTAATTTGTTGATGAACATTTGGGTTATTTCCAACTTTTGGTTATTGTAAATAATGAACATGTGTTTATGAATATTCCTTTGAGAGTCTGCTTTTAACTGTTTTGGTTAAAGCAGAATACCTATATAGACCCACTGTCAATTATACAACAGGTATGGGCAAGGATATACAGCTTGACTCTGCTCGCAGTGAGAGCACATGGAGCTTTAAGAGAGGTATCATCCTTACCTGGATCCTAGTCAGAGAGGGCCTGGCTAGACAGAGTGGAACACCTACAAAGAAGACAGAAACAGAAGAAAGTGTAGTTCCCGCCCATGACCTGGCAATAGCATGTCCTCATGGATACTAGTCAGGTTTATTACCACTGAGCCATAATGTGAACTCTGGAAAAATAAATTTTAAAATGATATCATTTGCAATAGAATTAAAAAGAAACTTTAAAGTACCTAGAAATGAATCTACCAAATATTGTATAGGAATTAGGCTAAATTACAATGGTGATGCAAATTATGTGGATCGCAATCAAGCACAGATTTTTTTTAAATTTGGAAGAATAAACGCTTGGGGTTTTCTGTCCATATAAACTTTATTTTATGTTCCCCATATAGCAGATACTCAGCATCTAAAGGGTACTTCCTTACTTTATAAAAGGAAGGGTAATGGAAATAAATAGGTATTTTTGGCAAGCATCGTATGTTTTACATTAACTCAAAAATATTGTAAGTCTACCTATGTTTGGACATCAGTCTCTCAAATCACATCAAAGAGTCAAAATCAATATTTTCTAAGCTAGTTTTACAAAGATTAAGTATTATTTAGAATATTTTTTCAGTGATTTTATCCCTCTTTTTTTTGGATGTGTAGTGACATACAGATATTTAAGAGTAAATACATGATTATAATAAATTGCTTATACAATATTTAATTGCTAGTCTAAAACATCTGTCTTTGAGTGGTGATTTTTGCTCAAACCCTTTAGAGTGTAATGAAACACCCTAGAGATTTACCAGTTCTTTCAAGTCTATAATAAAGCCTTACATAAAAATCTTTGTCTTTAAAAGTAATTACAGATACATCCATATATGTACTCCCAATAGAGGATTCCTCTCTATATCATTCAGATATTGTCAGTTACTGTAATACAATAACACAGTCGATCCATTATTTCAGTAGGTAGTTTCTATTCTCTCCTCACCTCGCCTGAGGCTCCCTGCAATACACTAGAGGCCAATTATTAATTCCTCTGAAAGAAACATCTAACGAATATAGTGTTAGAACTTCAAAATAAAGGGCTGTGTCAAGGATTCTAAGAATCAAGATCTCCAGCACTCTATCTGCACAAAAGTGGATGAATTCTTGATGGGCAGACTAGAAACCTCATAGCAGCAAAACAGGCAGATGATTTTGAGTGGTAGCCTGTTGACCCCAAACTGTCAGACAAGAATTGATGACAGAAAACTGTCAGAAATGTTTAACTGTTTTCCTTGTGTTTTTAGGGATCTTTTAAAATATATATATACACACTAAATGTTTTATATTACGAAGTTTTATTTTTTTCTTCTGATATTTTTATAACTCTCAATTTAACAGGATAGGTGAAATGAATTATCCTTTTAATAATCCTGACTCTACTTACTTGCCCTTTTTGCAGAAGCACTTTACGAATGTACTTCAAAAGTTTATTCCTAGAGATATAATATAAAACAAAATCTGTTGTACTAATTTCAATTTGTACCCAACAAAAAGATCCAAGCCCAGAAAGTAACAGAAAGTATATAGGATTTACTTGTAATAAAAAATAACATTAAACAAACTATTCGGTAAAGCTAGAAAGATTTGGCAAAAAAAAAAAATACAGAATTATTTACCCAATATAATGAGACTATGTCAGATGGGCCAGAGAGTCCAGGTCAGATTACAAAGTCATAAATAAGAAGACCAGTTATATAATAACAAGTGTTATAGCCCTAAAATTGCTACATACATACTACTAATTATGAACTATCTCAGGCATTAGAAGATGAGTGTTACTGTATCTTTACGAGACTTTTTTGTCTTATTTTGCGAAAGTAGCCACAGACATACCCTATTGGTTAAGACTGATTACTTGCTTAGCTTCCTTCCTTCCTGCATCTCACTATTTTATGAAAAAGGCTCTATATGTTGATTTTTTAAAAAAGAACATTTTCTTCTGTATAGTATTACTGCCTTTCGTATTATAGCTTTATATGCTGTTGTGACATTGCTTTGCTTTCATTTATTCAAACACGAAGTGTGAAATGGTAAAGACTGACTATATTACAATATATTTTTAAGACTTTTCTAAACTAATAAATTCATCATTTCCTAATATTGTGCTTACCATAGGCACCAAAAGTTAATGAATAACATTAATACATTTACCTAATCAGATTGTAATATGTATAACCATGTTCTCAACAACTAGTAGAAAATGACAAAAGTCTTTCATAACTTGAAATCTGAAAAATTTTGATTACAAATCCTTTTTTTTTCGGGTCTTTTTAGAGCTGCACCCATAGCATATGGAAATTCCCAGGCTAGGGGTTGAATCGGAGCTATGGCTGCTGGCCTACACCACAGCCACTGCAACGTGGGATCCAAGCCGTGTCTGTGACCCAGATCACAGCTCATGGCTACACTCAATCCTTAACCCACTGAGCTAGGCCAGGGATAGAACCTGCATTCCCATGAATGCTACTCAGATTGTTTCTGCTGAGCCATGACAGGAACTCCACCAAACCTTTTAAACTGAGTATTCCATTTCTCTTTTTAGAAACACATCAGTTTTTGAAAAGCAGTTGTTTTAAAGTTTTAGTTCATTTCTCAGTTCTTTACCTCTTTCTTACATCTTTCATGGTTCTTACACTTGTTTGCTTAATAAAGTCTTTTAATTTGAATTAATTTGTAAAGATATGTTTTCACATAAACACGCAAAGAATGCTCTTTCAAAAATTATGTAAACTCCTATTTTTTTTAATTTAAGAAAAACCTGTTGGTCAAATGTCATATTTCTCATTTTATAAAACTACAAAACCAAGAACATTTTAACTTTGCTATAGAAAATAGGATGCAGTTGTGATAATAAAAATTGTTTGATATTGTGACTTAAACTTAGGAACATGTTGGTGCAAATAATGGAAAAATAGATGGTGTGGTCATTCATTACTTGGGTCACACAGATTCTTTCCTTTCAGTGGGAAATTTAGACCTACTGTTACCAGATAAATCATATTCTTTTCATTTTTTAAGGTTTTCTTGAAGATAGTTGATTTATAATTTTGTGATAATTTCTGCTGACAACAAAGTGATTCAATTGTATGTATACATTCATTCTTTTTCAAAATATTTTTTGATATGGATTATCATAGATATTGGATAAATTTCCCTATGCTAATAAATCACTTTCTTCAAAAGCATTACATAATTTTTAGGAAGGTAATTAGTGAAGATGCTATAAAGATTGGCCTATTTTAGTGCACATTTTCTGTCTTCCACTACATGAAAATATAGTTTTTCTTCCACATAAAGATGAAAAAGATATCCTCTTAGTTTGAACATGATGTTTCAATTGTCAGTTATCAGAAATGTAAAAATAGATAAATATTTTGAAATAAGTTTAGTTTTCAGAGTTAAGATAATTGCCTAGCTACAATTTCTGTTTTCTGTCTTTCCCTCTTAACACTGTGGCATTCATCCATGATTACTAAAGCATACTAGAAATAGAATAGACATTAAAGAAGAATATAAAATAAAATTCTTATTTAATTTTTCAGCCTATAAATCTTTCTGAATCTGAATTACTGGACATTTTTGATGCTTAGTCTATAATTTTAAGGATCTCTTCCTTTATTATTCAAAACAATTTACTTTTTAGCTTTCACAACCTCTCAATTTGGGGCAGATAAATTAGTTTCAAAAATCCATAGTTATATTATTTCCTCAGCAATCAAAGTCATTTTTACATGTCAAAAGGAGGTCCATAATTCGCCTTCTCAGTACAGCCTCAAATTATTGTTCAGATGCAATGAAAAGATTGGAAAGTAGGGCCACAACTGGGATTTTCAAAAT
The DNA here is from genome assembly GCA_004024745.2 of Catagonus wagneri. NCBI lineage: Eukaryota > Metazoa > Chordata > Mammalia > Artiodactyla > Tayassuidae > Catagonus > Catagonus wagneri. The sequence goes on from PVHT020000009.1 coordinate 4,279,640, forward strand.
GAGAATGACTTTGAAACAATTGGGTCAAACTGCTTGTTACCAGAATTTTGTGAAATTTTGATTCTAGAGAAGTAGGCACTGAGTTGAAGTTAAAACCAGCAACAGAAATGATATAAGCAGATTTTTCTAATATGGAATCCAAAAATGTATCCCGTAATATACATTTTTGTGAAAGATGTATGAGAACATCTGAGTGAAAGATACTATGAGCACTAGTTATAAACATTCTTATTCTTATATAATCTAAGGGGACATTCAAATTTTCATCTTGGTAAATATACACAGGACCAAAAAAACGGGGGGGTGGAGGGGATTTGAATCTTATTAACAGAAAGCAGGAATGCTAATGAAATTGTCTCCTAGGATATTTCAGCAAACTTGGGGAGTTGAAACTTGGATATATCTTACTCTTTGCAGAATCATCCTATATATGGAGAAATAGCCATCAGTCCTTTCTCCTAATGTGATCAGGTGACTCTCAATACCAGCTAAGGAGCTGAGTAGTACATGTGATGTGATATAGACTAAGTTCGATGACAATAAGTGTTCTTGGATGGGGCTATAATTTATTTCACATGCACATTGTTCACAATTTGAGGCCGTTGGTAGACGACATAATTTGGTATAGATCTAGAAACAGTGACCTGCTGAAAACTTGACTGGACGAGTACTATTATTGCCCAATGATTCCATCTTTCTATTTCCATTCTTCTAAAGGGGATTCTGGTTTTGTTTTGTTTAATTTTTTAAAAAAATGTATGGCCACACCCATGGCATATGGAAATTCCCAGGCCAGGGATTGAATCTGAACCACAGCTGCTACCTACTCAGCAGCTGTGACAATGCCAGGGATCAAACCCACACTTCGACAGTAACCTGGGCCACTGTAGCAGGATTATTAACTCATTGCACCACAGCAGGGACTCTGAGGATTCTAGTTTTACCTAGCTGTTTTCCTTCTTCACTCTTAAGCACAATTATTTTAAACCTGAGACATATTTCAAACCACTCATGAAGAAAAGGGAAAGGGACATTAAATATTGGAACTTCTAGGAGTGGGTAATATTGTTCAGGAATTTTAAAGTCAAATTGGGAAGATGCTATAGTGTGAGCAGAAGGGTAATAGGTGTCAAAGGACTGATATTATAAAGGTTTTTGTGTACGTGGACTAAGTTCAAGAAAAACCAAAAAAACGGTTTAATTTCTATTTTGCCTCTTGGATAATGTTCTTTTAACCTCAATATAAGCTCAACATTAAAATAAAAGTTCCATCCCTATTTGTCTTTTTTAAACAGGTCTATTTAAATACATTATATAGATATGAGTAGATAGTCAACAAGGTAACCTCATACTCATAAGCAATCAAATTTGGGATCTACTTGTTCCTGTTCCTTATGATAATATTAAATGCAATAAAAGTTTAAAATATGATTTAGATATTCTCACATAATTCTGAAAATATTATTAATGTTAATTTAGTAAACCTATCTGTAATTTATTTTTAAGATACATGAAAATTTTCAATCTATTTCGAGATGAAATTTTGTTAAATGATCAGTTTGATTCCAAGTACACATAATTCCAAACTGTCAGTAAGAAATCTTATACATAAGGTACTCAGAGTATCTTATCCCTCTGATGTAGCCATTTCTGAAGTCCAAATGAATCTGGTAATCCAGGAATAGATGCCTCAAGCACTATTCTGTTTTCAGTGGCATTATCTTTCCTATTTTGATGTAACCAACCTAGTAATGTGGCAAGATACAAATTTATAAGGCAGGTATCACTCTCGAGACATATTCTGGTTTAGAAGGGATTATTGTATTGAATGTGGGTCCTTCAATATAATTCGGAGACAACTTAATCTGGGCTAGTCAATACAGTAAGAACTAAGTCTAGACTATACTCTACTCATACAATACGTTTATATCTAATTAGTCTGAGCAGAAAGGAATTAAATCAGCCCAGCTAGCCTGTGACTCATTTCTCTCTAGATTATAGGAGAATACTATTCCATGAGAAAATAAGCAAGCAATAGATATGGTCTAATCGCCTTGTCATCATACTGATAACAGATCTTTTAGTAAATAGATTAATGGTATTGACTACGAAGAGAATACTAGCTACAGATTACTCTAAGCAGAATGATCTGAGTTTAGAACTGTTTATAAGTAAATAAACCTAGAATCTATGGATTCATAAGGCATGAATCTCTGAAGAATGTCATGTAAGTTATATAGCTTTCTGGGCTACAAAATGAAGATGTCTCAAAATTTACAGTGTAAGATTGTCCACATGCCTTATTTAGAGAATTCATTACTCTGAGTCAGCAGGCATGTATTTGATGGGAAGCAAAAGGATCTGGGGAACTGCCTTGGATTTCCTGAACCTCTCCTTGTTTGACTGTGGTCCTTCCTTGATTCTTTGAATGCTTGAGATTATTAACAAGGCTAGATCCTAGGCAAGGTCTCCAACCCATGTGAATTTAATTTGACCAGTCTTTTATTTGTATTAGCATAATAATACTTTCCTAGGTTGCTTAGAGTTTATGGAGATAACTGCAGGTTGTAAATCATTCAAGTTACATCACTGATGTCTATAAAAGTGCAACATATCTTTTTTCTCCTAATCTCTTAATCTCCAGTGTGATGAGAGATGATGGTTGTAGCATTGTATAATAGAGCAATGAAAATAAGATTCTATTTAAAATAAAATATCTCTGATGTGGTGCAGGATTTGAGTACTGGAGGGATCTAAAAATCCCTTCTCACAATTGTGTGCTATCCTCATAAATTAGAATTATATAACCCCTATTTCTGATATCTTAGGGAAATAAAAACACTAGATCTATGCTAGTCAATGAGATAAATTATTAATTTAAGGGCAGAAAATTGTTAATATTAATGTTTGAGGATATTGTGTTAGAGAACATTGTATTTTGTCTTTTAGAATAAATGTCCCTATGTGTGTCTGTGAGGGTGTGTGTGCATCTATGCATATATGGGTTGACATAAAATCTTAAATCAAATGAGACAGTTCAAACTTGAAGATGATAACACTAGCAAGTTTTTGAAATGGGAAGGATTATATTAATCTTCCATCAAATTCAAAAGTAATCATCTGATTAAGTAGTTCTACTAAGAACATGTTAGTGAACTTGTTGTCCTAGAAAATCTGAAGTAGTGAAAAGATCACAGAGTAAATGGTCATTGTACTATGCCTTATATTCCATAAAACTTAGAAGCCAGTTGTTAAAAGTAATCACTATCTGGAGGAAGGAATCTTCCAAATTACGAGATTTTAGTTACAAATGTTTTGTTTTAGACAGTGAATGAATAAAATACAGTAAAACTGAGAAAAAACTATTTTGTTCCATCTTCAATTATCAAAGTTTTATATAATGAAAAATAGAACTTCTAACTTCTCCCAATATACCAGCAATTACAAATTATAGCAAATATATTTACAAGCAGGTCGATCAGCAAACTATACTCTACTCTCACCTACTTTAAAGTATATCTGAAGTTACTATAAAGTGTTTTACAAGATTCCATGGTGGAAAAAAAAAGAGCATTATAAACAATGTTTAAGGAATATGTTCTTAATTATTCCACTGACATTAGTGTTCATTCTAAAGAAATTATTTCATAAATTATTTGAAAAAAGAATTGGTACATGCATATAAATTACATAGACCTTTCCAATGAACCTAACAAAAGACTTAACAATAAAAAATATTTTAAACCTTCTTGCTTCCTATAATTTTAAATCTTGTTTCCTATTAACAAATTGATTAAGTGGTCTGCCACATAAAGTAACTACACAGATGTTCTAAGGTAATTAAAATTTAAAAAGCTATTAACAAATAAAGTGCCCATTCATTTTTGAGTAAATATTAACTACTTAGTGAAAAAGTAATAAATTTTATGCATTAAAATAAATTATTCTCTCTGAAATTGAATAATTCATTATAGTGAGTTTTATGTAGGTTTTTCAGCATTAAAGAATAAATGACATTCTTGTAATTTCCCCCATTTTTCTACAATTTAAAAATATGTAAAGTCAAATTGGAAACAAAATCATAATATTATTAATAAGAAAAATGATATTTACTGTGGTGTCACATGCTTGGCACTCTCCTAAATATTGTGCATGTAGTACCTTCACTGTCTTTACATTTCTGAAAAATTATTATGCTAATAACAATAACAAAGAACTCAAGTATATGCTTTATATTATTTAACCTTTAGAACCTCTGTATAGTAGACAGTCTTATTTTGCTCATACTGGAACTGAGTTAATTTTTCCAATGAGAAGTTAAGCATATTGTCTAAGGATAAACGACTTACAATGGTAGAGCTGCAGTATTAACGCATGTCTGAAATTTATGTGCCTGCCTACACGTTTACACTACTATAAGGAATAAAACAATACCTATCCAAAAGAAACAAGGCCCTAAAGAGGACAAAATAACCAGAAAGCCAAAAACATAAATTATTTTTTTAAATTGTTTCTTCCAAATATTTGCCATCTTTTATAAAACACAACATTCAAGTTATTGATGTAGTTTCACAAAGAACAAAGATACATTGCCAAAAGGACTCTGAATTGTTTTACTTAACATTCTATGTAAGAGATGAAAATGTGTCAGGATCAGAATTTCCCTTGTTGCAATATTAAAATCAATATTAGAAAGGTCAAGCATGGTTGAGTTTTATTTAATCCTGTTGTGCTAGTTCTCTAGGGCTGCTATAAATATTACTATAAGCTGAGTAGCCTAAAAGAACAGAAATTTCTTCTCTCACTGATTGTCAGATCAGAGACCAAGACCACAGTGCCATCAGGGCAATGATTCCCTCCTAAGGCTCTGGGGCTGAATTGGCTCCTTGCCTCTTCCAGGTGGTGACTCCAGGTGTTCCTGTGTCTCCTGGATAACTCCAAGCTCTGTTCCTTTCCTCTCCTGGCCTTCTATTCTGTGTGTCTTTTACAATTGTCTCTTATCAGGACACTTGTTATTGGGTTTAGGGCCCATCCTAAATCCAGGTTGATGTCACATTAGGATCTGTAACTTAATTACATCTGCGTAGCCCTTTTCCAGATAAAATCACATTAGCAGGTTTTAGGATTTATAGGACTTGGACGTATCTTTCAGGGGCCACAATACAACCCACTGAACCTGTTTTGACAAGAAAGACTGATTTGCTAATGGTGGGTTTATATTTTACTTAAAACCAGAATAACAGGATGTCTGAATTAAACTCTCCTCCCTTTTCTGAAAATTCTAAGAAATCCTAAGACTTATTCAGTTTTCGGAAAAATAGCTTTGAATTTTTTTTCTTATTGTGCTTAAACCTGAACTCAGACTTACGTCTTTTGAGTTTGGAGAACACTATCACTGCCTCCAGAAAAGGTAGAAAAAGATTGCTTTTACTGACTGGGGACGGGTAATGCATCTGCTTGAAGGAAGCATGGAGAAGAACCTTATGAATAGTTATGCTGAGGCTTTATAGAAAAATTTGGCTAAGGCTAGGGTTCCAGAGTCAGGCTATTAAGGCTCAAATCCTGCTCTGCCATTTTCTCACTCCATGATTTTGAATAGGTTTCTTTTACTTCATCCATGTGTCTGAGAAAAGTTTTCTCATCAGACAAGGCAGGGATCTTAAAATCAATGTGGGGAATTACAGTTTAAGGTCAGTTTTGTCTTCTCCCTACTATTTTTTGTTGGATAACACTTTTTATTTCACTGGAAATCCTTAACTGGCCCCAAATTAAGAGTCAAAAGAGAAAGGGAATGTATTTCCATATACCCATATTATTATAAATCCCACTGTCCCCTCACTATCAACTGGCTCTGAAATATGACTATTGAATTGGTGGGTCTTTCCTCTAGAACACCTCAAATGGATCCTTTATTTCCCCTTCTCCACGGCAAGGAGCTCCTTATACCCGCATTTGCACGTGTAAGATATGTTGCTCAAGTTATGTCATAGTATCAGGAAAAAAAATTTTCTTTCAACTATTTTTTCTGATTCTAATGATACACTTATTACTACTACCATATCTAGAGTGCAGTGTACTTAAAAATACTGATAATTTTCTTTTACACACGTATATATTTGGAAACTGAGAAATAAGATGCATGATTAAAAGAATTACCACAAGTAGCTGGATCTCATTGCATTTTCATCTCATCTATGTCTCTTTTAATCTAGAGTGCATTAAAATATTTAAAAGTGGGCACTACATGTATACATGTGCATGCTAGAGTATAGAGTCAATTTGCTTATAGTTATGAAAGTGAGGAATGATTCCTTTATTTTATTTTACTATACATTCTTAGCAATTGAGCACTGGGACTCTTTCCTTTATTCACTTCAATTTATTATTTGACTTGCTACACATTTAAATTTTCAGTTATATTCTGTGGTTAAAAATTTTTCAGGGCCTCTAATAGATTCTTAAAATCTAGAAGCTAAAGTTTTCTATATTCTCTCTCTCTTCTTTTTTTTTTGGTTGTGTCAATGGTTTGTGGAAATTTGGGGCCAGGGATCAAACCCATAACACAGCAGTGACCCAAGCCACTGTAGTGACAAATCTGGATCCCTAATTAACTGTGCCTCAAGAGAACTTCCTTCCTAAAGTTATCTATATTCTTTATTTTAATGTCAAGGGGCTTCTCACTTTATTTCTTATGCAAACTTTATGTACTGTGTATTGCATATTGCATGTTATATATATGTTATGTATAATGTATATAAATAAAATATACAAATTGTACATTATATAATATATAATATATAAATTCAATATATACAATGTATAAATTTATACAATATATAAATTCATATTTTATTTATATATATTCATTTATATATACTTTGCTTATACTCAAGTTTTTATAGGCGTATTTTATAACTTTTTTCCTATAATACCAAGAAAACACTATTATAAACTTATAGGGTAATTCAAACAAATTAAGCTACTCAATTATTAAGCTTATTAGCTAAATTACAAAATATGCAATTAAAAATCCACTAATATGTTAGAAGAAGGCAAATGATACCCTTGGATTAAAGAAATTGAGTCTATAAATTAAAAACATTACTATTTCATCTGAAAGAACCAAGATTATTCCTTGGAAAAGTGTAACCGTCAAAATCAATTATGCCCATTTGCTGGGTTCAACTGTTAACATTAAAATATGAAAAAGAAAAAGATAGGATATGGCCGACACACTTAAAATATGTTATAAATATGGGAGAAGGTGAGTGACAAACAAGTTCACAGTGATTTATTTCCAATAATAGCCTTTAAGCAGCCTGGAACTATTCTCTAGGTAGGCTAGTATGATATATTTCAAAGTCACAGTTTAAGCATAAGACAAAATTGACCTAAAGAGGATAATGTATGGTAGTTATACAGCTATTGACTAGCATTATATTTCAGTTAAAAATAATTTACCTAGGCGTTCCCTTCGTGGCTCTTGCGGGTTCGATCCCTGGCCTTGCTCAGTGGGTTAAGGATCCGGCATTTCTGTGAGCTGTGGTGAAGGTTGCAGATGCGGCTCGGATACTGTGTTGCTGTGGCTGTGGCGAAGGCCGGCAGCTACAGCTTCTGTTAGACTCCTAGCCTGGAAACCACCATATGCCGCGGGTGCGGCTCTACATAAAGGCAAAAAGACAAAAATAAAATAAAATAAAATAATTTACCTAATAATATACATCATTATACTTTGATATTGATAGAATGGAAGAAATAAAGCTAAATATGAATTTTCTACAGGTTTCCTATAAGTCACTGGTAAGGGAGTTTTCATTGTGGCTCAATGGTAGGGAACCCCATGAGGATGCAAGTTGGATTCCTGGCCTTGCTCAGTGGATTAAGGATCAGGTGTTGCTGAAAGGGATTAACATGGTGGAATAGTAGGACTGGAGCTCAACTTCTCTCCCAAAAAACAACAAAACTACAAACAAATGCCGAGCAGCCTTCAACCAGATGGACTGTGAACTTCCAAAGAGGATATTCTACTCCAGAAGACAAAGAAGATACCACATCAAGAGGTAGGAGGGGCAATTATGCGATAGAAGAAACCCCATACCTCCTGTGTGGGATGCCCCACAGACTGGAAAGTAACTACATCACAGAGACTCAGCCACAGGACTGAGAGTTCTGAGCCCCACGTCAAAACCCCATGCCTGGGGATCAGGAACAGGGAGAAAGAGCCCCCGGAGCATCTGGCATTGAAGGCCAGTGGGGCTTGTGTGCAGGAGCTCCACAGGACTGGGGGAAACAGAGACCCCATCCTTGAAAGGCACACACAGACTTTCACATGCACTGAGTCCCAGGGCAAAGCAGTCTCCATAGGAATCCGGGTGGAGCCTGACTGCAATTCTTGGAGGATCTCCTGGGAAAAGAGGGGTGACTGTCACTTGTTGTGGGGGAAGGGCATTGGAGGTGAAGCTCTCGGGAACATTCATTAGCCTGCATTTCTCTGGAGGGGGCCATTTCTGGGAAAATCTGGTCCCCCCCATCAGTGCTGAGAATCCCCAGGTCAAACATTAATCCTGGTGGGATCACAGCCCCACTCAGGCACACAGCCAGCCACTAATCTCATCCAGAGACAAAGCCCCAGCCATCAGAGGGATAATAATAAACCCCACCTACCAGTGGGCAGACATCAGTCCCTCCCATTGGGAAACCTACAGCAAGCCCCCTCTATACCAACTTAAGCCACAGGGGAGGCAAACGCCAGAACCAAGAGAGGCTACAACTCTATCGTTGGCAAAATGGTCACCACACCAAAAACCTATGAAAATGAAAAGACAGAAAACTATAATTCAGATAAGGGAGAAAGAGAAAATCCCAGAAAAACAGCTCAGTGATGAGGAGATTATCAGCCTCCCAGAAAAAGACTTTAGACTGTTGCTGCTGAAGATGATGCAAGGCATTGGAAATAAACTGGAGGCAAAGATTGATAATTTACAGGAAACACTGAGCAGAGAAATACAAGCTGTAAAAATTAAACAACAAGAAATGCAAAATACAATAACTGAAATAACACATTCATTAGAAGCAGCCGACAGTAGAATACAGGAGGCAGAAGAACGAATCAGTGAGGTGGAGGACAGATTAGTGGAAATCACTAATGCGGAAGAGAAAACAGATAAAAGATTGAAAGGAAATGAGTTGAGTCTCGTAAAACTCTGGGATAATGTTAAGTGCACCAACATCCGTATTATAGGGGTGCCAGAGGGAGAAGAGAGAGAGAAGGGGAGAGAAAAAATATTTGAAGAGATAATAGCTGAAAACTTCCCTAACATGGGAAAGGAACCACTCAGTCAAATTCAGGAAGCGCAAGGAGTACCATATAAAATAAACCCAAGGAGGAACACCCCGAGACACATATTAATCAAAATGACCAAAATTAAAGACAAGAGAAAATTTTGAAAGCAGCTAGGGAAAAGAAACAAATGACATACAAGGGAACCCCAATATGGTTGGTTGTCAGCAGATTTTTCATCTGAAACTCTACAGGCCAGAAGGGAGTGGCATGATATACTTAATGTGATGAAAGGGAAAAACTTCCAACCAAGATCGCTTTACACTGCAAGGCTCTCATTCAGATTTGAAGGACAGATCAAAACCTTCACAGATAAGGAAAAGCTAAGAGATTTCTGCAACACTAAACCAGCTTTATGACAAATCTTAAAGGAACTTCTCTAGTCAGAAAAGAAAAGGCCACAACCAGAAGTAGAAACACCACAAATGACGAGGCTCACCAGGAAAGGCATGTATACAGTAAAGATACTAAATCATCCATGCACAATTATGCTACCAAAATCAGAAATCGTGAGAAGAGAGCACAAATGCAGGTCTCTGGAGACGCACATGCAATTAAGAAACCAACAACTTAAAGCAATCTCATTCGTATATAGACTCCTATATCAAAACTTCAGGGTAAAAAAAAGAGCAACAAAAACCCCAAACAGTTGATACAATGGCAATAAGAACATATATATCAGTAATTACCTTAAATGTTAATGGACTGAATGCTCCAACCAAAAGACTTAGACCAGCCACATAGATACAAAAACAAGACCCATATATATGCTGTCCTCAAGAGACCCACTTCACTTCTAGAGACACATACAAATTGAAAGTGAGAAGATGGAAGAAAATATTCCATGCAAACAGGCATCAAAAGAAAGCCGGAGTAGCAATACACCAACCAGAATGGCCATCATCAAAAAATCTGCAATCAGTAAGTGCAGGAGAGGGTGTGGAGAAAAAGGATCCCTACTACACTGTTGGTGGGAATACAAATTGGTACAGCCACTGTGGAAAACAGTATGGAGATTCCTCAGAAAGCTCAAAATAGAATTATCATTTGATCTAGCAATCCCACTCCTGGGCATCTATCCAGAGAAACCCATGACTCGAAAAGACACATGTACTCCAGTGTTCATTGCAGCACTCTATGCAATAGCCAGGTCATGGAAACAACCTAAATGCCCATCAACAGAGGAGTGGATAGGGAAGATATGGTACATACACTCAATGGAATATTACTCAGCCATTAAAAGGAACAAATGACCAACATTTATAGCAACATGAATGGACCTAGAAATTATCACACGAAGTGAAACCAGTCAGAAAATTAGACAGCAACACCCAATGCTACCGCCTACATGTGGAAACTAAAATGACACCATGAACTTATTTGCAGAACAGAGAATGACTCACAGACTTTGGAAAAACTTGGTTTTTCAAATAAGACAATCTGGGGGGTGGGGGGATGCACTGTGGGTTTGGGATACAAAATCTATAAAATTGACTTGTGATGATTTATGTACACCTATAATGGAAATAAAATCCATTATGAATGTTTAAAAAAAAAAATAAAAATGTATTAAATTTCCCAGGATATTGATTTACCAATTTATAACAAAACAAATATAAATATATGCTTTGTTTCTACTTCAATAAAATCTATAGAAGTGGTAAAAAAAAAAAAAAGGATCAGGTGTTGCTATGAGCTGGTTGCAGACATGGCTCAGATCTTGCATTGCTGTGGTATAGTACAGCAGCTGCAGCTCTGATTCCTAGCCTGGGAACTTCCATATGCTGCAGGTATGGCCCTAAAAAGACAGTATATATATACATACACACATATATATATATATATATATATATATATATATATATATATATATATAAATGTCTTTTTTGAGACTTTGCCTTGTTTGTAGAATATTTGGTTAAAGATTTTGTCAAATATTTCAGAATTTATTTTAAAATCTAAATATTTTGGTTGGATTTAGCATTGGTTGGATTTAACATTTAGATGTGGAAATTAAGATAGTTTTAACTTCATCTATATGCTTAAGCTTTATACTATCATTTATTTCCTCTTTTATTTTTATTTCAGATAATTATTTAGCTTAGAAAATTCATTATATTTATATGCTTACATACATTTCCATGAAATTCACTTTTATTTTATATGTTAATATTTCAATGTTTTAACGATCTGATTTAGTTAATATAATGACTAATTTCCTTATAATGAAATTCTTTATATTTTTTCTTTTCTAATGATAATAGGCAGTTCAAATGTAATAGGCTTTAGTTAAAGAAATTTCAGAATCTAAGATCAAATTTTTGAAGTAGAATCTGAAATTAATTTTAATTCAGAGTTCTGCAATTTATTCATTATTATCATATATTAATATACTGGGTAATTGTTCTAATTCCCAAATGAGTAATTCAAAGTTTTTCTATAGCATTAAAATTTGCAATTTTTAAATCTTATTTCAACAACATTCCTAGTACCATGGATGTTTTAAGTTCAAGCGTTTAGAAAATCTCTGAGTAATAAATCTACAAATCTTATTCTCTGTAATCACTTGTGACCTGTTTTATATTTACAGATAGATTTAATGATAAGCTTTGCAATGATCATTTCTGATATATAGATATAATTGAATATTGAGAATTAGAGTTTAGGTTTAGAGTATATTTTAGAAAGAGTGAACAAGATAAGAAAGAAGGAGACTGAATTTTATTACTTGTAAGTGAGATTTCATTACTATTCCTTTCCACCACCATTAAAATTCATTATTTGAATTTCCCCCCTTAAGCCATTATTTTTACTTAAACATCTCAAAAAACTTTTTTTGGGGAGGGAACACAACTGTCAGTATCTCAATTTCATATACCAGAAATATAATGGAAATCTGAACATCTTAGTTTTTGTTTTGTTTTCAGTATAACTAAAAATAAAGTAAGAAAGGAACTTGGAAAGTTGTTTCTGCAAATCTTGCCAAAAAATTAATGCATTTGGTGAATTGCAGACAAAATTGTGTATGTGCAATGAATAATGTTTATAACAAACAAAAAAATGAATGTATTTTATAAATACAAGGTCCAAAACACTTATTTTATGTTCTTTCCTAAACACCATCTAAGATAAATTTCATTAAACAAATATTTTCAACTCATTATGTGATTAAGATATTATTCTTTTGTTCTTTTTATAATTGTTTCTGGAAAATTAAGGATATCCACTTTTTTGACAATCCTTCTGTCTAGACATTGAACCTATGTCTTATACAAATAAATCTGTAATGAAATATTAATATACCTCCAATGAAATTAGGGTAATAAAATGAAAAATGGCAGATGATTGTCATAATTTGGGATGTTATAACAAAATACTGTAAACCAAGTGACTTAACAACAGAATTTATTTCTCATAGTTCTGAAGGCTTTAAGTCTGAAATGAAGGTGCCAGCCTGGTTAAGTTCTGGGGAGAGACATTTTCTGGGCTGCTGGCAGATGACCTCTTGTTTTATCTTCACCTGGTTGAAAAGAGAGCTATCTAGCTATCTGGCTTCTTAAAAGGGAATTAATACCATTCATGAGGACTCCTTTCTCATGTTTTAACCACATCTCAAAGATCCCACCTCCAGATAACATCACATTGGATTAAGGTTTCAAAATTCAAAGTTTGGTGGTACACATTCAGTTAATTGCCATGATGCTAAGTGTTTTCAAGGAAGGAGAACAAACAGAATAATTATATACTGTTAGTGAAATGCTCAAACACACTCAAACACTTTTTGTTACCACTTACTAAAGCATAATATACATATAATCTATGACCCAGCAATTCCACATCTGGTATATAACCAAAAAGTTATACAAAATATGTTAAAAAAGCATAAGCATAAAAACATTCATCATGGGATTTCCCATCATGGCTCAGCAGTAAAGAACCAGACTAGTATTCATGAGGATGGAGGTTTGATCACTGGCCTACCTCAGTGGGTGAAGGATCTGGAGTTGCCATGAGCTATGCTGTAGGTTGCAGAGGTGGCTTGGATCTGGTGTTGCTGTGGCTGTGGTGCAGGCCTGCAGCTGCAGCTCCGATTTAACCTCTAGCCTGGGAACTTCCATATGCTGCAGGTGCGGCCCTGAAAAGACAAAAAAAAAAAAAAAAATCACTGCAATGTTATTTATAATAACCAGAAAGGGATGGTATGGACATCCAGTATGAATGGACAGCAGTACAAATAGATATCACAAATATAGTAGAGAAAAATAAATCAAACACTAAAATGTATAAACTTATATAAATTTAAAAAGTAGGCAAGACAAATCCATGGTTTACAAGAAATCAGAATGCTGAGTACCCTTGTAGACACTAGAAGGAAACTCAAAGAACTGCTGGATTACTGATTATATTTCTAAATGTGTGTACTTTTTACATCAGTCATTTGTGAATATTCAGCAAATTGTATATTTGCAATAAATGTGGTTTTCTACATTTACACTATATGTGTTGTGCTTTAGTAATTTTTTTAAACTTAGGCTATGAGGCATCCACATGAGTGAAGAGTTCTTTACTTGTATTTGAAGAATTCATGCATAAACCATAGATATTTCTTGGTCTTAAATTACAGAAGGTAATATCTGTTCAAACAAGATTTATTAATGTTGTGTTTTGTAGCCTCAGTTGCAGAAAAAAAGAAAAATCTAAAAGTCTAAACATTCATTCAAAAACTGTTTTAAAAACACTTTTAGTATTTCTAAAAACAATGCATATTTAATGGTAATAATAAATAGTAGTAGTTATGGTTAGTATTTTTTAGGCACTAATATTTGGTGGGCATTATGTTATATTCCTTCTGTCAATTAGCTCATTTAATTCTCTAAAGTATCCAACATAGCTGACGTTAAAATTTTTGATCAGAAAAACTATGCTTGACATAACATGCTACCAAAAATTCATATAAGTTGGTTTTGCATTTTCAACTTGTATCTTTCATTTTGATAAAGCAGTCTGGCGGTTTTTTTCACGGTATAAATTTATGGCATAATTTGGAGTTATTACTTGACTGTTTCCAGCAACAAGCTCTGGTGTTTATGAACTGCCTTAAATGGATTCAGCATGTTTTCCACATATGAAGTACAAGTGAGGTAATTAGGTGAAAGAATTGCAGTGGTAGCCAGCCTCTAAGAAAACCTTGTATTCTTTCGCATTTGTTGAATTTGAATGAACGTATTAAGAAAGAATGGGGTATCACTTAAAATTGGCCTGTGGCTTCCATCTTGGGCATAAAAGAGTGCCCTTGGACACTCCTTTTGTTGCTCTTTCTTAGTTTTTTATCCTAGGGGAAGTCAGATTCAATGCCAGGACTCTATCTCACAGAAATTATGAGATATCAAATGTTTTTTGGTAATTTGTTATATAATAATAAATAACTAATACAGATTCTGATACCAATAAATAGCAGTAAGAAACCCCTAAACTATGGGCATAGTTTCAGGACTGAGCAATGTGTTTTCAGGAAACTAAAAAAAGTCAAAATATTTAGAATGGAATGGAATTCTGAATGCCATGGAATTTTAGACTGAAGAAGCTGACGAGGGCTTAAAAAACAGTGACATGTATGTTACTAAAATGGAAGGTGCCACATCCAGTGCTGCAGGGAAATGGGGAATCCAAGAAGAGGGACAGTGTGGTATAACAAAACACACAAGACTACTTTACATTTAGAAAGTGGGGGGGAGATTGGATTAAGATGGTGGAATAGAAGGACTGGAGTTCAACTTCTCTCCCGAATAACAGCAAAACTACAACCAAATGCCGAGCAGCCTTCAACCAAATGGACTCTAAACTTCCAAAAAAGATATTCTACTCCAGAAGACAAAGAGGAGACCACATCAAGAGGTAGGAGGGGTGATTACACGATAGAAGCAACCCCATACCTCCTGTGTGGGAAGCCCCACAGACTGGAAAGTAACTACATCACAGAGACTTAGCTACAGGACTGAGAGTTCTGAGCCCCACGTCAAAACCCCATGCCTGGGGATCGGGCACAGGGAGAAAGAGCCCCCGGAGCATCTGGCATTGAAGGCCAGCGGGGCTTGTGTGCAGGAGCTCCACGGGACTGGGGGAAACAGAGACCCCATCCTTGAAAGGCACACACAGACTTTCACATGCACTGAGTCCCAGGGCAAAGCAGTCTCCATAGGAATCCGGGTGGAACCTGACTGCAATTCTTGGAGGATCTCCTGGGAAAATAGGGGTGACTGTGACTTGTTGTGGGGGAAGGGCATTGGAGGTGAAGCTCTCGGGAACATTCATTAGGCTGCATTTCTCTGGAGGGGGCCATTTCTGGGAAAATCTGGTCCCCCCCATCAGCGCTGAGAAGCCCCAGGCCAAACAATAATCCAGGTGGGATCACAGCCCCACCCATCACTAAACAGGCTGCCTAAAGACCCCTCGGGCACACAGCCAGCCTCTAATCTCATCCAGAGACAAAACCCCACCCATCAGCAGGCTAGGAATCAACCTCACCTACAAGTGGGCAGGCGTCAAGTGCTCTAGGAAGCCTAGAGCAAGCCCCGCCCATACCAGCTTTAGTCACAGGGGAGACAAACGTCAGAACTAAGAGAGGCTACCACTCTATTGTTGGGAAATAGAAAGTGGGGGACCAGGAGGCACTCAGAACAAAAGGCGCCTAGGCTTTAGCCAACGTGTCATTTATTAAGGAAGGTGATGAGATTAGTGGGGAAGATTAGTATTGGTGGGATTAAGGAAGGTGACTTTGAGAGTAGTGGGCAAGAAGAGACATAGCAGTGAGAAGTTATCTTCCTAGTGATATCAAAGAGGGTACCTTTAGGACATAATGCAGTTGTTATAGAGTAACATGAATGTCTTTGAAGGAGATCCTGTACTTTAGAATTCTGCGTCCACAGGTATTTGCCTTCTTCAGAGTTCAGCTGTTCAGTGGTCTCCGACAGGAAGGAAAAGGGATTTTTGTTATGCAGCAGCATAACATTTAAATTGAGTATAACAAATCCACCTACTGAACTTGGTGTATCTATCTAATATTTTAATTAAAGTCTTGAAGATGCCATCTGACCTCTTGCTTCTTAAGGTAAAATGTGAGACAAGATAGATAAATTGAAGAAAGGACTATTAAATAAAAAGGAGTCAGACAATTGTTTTGAATGTTTTCAGCTTCTTTAGATGGCATTTCTTATAAAATAAAGAAAAGAGTTTCAATAAAGATTCAGATCTAGGCCACTACAAGCAAAACATGGTCTAGAGATAAAGCCAGACAAAAATCCTCTAAGTTGAAGCTGCAGCTGCCAGTCTATACCACAGCCACATCAATGAGGGATCCGAGCCCCACCTGCAATCTGCACCACAGGCCACAGCATGCCGGATCCTTAACCCACTGAGTGAAGCCAGGGATCGAACCCGCAACCTCATGGATATTTTTGGGTTCATTACCTGCTAAACCACAATGGGAACCCCAAATCTTCTAAAATTTTTAAAGCTAAACATCATAGACCTTCTCTGTCAAACAGCAGGGCTTCTATAAAGAAGGAAAACATTGTCTCTCAGCAGAAGATCAAGGCAGAGAGGGATAGTTGACTTTTATTGAAATTAGTAGTCCCCAGGAAAATTCACAGAAGACCCATGGCATTTACATGTACAGAAATATCAGCGCCATTTACTAAAGGATGCAAGACAGTAGAGAGTCCTTTGAATCTCCTGAATTAAACTGAAAAGAATTAAGCTGAAATTGTTACTCAATGGCAAACACAAGCTAGAGAGATGATGGAAAAGGAATGGTAACTCAGAGGGCAGTACTAACAATCCAATGGGTGACACGAAAGTAATGGAGAATGATTCCAGAAGCTTGCAACCTATTCTAGAAAATTCCAAAATTTGCCTAACTTAATAGCATAATTGGCATGGTCTGGTGATTTATTTGTCCCTCTAATTGTTTCCATTTTGAACAAAAATGTTTATAACAGTTATCCTGTGTCTATCCCACCATTTTCTACTGAGTACCTGAGAAGGCTGATAAATTGTATTTTCTCAGGTACAGATCAAGTATTCAAGAAGTACTTAAGGAAGCAGGGATCTTCATTCACACTTGAACCTTGTATAGAAAACAAGATTCTGAATTTTAAGCAGATGCTTTATGAGAACCTTCAGAAAGGGTGAATGTATTTTGCATGTGGGAAGGACATGAATCATGAGAGTCACAGGCCAGACCGTGGAAGGTAACCTTTTAAGTGGCCCTCGATTCCCCCCATCCTGGTTTTTACAGTGTTGTGATATTACACCTCTTTATTTTTATTCAGCTCTTGAACATTAATATGGTGTCATTTTAGTAATACATATTAGACTAAGTTGAAAGATGTGGACTGAGAAAAAAAGGAAAGGAAAGAAATGATGAGGAAAACTACCCATAAATCTTCCACCTAAACCAGTGCTCTTTAAATATTTCACAGATTTCATGCCATTCAACTTTCTATATATCATTTTATTTCTTTTAAAATGGTTGTAAGATATTCACAAAATTCAATAACTATTTAATATTCCATAAAATCACTGGCAATTTGATGTAGTTGTATGTAATTTTAGATAAAATACATAATTATGACACATAATTCTATTATGTATTATAAGTAACATAATAGTGCATAGTACTTTCTTTTCTATAGTTAAGATTTTGTTTATTTGCAGATATGACATGTGAACTCAAAGTGGCATTACTTGGCCTAATGCTGTTAATATATTGGGGCTCCTGATTCAGTCCCTTATCACTGGATGCATGAGCATATATGAAATTATTAAATTAATAAATTTTGTTAGAATATAAATACAAAATGCCATCATAACTGATATTTTTCAAATATACTTGAGTTCTGTTTTTTCAAGATAACTACTTAGTGGTCTCTGAGCTTCTGTGGGTGATCCTGCTACCATTCAAACTATTTGAGGAAAGAGTCCTTTTAAAATGTCTTCAGATTAGACTGAGACATGTCTTCAGTATTTGTAATTAGAGGTAAATTTGATTTCTATAAACATGCCAAAGGCATTGTGGGAAAAGTCTGGGTTATCAAAGTGGGTAATATAATATTTTGTTTATATTATTTGTCTGTAAATACAGATATTTCTGATATGCCTTGAAATCTTCTCTGAGATACATTCAAAACTAGACAGAAAAAAGATTTTCAGCAAGAAAGCTTTATTACAAGATGGCTATTCTTTCAAAGTTAATAGTGTAAAGTTCAATATTCATCTGAGTCTGTAAGCTTGGTATGCTTATAAAAATAATCCGTCACATTATAATCACATCTAATACATTTCACTAATTGTGTCTTTAAGGCTTAATAGAGTTATTTTTTTTCCCAAAAGCATTCAACTTAGACAACATTAATGAGATCAGACTTAATTTGCAACAGACTCAGTGAAATGAAAAATTAGGTTAGCTTGATTTAACACAGTTGGCCAAAAGGCCAAACTAAACTCCTTTTCAGGCAAATTCAAGTCTCTATCCCGTCCTCTTAAGACCCAAGACACTTGTAGTTTGTTCCAATGATTAAATTTTTAATTATTAGAGTTTTGTGTGCATCTCTCATGATATTAACTAGCTATGACCTTGGGCCAATTGTCTCACCACTCTGTGACTCAGTTTCTTATTTTGTACAATGGAGATAATATTTACTTTGTCTTACTTTTGAGAGGATTAAACTAAGTGACTCCATCGAATTGCTTAGCAGACTACCTCCACATTATAAGCTCTTAATGATATTGTGATATTATAAGAATTTTTCTATTTCTTTTTTGCTTAGTTATCCTAGTTTCTCCTTTATCTTAGGCCTAATGGCTTTTAATGCCATTTATCAATGTTTTCTTCCCACATGGAATATCCATGTCCATTGTCCAGTGTTGACCTGTTCTTTATTTAGATATGCTTACAAATTCTCTTTATAATTCAACTTATACTTCACAGACTGAGAACCAGTTTGTCTTTTTCAGATGGTCTTTTATGTGTAAAGCTGATTTACTGAATGAGCATGAGTAGTAAGCCAGCAGAAGTCAACATTAAGTTTTATTGTTCTCACTCTTCAAGTTGCTCTGTCAATCATCTTTCCCTGAATCAAAAGCTCTGGCATATCCCTTAATTTTTCGTCTCACTTTCATTTTCTGACATGCCATATTATTCTCAAAAATTAAAGAACACAGTCAAGTCTAATACTAAAGCTTCAAGTTTTCTTTTTTTCCACACCCACATAATTCCACTGGGACTTAGTCCCATGCTTATAAATTAGGAGTGGGTGGGGCATAACAGGATTAGCGTCATCTATCTCATTTTCACTTTTATTCTTTCTCTTTTACTTGTAGTCTCCAGATCCTGGAATGGTAACAGGAAGCAGAGCAGAGGGGTGAAAGGCTAATGGGACTGATTAAAATCTGATCTTGGAGAGGTCTTTCATGCTATACTTAATGGGATAGTTCTGCTAAGTTCCCAAGATCTTTTTGAGAAATTTCCACCGTATTTCCTTCCGATATAAGTGACTCAGTTTCTCAAGTCCGACTAGGAATCATGAGGTTGCGGGTTCAAGACCCGGCCTTGCTCAGTGGGTTAAGGAGCCGGCATTGCCATGAGCTGTGGTGTAGGCCGCAGATACTGCTCAGATCTGGCATTGTTGTGGCTCTAGCATCGGCCGGCGGCTACAGCTCCAATTAGACCCCTAACCTGGGAACCTCCATAAGCCACGGGTGCGGCCGTAAAAGGACAAAGGACCAAAAAAAAAAAAAAAGTGACTCAGTTTCTTATTGATCACTTTTCCCAAACACTCTTCAACAGTCTTTTTGATGCGGTGATTCACATTAGCACTTGGTTCACCTGGGCCAGAGTATTTTTCAAAGTAAATCAAATTCGGCTACTTTCCATGAGGTCCACATGCATCTTGAGAAGACCTATGAAAATCTGGAAGGTTGGGTTTCTCTCTCTGTATTCTGTTATATAAGTGGCCACAATAAGTTGCTTACATGTAGAATGATCCAAGGAGGGGTCTGTGTACCCTACATTCTCCAGGGGGTGCAGATCATGTTATTCCAATTGCTTCTATTTAAATGAAATTTTTTCTTGATTGGAGGTGAGAAGGAAAGAAACAGGCATTTGCACTTCCAGATAAAAAGGAAGGAATAAAAATGTTTAATATTCAACAAAACTTCCACAAAAAGTCCCCACCACTTAAACTTTGTAATCAATATTCTTACTCCTTTTACATACTCTCAAGTTGAATGACAGACATGACTATCACCTGACCCTATAACCCCATGACACTGGAACTCTTGTAATCTTGAGGGTCCTTAATATCCTGCTACCTATTTATTCCCTCATTCACTATATATTCAGTTTGGAACTTTAGTCTGAGTACCTTTTTTTTTTTTTTTTTTTTTTTGCTGTGCCCACAGGATGTGCAAGTTCTCTGGCCAGGGATCAAACCCATTCCATAGCAGGGTCCTGAGCCACGGTAATGACAATGCAGATCCTTAACTTGCTGAGCCACAAGAGAACTCCTTCTTATTAAAATAACTAATTATTCCCATTAATTCCAATACTTGGGAGAGAGCATTTTATTACATACTCTCTGATACTGATAGTAGTTAACAATTTTTAGTTACAATCCAGTCACTAATTAGTTGAATTATCTGAGGCAAGTTAATAATATAGAGAAGTATTAAAACACAATACTCTACTTGGTCAAATTCATATATCAAGCTGGATTTGCTGTGTTTTCATTCTTGCTTCATGTATAAATTGTATGACATTAGGTATTTAATATCTTTAATTTTAGTATCTTATTTTGTACATTGAGAATAATAAAACTATATAAATTGTGATAATTATTTCAGAACATGCATGTTAATCCTTTAGCTCAGCGTATGACACACCTTTGACCCTCAGTCAAGAATATTCAGAGTTTCCCTGACTACCCCCCTCTCACTACCATCTCCCCACCTCCCTTAGATGAAATTCCCTATTATGTGCAGCAGTGAGGGAGGCAGTACTGCCTTTAGAACCAAAGGGAGCCAATGTTTCTGGTTCCTTCTTTGAGCACAATCATGGGGCTGGCATATGTTGTGGAGATGGGCAACAACTCCCTTATCTGGTACTTTTGGGGGTAGGAGGTGGAAGTGTAGGAAGAAAAGTCATTGCAGAGGCACACATTGTGGGGCCACCTCACCGTCACTTGTATTTTGTTCTAGTTGTTGAACACCTGGTAGTCAGTCCTCCTGGCATTTGCCTCCAGTCTCCATCCTTCCTCTAAACCTTTGGTTTTCTTTCTAACCTAGAATTATTTTCTGAGGCATGCAATCAAGAGTCCTGACAGCTTCAGTCATCATTAATGTTTTTCTTGTTATCTGTCTTCAATTTTCTTATGAGAAAAATGCATGAATCAGAAGAGCATTCGAAATGTAATCTTTTAGGGGAATTCCCTTGTGGTGCAGGGTTAAGTACATTGCATTGTCACTGCAGCAGCTTGGGTCACTGCTGTGCCTGCAGGTTTGATCCTTGACCCAGGAACAGACACATGCTGTGTGAGTGGCAACAAACAAACAAATGAAAAACAAACAGAAAAATATTTTAGGTGAATGAAATATTCCTATAACTGTGTCAATGCCTCTTCCTAATCTCTTTGCTGCTCCCCTTCCTCTGTGAATTTTTCTAGTAAAGATTTCCCCAAATTCCGTCTTTGTTCCTCTTCTTTTCTGCCATATATTTTACACTGAATTTGCATTGAATTCCAGTTGATGTTTTTTAAAACATCTATATTTCCAACCCAAGTTTCATACCTATATTTATCTCTTCAGAAATTACAGAATGCCTATTTTTTTAATATTGAGCAAACACCTAAAAAATAAAATTACTCAATTTATCAAACCTCTTTCTTCCCCAGATATTTTCTTTCCAATTCATTCTCTATTTTGCTAAGTAACCCTCTATTCTTTCAGTGACCTACACAGGAAAGTTTAGATATATTTTCTTTAAATTTCCACAGGTAATGACTTGCAAATTCTAGCGATGCAACTTGAAAAGATTTTTTATTTCATCCTTCCCTTGGCAATAATATTGTTGCCTTACTTTGGAGCTCATTATTTTCTTCTTGAATTGTTGGGTTTCATTCCTTACCAGTTTTCTTGCCTCCAATGTCTACTTATTCAAGACACACGAATTATACAGTGTGCCACTGGAATAAATTTTCTAAGCAGAAACAAAAGCTTTGCTATTTTTTTCTGTTTTCTTCAAACAACTTCAATGACTTCAGGCTGCATATGTAAGAGCTCACTTAGGAGAGCAATGTCCTAAGTAGTTTGGGTAAAATTATAACTGGAAAGAAAGTAATTTTTTACTGTTATGTAATCATAGGTACACATGGAATTCCTTTCCACCATCGCACAGTTTGGAAATCTCATCTTTCCTTCTGGTTGTTTATCCTTCTGGTCCTCCTTCTTTTTCTCTCACTTCCACAATCTCCACAATCCTTTCCCCTTTTAAGACATCCTTCTAGATGACAAGTTCCATCCTGAAACACTAGAGCAATACTTCTCTGTCTTGGGCATCATTTCTTGGTTTCATTTTAGCAGAGCAAATCCAAAATCTTAGTGAAGCTGGAGAGAGCTGACATTAGCTTTGTTATAATCTTCAGAATTCACAATCACATTGTTTTCTTGCTAATGCAGTCCTATAAGACAATGGAATGTTTATTTCAGCTAACGAAGTCTCTATATCCCTAATCAAATAACCTTTCCAGTAGTAGTAAGTAGTGTCATAACAGAGAACGTAGCTGAAAATCCTGCAGTTTCAGGTATAGAATGATATCAGATTATCTTTGCTGATGTTTAATTCTGACCATGACATATTTTCTAATTTATTTTTCTACTATAATACTGGTGGCAGAGACTGCAAATTGCTTTCACATATCTCCTATATTTATAGATCTTCTTTATAGTTCTTTTTTAAAGATTTTTATTTAAAGGTACAATTTTAAAACTCATTGGATTCAATATAGATTCTCTCTAACATTTATATACTCAGTGTGACTAAGATTCAGACTAGGTGATAGAAATAGAGGCAGGTATGAGACTTCTAAAAATTCTATTTATAAGAAGTGTTACCTCTGTTCTCTTTTTTTCATTTTTTAAAGCTTCCCTGTTTTTATAGCCTGCAAAGTAGCCATGATTATAAAGTTCCAGTAACCTTCTTGAACCAAGAGATGATTTTTATATTTTGAAACTAGTGTAAAAACTGCAGAGCATAGGGATAGAAGAACACTGAGTCACTCTAGAAACCACTAATTGGCCCTGGACTGTTAGCTCCAGAATATATTTTACATGATAGAGAAATGGACTTGCATTTCTTCTCAATAATATTCTATGTACCAGATCCCAGTCTTAAGTATTATATCTTCCTCATTCCTCCACCTACTTCCTCTCTATCTGTTATATATGCAACAGGTAAACACATAAATGAAAACAGTGGTGATCTTGAGCCAGTTCACATATAGAGTCAACAGGGTGCATCTCATCCAGTTATTCAGTGGCATCACTTTAGTAGCTTGAGAATAGTCATGGTGGGCATTTACATCAGAGAACATAGAAAACAAGACAAATCTGGTCTTTTATTCATATTTTAAAATCATAGGCCATAGCTGTTAAGCCCAGAACACTGCTACACTGTTGTACACACACATACACACACACATTATGCCCAAGATGTAGCAGATGGTTTGTCATTCCTGGTTTGCAGAATGTACTTTCCCATTTCTTTTTCTTCACTCAATTCCTCTTCCATCCAAAGACCTTGCATCCTTCATCTGTCTATGTCATCATATCAGTCTTGGCCTTGTAAATACCAACTTATTTTTTAAGACCCTATGCAAGAGTAGTCACTTTATGTTTCCACAACCATTAATCTCAGAATTAAATTCACCTTACTTTTACTCCTCTTGCAATTTCTTTGTTTCACTACAGTACTCATTAGTTTTCTTTGTATTATTATCATCCCACCCTCCTGAGATCTCCTGGAGGGTAGATAAAGTATATCACTCCTTTTAACATTACTCAAAGTGCCTACCAAAAAATTCATTGCACTCACTTGAAATTGAACAGAAGAGTGCTGAGCTCAATAGGCTTTATCATTAGTTTGGGAGCATCTGCAGATGAAAGATATTTTGTCATTTTTTATAGCTCTCTAATATAGTGCCAGTTTTACAAAAATAGGATATATTTATTTCATTGTTATTATTTTTAAGTGCCATACATGCATTTATATTACTTAGTGTCTTTTAATTAATAAAATAGACCAATCAAATACATTGGTCTCTGAACTCAATTTCTCTGACTTTTGAAGCCATGACTTTCCTCATACTCTGGTTCATTTTTATTCCATTTCAGATATATGATTCAATTTTATAAACATAATATGTGATGACAAACTAAACGTGATTACTAACCAGAAAACCATTCTTTAAATTGCCTGGTTTAAAAATGTACTTACTAAACAATTGTTTAAAGACCTAAAAATAATTTCAGTAAATACTACGTAACATTGTACATTTTGTACTAATTTTGCACTATATTTTTGAGTAAATTTTTATATTTCTACTTTTTTTTCTCTTTCAAGTGTTTGCTTCTGTTAGAACTTTTCTCATCTACTAAGTGGTACATAATAATCATGTATCTTATTTAGTTAAGCTATATGAGTGTATATATACATATATATACACACATATATATTCAAAATATAAATAATTTAGCTACTAGAATAGAATAATAGATTTATGAAATAGTAACATAGTATATCTTTGCATCATTGTCTTATTACACCTGAAATTTTTAAGAGTTATCATGCATGGCCTTTATAGACTTTAAAATATCCATAACTCAATATGTTTATTTGCCTGTGAAATTATTTTTAGTAAATAGATAAAAGGACAATATGAGTTCAAGTCACAGTTTGCAATAACTAGGTTTGTGTCTAAATTTACCTGAGATTCAGCTTTCTTTTATGAATTATAATAGTAAAATTGTTTGACATTGACATTGAGCAAGTGAGATGATATATACACAATGGCTTGGAAACTATACAGTTTTGAGAAATATATATATATATATATTTTTTTTTTTTGTCTTTTTGCCTTTTCTAGGGCTGCACTCGCGGCATATGGAGGCTCCCAGGCTAGGGGTCTAACAGGAGCTGTAGCCACCGGCCGACGCCACAGCTTCAGCAATGCAGGAGCGGAGCCGCGGCTACAATGTACACCACAGCTCATGGCAACACCTGATCCTTAACCCACTTATCAACGCCAGGGATCGAACACGCAACCTCATGGTTCCTAGTCGGATTCGTTAACCACTGAGCCACAAGGGAACTCCGAGAATATATTTTGAATATGCATTTTTTTCAGGGGGTACTGACAATAAGTTATAAATAAAGTGAACATGGATGGAGATTGCAATCTAATAAAGAAGATAAGCCAAGTTTATTAATAGGATTGTCTGCATCAGCTATTTTCACTCTTTCACCTTCTCTTCTCTCACTGACCCCGTAACAATCCCATCATTCCTCTCTAACCACCTTTATCACTCTTTTTTTTTTTTGTAACTGAATCCAGTGAAGCATTAGACATTACTGATTACTCATTTCTTTAAATAGTCTCTTTTCATCCTTTCTAGTGGTATTATTCAGTGTTCTCCAGACAAAAAGAGCAAGTAGATTACATATAACCAAAAAAAAAATAATCTTAGTAGATATTAGGAAATAATTTTGCATTGTAATTTTAAGTAAATTTTTTGTTTCTTTTTTCTTTTCCTTCAAGTCTTTTGACTCAAGTCATTTGCTTCATGTTACAGAAAAGACAACAAAAGAGGTATTATAAAGAATTGATCCACATGGTAATGGAGGCTGAAAAATTCTGCAGTTGTATTTCCCATCGTGGCTCAGTAGTTAACGAATCTGACTAGGAACCATGAGGTTGCGGGTTCGATCCCTGGCCTTGCTCAGTGGGTTAAGGATCTGGCGTTGCCGTGAGCTGTGGTGTAGGCTGCAGACGCGGCTTGGATCTGGCATTGCTGTGGCTGTGACATAGACCAGCGGCTACAGCACTGATTAGACCCCTAGCCTTGGAACCGCCACATGCCGCGAGTGTGGCCCTAGAAAAGGCAAAAAGACAAAAAAAAAATAAAATAAAATAAATAAAATTAAAAAAAATAAAATTTAGATTAAAAAAAAAGAAAGAAAAGAAAAATTCTGCAGTTGGCATGCTGCAGATCCAGGAATGCTGATTACATAGTTTCGATCTAAGTTCAAAAGCCTGAGAAGGGGAAACAATGAATGGAGTTCCAGACTGAAGTCTGTTGGCCTTGAGACTCAGAAAGAGCCAATGTTTCAGTTTGACTAGGAAGGCAGAAAAAAACTGATGTCTCAGTTCAATGGCAGTTAGGCAGGAGGAATTCCCTGTGACTTACAGGAAGTTCTGACTTTTTGTTGTTGCATACAGGCTTTCAAGTGATTGCATGAGACCCACCCATATTATGGAGAGCAATCTTCTTTACCCAGTATATTGATATATATATTCGTCTCATCCAAAGAAATTCTCACAGGAACACCCATAACAGTGTTATAAAGTCTGGGAACCTCATGACTTAGTGAAATTGACCCATAAAATTAACTATCAACTTATTATATGGTATTCTCCATCTCTGGCCAATTCTTGATGGAGTCTTCCTTCTGTGACCATTCTTTAAGCGTTTTTCTTCCCCTGGATTTTTGTTTTTTTTAACTAAGCTCTTTCTGTTTGATCTCATACATACACATAACAAAAAACGGTTTGAATAGTTAAGTCAGAATAAAATTAATCCTATTTCTTACTGAGCATGAGCATTTATAAATTACTGAATGAATACAAACACCAGGCACAAATGAGCCATTCTCTTATTAAAGAGATCAGATCATACAGATACAGCTCCCCAAATTGCCCCTTTTCTCTCATATTCAAATATGCTTAGCTTTTGACTTAAAAGATGAGGTACTTTATAGGCAATATGTGAAGAGATAATGGCTATGCAAAGGAGCCACTTCAGGAAACGTATTTCCATAAATCCACAAGCCGTATTCTTTTTTTTCACAATAAGTAATAGAAGCAAGGAAAAACTTGCTAAAATATTTTATTATTAAGGACTCTTCATTATCTTCCTGATGATAAGTAAGTTTAGTATCTTTTCTAGGAACGATAATCTTTAGTATGCTCACTAGAAGTTTATACTGAAGTTATTCTTCCCAGAGAAAGAAATGAGTTAAAAGCCTGCACCTGATCTTAAAATAGAAGGATTATCCTAGACTACCCGAGTGTGACCCAGGCAATCACACGCATCCTTAAAAGCAGAAGACAAAGACAGAGGAGTCAGTCCAGATATTTGGTAGAAGGGTGGTTGAAGATATTGAATGGGTGAGAAGGATTTGCCCCTACTGCCATAGGGCTGTCACACAGAAAACATGAGAAGGAATTCAGGCAGCTTCTGGAAAAGGCTGATCCCTGAATGGCAGCAATTGAGGAAATGGGGACATAAGTCATTCAACTGCAAGAGTCAGAATTGGACCAGCCTCCTGAACAAGCCTGGAAACAGATGATGTCCAGCACCTCCCTATAAAGACTTAGCTGGCTGACATCTTGCTTTCAGCTTTGTGAAACATGGAACAGAGAAACTGGTCTAGCTAATCAGGGCTTGTGCCCTACAGACGTGTGAGATCATAAATTCGCGTTATTTTAAGTCACTCATTTCATGGTAACTTATTATGGTAGCAATGACTATGACTACTGCCATGTCCAAAACTCAACTTACTTGCTTACTGCTCTCTTAAGCCATTGCTCAACTCTTTCTTCTTTCTGCTTTTCCAATCTGATTCACCCAGTTTCCAGAGACAAAAACCAGCTCATTTTGATTTGGCTCATTAGTATCCTTAAACAATTGTGAAATCCTGTCAGTAATAAACCTGAAATATTTCTCTTTTTTTTGTTTCAATTTTTAGTGGGGGAAACTTTTTTTTTTTAATTCTTTTCTCCGACTTTGAGATGACTATTTCTCTGTCCCTCCCTCTTTTATTCACCTCCACACAATCACCTCAGTGTGCTTCCCTCCCCCCACACTGTCCTGCCAGCCAGAGGACACAACCTTGTCTGGGGCCAAAAGAAGTAGGAGGCACGACAGAAACCACACTCCACTATACGGTGCTCTGAACTTATGCACTGGGACCTCCTCCACCCACTGTGCATGTGTAGAGGAGTTCACCCAGACTGGGGAGGAGGAGATTGGGAATGAAGTGGTTTGGGGCATGGGTGCGAGTGCATCACTTTATGAAGGAGATAGGATGAGGGTCATTCCCAGGGCCTATTGTCATTATCCTTCCACCCAGTAATGGTAAAATGGTGCACCCAAATTCACCCCTGTCCAGGTTTGAGAGCCACTCAGGAAAGAAGGGTTAAGTACCCGACCTTCTCCAAACCTTTGGGGGAAAGTTGGATGTATCTTGCTGTGAAAAAATGGAGATTCTCTCCACCTCCTTGCCTTCAGTTTTCTGGCTTGGAGGCTCGTTGGAGAGGTAACAGCTAGTAAGAAGCGCCCGAGCAGAATGGCTTTTGGGAAGGATCATTCCCTTCTCTTCTGTCCCTGCTAAGTGAGGCAGGTTGGCCCTGTGCACGTACCACTGCAGCTGCTGCCATCACCATTTTCCCAGCTGAAACATTTTTTGAATTCACTCCTTTCCTGAAATTTCTTGGATTTCACTCTGTGAGTCTGTTCATCATCTTCTCCTTTATTAATATCTAAAACATAGTCTATCTTTCTTTTCTGTCTCCATTTACCAGCTGACAAAGTATTTTCTGCTTGGCAGTCAGCCTGGAAAATTACGAAATGTAACCCCACATCTAATTCATATGTAGAACTCTACAGTATTTTCCCATTGATTGAAAGATAAAAATGATAACTCCTTAATATGGCTTGTAAGGCCCTTCATTAACAGTTTTGTAAGAAGTATCAGGAGAAATCCATGAAGTGGACGTAACTCCCACATTGAAAAAAGAAAGAATCGAAACCACATCCAAGGAGTGAAGGGTGTAGTAAGTGTTTAGAACCACCAGCAAAGATTAAAAGATTAAAAGAATGTGACAGGGTGGACTCCATCATATCCTCATTCAGTTCATATATTTTCTTCCCACAGAAGCAAAATAAATGAACGAAACACAATGGCTGTTTGCCACAGTGAGCATGCTTCTGAATAACTACCAAGCAACAGCAGCCCTCTGCTTGTCAACGTCATCCAAACAGGAAAGGAATCACCCAATAAGCTTGACTTTCAGTGCTCACCTATCACTGAGCCAGTAACTAAGCCTCCACAACTGACATCATTCTGCTTCGTCCTGTGAAAGGCCACTAATCCCTGAAGTTCATACCTTCCAACCCTGCATAAGATAGCAGTATGCTCTGCTCTGAAAGACTGTGCTTTCACGCTATAGTTCTTTAAAACCTCTCCGGAAGCCTCCAGGCTAACAGAACGCTCAAACAGCATTCAAACAGCTTGGCTGAGGAAAATGTTCACGGACAATCTCTGTATGAGTTCTGTCTCCCGTCAAGATGCTGAACCAACAGGCAGTATATAGTGCAGTCCTTACTGCAGCTGTTAAAAACAGTTTCAGGAAACCAAAAGTAGCTTATTGTTATTGAAACTTCAGCATTTACAAAATTTGAGTTCCTGTGAGATTGGATATCTTCCACCAAGGAGTGCTGTTAGGTTCTCCTGAACTTGAGTCTGTAGCTTCCACCTGATCAATTTGGGTTCCTCATCCTAATGAATGACTAAGTGGAGGTTAAAAAAAAAAGAGAGAGAGAGAGAAGATATGCACACTGTGGTGTATGGAATGACTGGCCAATGCAGCCCTGCTCCACAGCACAGGGAACTCTACCCAGTATTCTGAGATAAACTATTTGGGAAAAGAATCAGAAAAAAAATGAATGTGTGTATATGTGTAACTGAATCACTTTGTTGTATAGCAGCAATTATCACAAAATCTCAAATGAACTATACTTCAATGAAACTTAAAAAACTGAGGAAAGAGAATATACTCTACTGATAGATTCCTGATGACATAAAGGTTTTTTTTTTTTTTTTTTGGTAACAGCTTAGGCTTATCTTGAACCAGTGGATTTAATTTTGATTTTTTGATGCTCTGTTCTCATAAACAACAGATATCTTGAAATTACAGCAACTTCATTCTCAAATTAAAAGGCATTCTTGTCCTCAGAACTCTCTAGAATTAAGTACTAGGTTATACCACAAAAGGCAACTAATCCAGCCAGCCTCAGTGTCATTAGAGTGTGAGGAAAATACACAGTAAGTGACCAAAGAGAGAGGTTGTATGTCAATTATAGACTCGGCAAAAGCTAGAGCAGCAAAGATGATCACTTGTTTCACTAGTTTACTTGCAATAAGTCCTTGAAGATCATGGAAATACATCAGACCTATTTGCTTCAGATGTAGATTAGATTTA
Organism: Catagonus wagneri; assembly: GCA_004024745.2. Lineage (NCBI taxonomy): Eukaryota > Metazoa > Chordata > Mammalia > Artiodactyla > Tayassuidae > Catagonus > Catagonus wagneri. The sequence continues at coordinate 4,310,573 of PVHT020000009.1, forward strand.
ATGGAGAGACAGAGAACATCTGATCAGGGCATGTGTGGATCGTATCTCATACTGCTTTTGCACCACTAGAGTTCTCTTGGTCTCACCTATCTGTTTGTTTCCATCACCTGCAACATACAGTTTTGCAGGGCTCACAATCAACTTCATACTGATGCAATATGAGAATACATTTCTCAGTCTCATCCAATTCAGATGTACAAAGGAGTTTATTGTGGGGAGCATTGTGGATGAGCTAGAAATGGATGTTTATGAATAAATGCTTCCATCTTTCTTTTCGAGATTGATGGTTCTGGGGAATATTTGATTCAGCTTCTTACATCATGCCATGAGATAAGAAAGACATTCACTTAATACTGTGTTGTTGTATGGTTTCTCACCCTTTCCTTGACATGAGCATCCTAATTCTTAATAATGTTTGCATTATAATCCCCTGATAAAACAGGTTTAGAAGTTTGGAAGTTATTTTTTTTATTTTTTACTCTGTAAAAGTAGTTCCAAACCCTTAATAATAATTGGGGTCTACCTATAGAGTATCTCCTTTTAGTTTTCCTTCTGGTCATTTGGAAGACAAAATCCTAGTCAAGTAAAATAAAATAAAATAGAATAAAATACTCATTCGGGGTAAAAGGTGTAGAATGAGTCCAGGGTAAGAGATACATATAAGTAGAAACAGATTCCTTAGAGCTTTGAAAGCTAAACAGAAAGTATTAGCTCATAAGTGGGTAGAGACTCATTGTTTTTTGGTTTTTTTTTGAGTTTGGAAATCACATTTTGAAAGTTGTTATTTAGAGAATTTAAACACTCATTTAGGAGGGAATGATTCAGAAAATGACTTGTGTACCATTGCCAGAAGAGAGGCTATTTCAGTAATCCAGGTGTGAGACGATGAGCTCCATAATAGAGGTGGTGGGAGTTAGCAAGTAAATAAAATTACACATTTACAGACATTTGGAGGGAGGGATTGATGAAATTTTATTACCTATTAGAAGTAAGTGATGAAAGAAGAAAATGTATTAAAAATAACTTGGGACATCAAACTGTGCACAAGTGATTTGCTTTCTTTTGTTTCATAATACAGATGACCATATTTAAAGAAGTGTCTATAATGTAGAGATGAAATGTAGATTTAGGAGTCCATAAGCTTATTCAAAAAGAGATATTAACTGAGAGTATATTTTAGGCCAGGCACTAGGCACTAGGCCAGGTCTAGTGAGTAATGAGTAATAATGTATAAAACAGACAAAATACTACCTATGTTAATTGTCACTGTTCTAAGGGGGAGACAAATCAGGATAGTTAATTAAATTTTGTAATATTAAAGCTTGCTGAGAAGGATCATAAGAGCTGGGACATGGAAAATTTGAATAGGATAAGCCTCACCAAGAGAGGATGTTGGGACCCGGCCTAGAACAAGCCAGTGTGGTAGATGGGAAGAGCCTTACAAGCAGAATTCACAGCTAGGAAGAGGAACCTGAGGCAAGGATTTCAGAAAGGGAACAGCTGCCAGCTCACAACTCTCCCACTGGCAGAACTCAGACAATTTGAGCATCTCAAAGGGTTTTTTTGATGTGTATCCACGAGCTTTGGAGCACATCCTTGATTTCTGACTCACAAAATTATTGGAGTCTTAGTTGGTATTTTTTATTCTCCAGACCGGAAATCACTGATTTATTAAAGAATCTGCAAACAGTTTACAAAACTGTGACTGGACTGGGATCCTGTCATGCTCATTATTAGGCTGGCACTTCTTCTAGCTTTGTTGGTGGGCTGCGCTATCTATGCATCTTTCTTTCTATCCTTTCTCATTATACTTCCAACTCCAACCTTCCCAACAGCAAAGCTGAGAGTTTTTCTCACTTTACTCATGCTGATGTTTATAGCTCCCTTACCTTATACTGAATATCTGAGTTCCCAAGAATATCAAGGCATTTTATTTTCTTTTACAATATATACAAAATGATGTTGAAATTGCTTCACTACTGTTAACCAATCCCAAGGTTCTTTTCCTTTTTTTGTCCTTAAGACTGTATGCTGTAGGCAGTAGAGTAAGTACAGTCAAAATACGGTATGCAAAGTTTTTTGAAATAATTCCCTGTGTGTGGAATTATTATATATAATAATATGTATTACCTGCATATTATTAATCTGATGTTATTTTTCTCTACTTGTATTTAAATTTAGTTTTCCCCCTCCCATTTTATATACTTTGAATTTAATAGTATTAACTTTGGGAATAATGAAACATTCAAGTTTTAAGGTGTCATTCTATTCTGTATAACTACTATCACATTGCTGTTTTTATCAGTGATTTAATTAGTTTTGTGTTTACGGTTTGCATTTCTTTTTTCTTTTTTTCAGAAAGAAGATCACACATACATGCTCATATGTCTCATTTTCTATATTTCCTTAACAATATGTACCAGTATTCTATCAATTATCTATCTAATCTAACATCTATCATCTATCCTTCTATCTAATTGTATGTTTTTTCTAAGATGAAAATTTGTCCTGGAAATCACTCATCATAAAATTTGTTCTATTCTATTTTACAGATTTATAGTATTCTATGGCTATACATACCTTAGTTTTCAACCAGACTTCTTGGGTAAGTTTGTAAGTATATTTGTGTGATTCTGATATTTTAGTATTTCAGATATATTTACATATATTTGTACTTTTGGAGGTATAAATTAAATGCTAATTCCTTTAAACAGAATTGCTAAGTGTAAAGTATAAATGTCACAACAGGGTTTTTTAAAGATATTGTAATATTCTATACATAGGAGTTTTACAGATTTGCAAACACACTAACTATGCATGAGAGTGCCTGCTACCCTATAACTTGCAATAGAGTATATTGTTAGGCTTTTAAACTTTGTCATAAAGAGATGATGAATGGTATCTCAGTGGGGTTTTAATTTTTATTTCTTTTGTTTCGAATGTGGAACACTCAAATTTTCAAGAAATACTTTTAATTCTGAGTGTGTGTGTGCACCCTCTTCACCTTTTGTATGTGATGTGTATATGCTTGCAATTTTTGCACATTTTTCAATTACATGTTTTGTATTTCTTCTCAGTATTCAAGAAAATGTGGTATATACATAAATTAAATATTATTCAGCCTTGAAAAGGGAGGAATTTTTTTCATCTGTAACAACAGGGATGACCTGGAGGATATTATGTTAAATAATATAATCTGGACACAGAAGGGCAAATACTGTGGAGTTGCACTTACATAGAGAAGCTTAAATAGTCAAACCCATAGAAGGAGAGAATAGAAAGATAGTTGCCATTGAATGGGGTGGGGACAGGGGAAGCTGGAAAGTATTAGTCAAAGGGTACAGAGTTTCAATTTGCAAGATGGACAAGTCTTAGAGATAGAGCATAGAGCCTGTGGTTAGTCATACTGTATTGAATACTTAAAATTTGCTAAGAGTGTACATCTTATATATTGTAATAGTGTCACACATAAAAGTAATAATAAAGAGGATAGGAAGAAGCTATGGAAGGTGATGGATATATTTAAAGCAAAGATTATGGTGATGATTTCATGGATGTATGCTTATCCCCCATGCATCAAGTTGCATACATTAAATATGTGTAGTTTTTTTCCAAGGTATTTTATCGATTTATACCTCAATTGATTTTAAAATATTTATATATTGGTGAGATGGGCTCTTTTTCTAATATATTCATTGCAAATATGTGTTCCAATTTGCCATTTATTTTTTCATAAGTAATATTTTACTTTTTTCCCATGAAATTATTTCATATATCTGAATGTATCCGTATTTTTATTTACAGTTTAGAAAGTCTTTTCCTGCACCCACATTAAAGGGAATCTACACATGGTTTCTTTTACTGCTTGTATAATTTCATTTTTTACATTTTGGTAACATTCATTTGATTTTTATTCTAGTAGCTATCTGTTTTATGTACTTGATTCTATCAGTTTTTCTTTTGAAAAATGACTACCCAGTTCTGCCGACATCATTTAATGAAACGTCCATCTTTTTCTTAACTGTTTGAGATCCCACCTTACTTATATATGAACATTTCCCTCTCTATTTGGGAGCATTTATGGACTGCGCTGTTGCCTGGGTTTACAGTCATTAGAATAGTTTATCGTTGGTTTTGCTACCCAACAAATCTATAGTACCTTCATAGCTCAGCTTTCAGATTTTTCTATTGTTTCATACTTATTTTTCCATGTAAACTTTAAAGTCAACTGGTACATATGTGAGGGAAACATATGTTGTATTTATTAGAACTTCACAGAATAGACTTATATTGTAAGAGGATTTCTCTGGTGACTGTGTTTATGCAGACTGGTGGTAAAGATGGTGAGCAATGATGGAAGCAGCATGATCATTTCATATGAAAACAATCCTACTGAAAGATGGTTAAGACTTGGACTAGGTTAGTAACACTGGACGTGGCCTAGTGCTCAGATTTTGGACATACTTTGAAAGAGGGATTGTTCTGACAAATTGAATGTGAGCTTTTGAAGGCAACATGTGTACAAATATTCTGGCCTGAGCAATAAGAATGATGAAATTATTCTCTACTGAAAAATGGAAAGCTGGGAAGAACTAGGTTTGGTGAAAATAGTAACTTTGAGAAGTTTCAAGTTTTGTTTTTGTTTTGTTTTGTTTTGTTTTGTTTTGGCTCTGCCTGTGGCATGTGGAATTTCCTAGGTCAGGGATCAAACTCACTCCACAACAGTGACCCAAGCCACTGCAGTGGCCGTGCTAGATCCTTAACCCATCGTGCCACAGGAGAACTCCTGTTTTTTTGTTTGGTTTTTATTATTTAAGTGGGTTTGGAATAAAATGTATGAGCCTGGAATTTGGGGGAGAAATTTGGGCTGCAGTTTTTCTATTTCAACTATTGCTGTCTACTACCCAAGTAACTTATTTTTCTTCCATTTTATGCATTTATCTCATTAAACTTGTCTCATCCTTCATTGTTGAAATTACTTGCATCAACTATTTGAAGGATATATTGAGTATATGCTATATTCTATACTATATTTGCCTAAAAGAACTTTCATTTACTTTCTTAAAAATCTAATAGATTGTCTAGAGTGCAAACCTGGCAGGGGCTATGAATTGATTATCCCAGTCCTAATTTTTGTGTATAGACCAACAGAAAATTGACACATGAAAGTCCAGGCACTGTAAAGTGGCTAAAGGCAAGGGAACACAAAGGAGAAAGATCATAGTCAGTACATAAGTAGATAGGTAGATAGATAGACAGATAGATAAATAGTTTGCATGGTGCTGTTTCACTAAGCAATTCAAACCAATATAACAAAATCAAAAAACCTTTCAGGTTTCTTCACTAATAATAAAATAAGATGATAATGTAAAAAACAATCAACAATTTTATGCTTCATATTGGAATGTATTGTGACCTTTCCAGCCCTTTATATTTTATGACTAAATGTAATTTTAGAGTTTTATGTCACCAAAAGATGTTTGGTATAATGTATAATACATAAATGTTATAAAATATCACATATAGTCACATTTAATGCCAATAATATATCTCAATTACATGAAATACATAAAGTAAATACACAGTATTTATGTAAATACATAAAAAATACAAATTACATATATATGTTAGATTTATCTAGCATTCCAAACTAAGGGCAGGAAATATTTATTTGCATTTTATACATTTCGTATACAACAAGAAACATTATTTTTGGCATCAGTGTGCCTGTGCCTATTAGCATAAATGCATAACTATGTGTCTGAATATAATTAGTCATTAAACTATGAGTTACAAATTGTACACATTATTCAAAAAGGGGAAAAGCAGTTTCCAAAATGAGCTAAAATTTTCAAAATTGACTCCACAGAGAGGTGACGTTTCAGTGCTTTAGACTGTGAAGAAGGGAAAGGAAAATTTTTTGCTTTGCAAATTGTTTAAGCAATTGCTAAGAGATAGAAATAAGTAATGAATTTTAAATATTGTTATAAATGTGCTGATAGAAGAGTTCTTGTCGTGGCTCAGTGGTTAACGAATCCGACTAGTATCCATGAGGATGCAGGTTCGATCCCTGGCCTAGCTCAATGGGTTAAGAATCCAGTGTTGCCATGAGCTGTAGTGTAGGTCGCAGACATGTCTCAGATCCCGCAATGCTGTGGCTATGGTGTGGGCTGGCAGCTACAGCTCCAATTCAGCCCCTAGCCTGGGAACTTCCATGTGCTGCCGGTGGAGCCTTAAAAAAAACAAAAGACAAGAGATAGGAAGTGCAGATTTCTCAAAATAATTGGGAAATCTGTCTTATCTTCTCAAAGATGGATTTTTAACATACCTTTCTACTATATAACTGGAAGTACTCTTTAAATAAATCAATAATTTTTATGTAGTAATCCTCTAGATGACAAAGCCTTGTTATTTGGTAACTGAAATGCTTATACCTTAGTGAAATACTTCACTGGAGCTAAAAGGTTGGGGCTGCTGCTTCATTTCAGAGATGGTTTTGAAAATGACTTTACAGCAAATCTTTTGTGACTGAAAAAAAAAGAGTTCAAAATAATTAGCCGTAATTTAGTGTTAGAATAACTTCTCAAATAATTGACTTAAAATGATTCTCTAGATACTTTAAAGTCTCTTGTTAGTTGAACTATTTATAACCAATAATTATTTCATCATTCTAAAACGCTTACATTTTTGAAAAGAAGAAACACACAGCACTTTACAGATGTGTCATTTGACAATAATTTTACAACTGTAACTGGCATTTTCCAGAATGACATTAAAACCTGAGGGCACAGCCTTTTTGGCAGCAGGGGCCTCATAGTCATTGTGCAATGCTGGCTTTGTTAGCAATGATGGCTCTCAGTTTTTGCTTTCCTTTTGCCATTCTGTGTAACTATCTTTCATCTCCTCTTTATTTTCATCTTATTTTTTTCAGAGAAATCTACCTATTTTTTAGCTCTTTATAGACTGTGTTGTCTGGTTTCATCTAAAAAGTGTTTCCCAGTTAACTTATACATCATTTACGTAATTTATTTCAAGACAAATCTAAACTTTTTTCCTCAAAGAAAATAAAAAATGCATACATCATGAATTCCATGACGTACTATGGTCTTTTTTTTTCTTTTTATTTCCATATAGTATTAATTTAGAGTGGAAGGAAAGGTGTAGGACACTAGCTTGACTGCTAAATAACGCTTCAATAACCCAATCCAAATCTAGCCTAGCTTCACACGTGTAACTAATGAAGCTCAAGAAATCCAAAAATAATTCCAGTGTATTTGACTTGTGTTTATTTGCATGAATGGATTTCTTTGGATGTTTTCAGGAATGCAACATTTAAACAATAAAAGAGAGTAATTTTAGAAAGTTTATTAATCACTCCGAAAATTAAATAACTCATCTAATATTGGTATTTATGATTCCCTTTTTGTTTTGTTTTTGCTTATTTGAGTACATTTTAAATTCAGTTTTTTTCTGTCAGGAAGAAAAATCATATGTACTAGCGTTGCTTGTTTTATTACATATCTGCATTTATTTTATCTAGTTCAGACAACTCTGGACAATAAATAGTTGAAAGATACTTGACATTAATAGTAAGCCTTGCTCTCTGACTGATGTGTACACATAGATCTCATATTAATATTCAGTAGGCCTGAAGATATCCCATAGAGAGGTGCTGAGATCATTCTAGGGAGTGGTTAAGTATTCTCACTTTAGAAAACATTGGGACAATCTTGTCATGATTTAGTCTATCAAAGGCCAAAAAACTCAGCACATGGTATTTATTGGCTGGATAATATAGAATATTCTATTAAGCTGGTTGTTATTACCAAGTTAGTCTTGGCCAGTTTAGATTGGTCCTAAATTTGAAACAAATAAACACAAATAATACAGTGTGAATCACATACCTTATAAATAATGTTTTTGACAAAAAGTCTCAACTTTTTATTCATTTTCATCTATTTTCATCCTAAGGCTTAATTACACACACACACACACACACACACACACACACACACGAATATTGAACAGACATGTACAAATATGGGAACTTCTCTAAGGTTTGTTAAAATTGTTATTTCAGGAAGTTCCCATTGTGGTGCAGCAGAAACAAATCTGACTACGTTGTAGGTTCGACCCCTGACCTTGCTCAGTTGGTTAAGGGTCTGGTGTTGCCATGAGCTATGGTGTAGGTCACAAATGTGGCTTGGATCCCACGTTGCTATGGCTGAGGTGTAGGCTGGCAGTTACAGCTCCGATTTGACCCCTAGCCTGGGATCTCCATATGCTGCAGGTGTGGCCCTAAAAAAGCACCCCCCCAAAAAATAAATAAAATTGTTATTTCGTATTTTATTTTGTAATAGTATCTGAATTTTAAAAATATCATATTAGAGTTTTATTTGGTAAAAATAATTATGAAACATAGTGATTTAGAACATTCATCTCACAACATAAATACACTCATTCATTCCATTTATTAGTAATCACATAAGAATATTTTAGTGTTAAAATTCTTCCAAAGATAATAGCAAACACCAATCATGGCAGTTTTATTTCCTATAGCCTTCAACTTTAGTTTAGACACTCACTTTTGAACCCTAGATGATTTTCCTCACACACACACACACCTGGAAGACTTTGTAATTACTTCATACAGATAATTCAAATTTATTTAGTTAGATGCATAATAATAATAATCCTCAATATTTTAATCTTAAGGGATAGTAGCTCAGGTAATACAACCCTCAGTTAGAAACAATTTATTTTGAAAATTTAGAAGACTTCAATACACCCGTTCATGTTTTCAACATAGTATTTGTGGATATAAAATGGGAAATCTACTAGGGTTATGTTTATCTGATTATGTGTGACTCTACTTCTTAATATTTATCAGACAGTTAATTGCTGATTTATACCTTTTCACTTTATCTTGGGTGTTTTAATGTAACTATCCCTTTTTAAATCATGCTATGAAAACAATTATGGGAACTAGAAAGACAAATGCAGGTTCACATATCCCATATACAAATATTTAAAAATGTGAGTCAAGAGGCATTCCCACTGTGGCAGAGTGGGTTAAGAACCTGACTGCAGCAGAGGTGTGAGTTAGGTCCCTTGCCTTGTTAAGGAGCCAGCATTACCACAGCTGTGGCAGAGGTCACAGCTGTGGCTTGGATTTGATCCCTGGCCTGCAAACTTCCATATGCTGCACATGATATATTGATGTATGTCAAGATAAAAAAAAAACTTGAAACAAATTGCATCCTCTAAACTTGACAATTATACATGCCGAAAAGGAAAACTGAAAAATTGGTGTAAAACTATATTTTACTTTATGTTACATTCTGGTGCATTTCTGTGCTCTTCAGTGGAGAGCCGTAGTTAAGGGTTTCTATTTACTGAGTCTAATGGCAGTACTGCAAGATTGACACTATTACTTAATATTTACTTGATTATTGCATTTAGTAGCATTTTCCTCACTTGTTACATTCCCAACTAATGAACTTAGACAAAATGACCTCAAAATAGACTGTGTGCATTTCTAATGACAGTTGGAATATAAACAGTGTATGTTTTAGAAGGAATTATATCAGCATAGCTGATGACTCAAGATTGTGAAAGTTCCTTAAAAAAATAAAACGTAAGTGTAATAGACAGTGCTATAATATTAATCAGCATAAAAATTTAAAAATTCTGTTCATGAAAATGTACTGTAAATAAAGTTATAAAAAAAGCATATGAAGAAAATACATTCAATGCACATATGTGATTAACAGGGCAATACTTATTCTCTATTTCTTATATTTGCACAGGGGATAGGCGAATTCCACAATTCTTCCAGAGAGAGCAGTAGTCGGTGAGGAGATGGGGCCCAACTCCATATACAATAAGGAAAAGTAGGAATCTATAGCTGAGGAGCCAGATAGACAATGACTAAAAGGAACCATCAAAGGGAGGAGTGATTTTGGCCATCCGTACCCAACAGGCTTCTTACTGAAGGCAGGACAGAGTGATCCAACATTACCTGGGGAATGTAGAGGCTGAGGAAGGTAGAGGTTAGGTGATTCTGGCTAAACTGGCTTAGCAGGATTTTTATAAAATTGGGTAATGCAGATATGAACATGGAAATCTGAAAGTCAGAATCTATTTGAGAAGAAGGTTTAGAGGAGCCTAAGTAGAGTTTGATCAAGGAGAGAATCCTTATCACAGCCTCTTCCCCAAAGCCATTGTCAGCTTTATGTTTCTCTATAGCCCTTACCAGCTTCTAAGACAGTAAGCAATTATTCATTTTGTTATTATCTATTTCCCATGCTAACATGAAAATTGTAAGAGAGATTGTATTTTTATATCTAATTTAATGTTTGCTATTGATTCATTAACTAGAATATTTACTGCCCATAGTAGGTGTTCACTAAATATTTATTGACTAATAATCTATTACATAGTTTTTATTGGGTCTTTGGAATGAAATAATTCATGAAATGTACCTCTAACAATACCTGGAGTAAATTTTTAATAAATAACAGCAGTGATTATTTTGTGTATTGTATTTTAAGAAATTAGATATAGAATGGGTTCATGTAATGCTGTAGAAAGTGAAAATTGAGCACTTTGGCCGACAATCCTGAATAAAACGTGATTTTAGTGTACTGTTTTGCCTCTTAAATACAATTGATTTCACTGCTGCTAGAAATTGTAAATGCAAGAATTCACTGATTTTATTTCTGTGGATGTTTCTCCTCCCTTCCACTTAAAGTACCTGAAGTACTGCTGATAAGGAGGCATGATGTTTGACAAATATTCTCTAATTTTCTCCTGCTTTTCAAGTGTGCACAACACAGGAAAAAAGGAAGCCAGAATGTTTGCCATGATGTCAATAAAAGAATAAAAGGAGGCCCTACCTCAAAGAATATTTCTAGTTGAAATGCATGTTTGTACATGTACATAACAAGCATGATACTTCTAAATAAATTCATGGGTTTCAGGTACTCTAGGAAGAACAATTACAATGTATCAATCAATGATTTGTCTAATTTTGAGTGACAGATTTCTAAGAGCTTAGGGGATTTTAAACAAGTACCCTCCAAGCCCTTGCTGAGGTTACTATATCAGAAAGACATAGATTCAGTAATGCATTTAGATGAATTTTAAAACAGTGTGCAGTATACAGGATATGTTAGAAATATATCCTGACTGTAGATTTCAAATAAGTTTGAGGTCTATGAAGGGATTGCAGAAGATGAGATGATCAAGTTGAGACTGTAGAAATAAGTGGATATTAACCCAGGTAGAGAGGAAGTACAAGAGGAGTTTGTGATAGGTTTATCTAATCACTACAGAAAACTGAAGAGTGGTCTAACTAAAGCACAGGCCCTCAACTGAAGAGAGGTAAGGTCACTATATTTCTCTTAAAAATCTTACTGATCTTTAAAAAAAGAAGGGATACAAGTACAGGGTTAGGAAGCTGGTATCTTGTGATGTAACATTTCTGATTGGCTGAGGTGCTGTTTTTGCTACAAATTAGATATCCTAAAAGTGGTATGTGGTCAGGGTGGTGATGAGGCTCCGGAAAAGAATAGTCTTGGAAAAGAATATATATACATACATACACTAGTATATGTACATACATGCATACATATATATATATATATGCAGGTATGTATAAATGTTTATAATTTATTTTGAAGACAAATGAAACACTTTGAACATAAATATGGCATCACTGGAGAGGATGACATGCATGATAATGAGAGACCATTTGAAGACTAGTGTGGGTGACCTGAACTAGGTTGGTGGCAGATGGAGGGGATCTGAACCAGGTTGGTGAAGATGCATACATTTAGGTAGATTTCAGAGTTAAGAGAAGTTGATGATTGGATATGTGGGGTGTACAAGGAAGAGGGATCAGGGGTGGGCTCATTATTTCCGGTTTGAGAAACTGAGTAAATATTTACTATCGTAGAAACAATGGAGGGAGAGTAAGTGTGGATAGAAAGGGAAATGATGAGTTCAGTTTTAAGGAGAAATGCAGGGAATGAATAGCACAGACAGAATTCAAGAGGGAGATCTCAGCTAAAGATATATGTCACCAGCAATGTATACAAAGTATTCTGTTTCTGCTTCAACGGGTTGCAGTAAATATAGTTCTGACACTGAATACCCAGAGTTAGCTTCAGACTCCAAGGGTCTTGTTCTATATTTTATCAGGAAGGCTTTCAGCTTTTCTCCATTGAATAAATTATATTGGCTGTGGGTTTGCTTATTTTTTTGCTGTTGTGTTGTATGAGTTGATTGTATATTTTGGAGATTAAGCCTTTGGCAGTTGCATCTTTTGAAACTCTTTTCTCCCATTCTGCAGGTTGTCTTTTCATTTTTTTTTAAGTGGTTTCCTTTGCTGTGCAAAAGCTTTTAAGTGTGATTCGGTCCCTTTGGTTTATTTTTGGTTTTATTTCTATTGCTTTGGGGGATTGAACTAAGAAAACATTTGCATGGTTGATGTCAGAGAATGTTTTGTCTATGTTCTCTTCTAGGAGTTGTATGGTGTCTTGTCTTATGTTTAAGTTTTTAAGCCATTTTGATTATTTTGTGCTTGGTGTGAGGGTGTGTTCTAGTTTCATGGATTTACATGCAGCTGTTCAGTTTTACCAGTACCACATGCTGAAGAGACTGTTTTTGCACATTTCATATTCTTGCCTCCTTTATCAAAGAATAATTGACTAATATCTGGGTTTATTTCTGGGCTCCCTATTCTGTTCCATCAGTCCGTATGTCTGTTTTCATACCAGTACCACACTATCTTGATTACTGCAATTTTGTAATGTTGTCTGAAGTTTGGGAAAGTTATGCCTTCTGCCATTTTTTGTTTCCTCTCAGACTTGCTTTGGCAATTCTGGGTCTTTTGTGGTCCCATTTAAATTTTTGGATTGTTTGTTTTGTTCTGTGAAAAATGTCATGGGTAATTTGATAGGGATCCCATAAATCTCTAGATTGCTTTGAGTAGTATGGCCATTTTAATAATATTAATTCTTCTAATCCAGGAGCATGGGAAATCTTTCCATTTCTTTGAATCCTCTTTAATTTCTTTGATTAATATTTTATCGTTCTCAACATATAAGTCTTTCGCTTCCTTGGTCAGGTTTATTCTTAGGTATTTAATTTTTGGGGGTGTAATTTTAAAAGGTATTGTTTTTTATATTCCTTTTCTAATAGTTCATTGTTAGTATGCAGAAATGAAATGGATTTATGAATATTAATCTTGTATCTTGCTACTTTGCTGAATTCATTGATCAGTTGGAGTGGTTTTTGTGTGGAGTCCTTAGGGTTTCCTTTACATAGTATCATGTCATATGCATATAGTGACAGTTTTACCTCTTCTCTTCCAATTTGAATACCTTTATTTCTTTGGTTTGTTTGATTGCTGTGGCTACGACTTCCAATACTATGTTGAATAAAAGTGGTGAGAATGGGCGTCCTTCTCTTGTTCCAGATTTTGTGGGAAGACTTTCAGCTTTTCTGTGTTGAGTAAATTACATTGGCTGTGGGTTTGTCATAAATGGCTTTTATTGTATTAAGATATGTTCCCTCTATACCCATTTGGTAAGAGTTTTTATCGTAAGTGGATATTGGTTTGTGTCAAATGCTTTTTCTACATTTATTGAGATGATCATGTGGTTTTTTACTTTTATTTTGTTAATGTGGTGTATGATGTTGATTGATTTGTGGATGTTGAACCATGCTTGTGAACTTGGGATGGAACCAACTTGGTCGTGGAAAAATATGGAAGGCTTCACGAATTTGCATCCTTGTTCAGGGGTCATTCTAATCTTCTCTTTATCATTCCAATTTTAGTATATGTGCTGCCAAAGTGAGCACTTGACAGCATTCTTTATTTATTTTTTCTCTCTGCACCTGTGGCATGTGGAAGTTCCTGTGCCACAGCAGCAACTCGAGCCACCTTAGAGACAGTGCTGGATCCTCAGCCCTCTACAGCACAAGGGAACTTCAGCAGCATTCTTAATTTCCTAACAAATGTAAACATTTCAGAATTTACCTGGTTGACTATAGCATGTACGCACAGCTATACTCCTAAGATTCAGGGCATTTGTGCAAATAGTGTGATCTTTAAGTTTTAGGGAAAGATGTGCAATGGGTAGAGGTCTTATTTTAGAAATAGGAAAAATAAACCACCTAAATATGCACAGTATGTGTCCCAGAGGGTTTTTTTGATTAGCACTAAATAAGAGCTGTTTAAGCTGAGGAGTTCACAAAAAGGACAAGGACTAATTATCACTATCATGCCAGGACCCTGACTTGGTACATTCTGACTCAAATAGTTCATCTTTCTAATAGTAATCTTTAAGCAGTACTTAAGATGTATTCCTCATCTACATAGTACCTGGATTTATGGCTTTTAGAGACACCATGTATGGTGGTAGTTTGAGTTTTGGGGGTATTGTATGTATTTAGAGTAGAGATAATTCTAACTCTAGGTGCTATATTCACCTAAATTGCAGTTTGCAATGGCCTGATTGTGAGAAAATCAGTGTTTGTTATTAGGCAGAATGTCTCAGGAAAGCAGAGCCTGCATATAGTGAGGCTTACATGATGCATAATCATAGGTTTGCCTGTGCATGTGAGGACACATGTGCACACCTACAGGGACTTAAACCTCAAGCTTTCATCATTGCTTATACGGCTAGTGGTAGGTTCATTCTGTCTTCTGATTTTGACTGGGCTCAGCCACATGCTTGCAGTCAACCCTGCATCAGATAGTAGACCTACTATTTAGACTGGACCTTCTCATAGTTGTAAGTCAGCTGGCTGACAATCTAGGATTATCTTGTCTAGGACCATTAGCAGGACCTGCCTCCATCCATGTGATCTCTTACCTTCTAGTATGCTCTACTATATTTCTCATTTGTGTTTCTTGGGAAGAATTCCAACAGACATTGGAAGAACCTAGGACCAAAACATCAGTTCTACTACATGCTATTGGTCAAACAAGTCACAGGCCAACTCAGATTTAAGCAACTCCCAGCTCTAAGTAGCATTTCCTTAGAAAGGACTGTACTATACTTCCTATGCTATCATTTTGATTAATTCTCTGATCAATACGTGTAACTATCAGCAGCTTGACTGATTATTTACACTTCTATGTTTTAATTACACTTGTCTATATTCCTGGAGAAGAGTCAAAATCATTTATACTCTAGAAAGTGAAATGCTTCAAATCTAGGATTGAAAAGGAAACAGGTGGGGTAAATAAAACAGAGCTGATTTTATCATATTTATGATCATATATGAAAGCTTTCAAAATGAAAGACTGTGCATCTGAATTGAACAATTGTTCATGGTTTATTCATTTTTAACAGAAAAATTAAGAAAAATCATTAAACCTTAAATATGCCTTCAATTATCAAATTATTCACTGTAACATATCATCAAAGTTTCTTTTTTTAAACACACCTAGACTTTAAGAAATAAAGCTAGATTTGTTAACTGTTAGTTTTATTATGATGTCTACACTTTATCCGTGGAGAAAGAAATAAATTATTCACTTTAAATGGAGAAATATATTAATAAATTCTAATCACTTCTATGCTGTGAATAATCTCTTTTGCATTGTAAAAAAAATTAATGTCTCGCACCATCCTGAATAATTTATATATTCTCCTTAGTCTTAGCAGCAGCATAATGAATGTACTGCATTCCTGGCAAGTTGAAGATTCTGTTCACAAAGTGTTGTACATTTTTTTAAGAGTTACCATTTGCTTCTAAGTATCTGCCTACTAATTATCAACTAGGCTGTCATTTAAGCATTTCGATCTAAAGATTTTTTGTTTTTCATTTTTTCAGATTTATGACTGATCTGCATGTACTAGGTTCTCCATCAAGGTTAACTAGGTGAATATAATATTTAATTAAAAAATTCTCTAACAGAATAACTTCTGTTTAATACAGACAAAAGGCTGAGTGATCTGGAGGAGAACTCCTGGAGTTCTTATCCTGGTTCACTTTTAATAGCAATAAGAACGTGGGCAATCAGTGTTTTTCCCCTGAATACAGTTTCATGATGGAAATAGTAAAGACTGCTAACCTTATAGGTTTGATACAGGGATTAAAAGATGAAAAGATAAATTGATTAGGACAGTGCTTAGCAATTGGAAATTCATTTAAAAGTTAATTATTAGTAAACTGAAGTTACACTTTCATCAGTTCAAAAGTAAATATTATTACTTTATTAATATCAAAATTCATGATTAGAATATTATCTTAAGCATTGGTAATTTTTAAGGAGAAGAATATTATATTTGATTATATTAGAAAATGAAGCAATGAAAAAAGTATGATATGGTATGAGTTAATGGTGGTAGCAGTTTATATAGCTATACATAGAGGAATCCTGGATTATTTTCAGTAGGTGAACTACTCTAAGCGTAAAAGTGCTGAGGGGCACATGTTTGTTTTGATGGGACTATTAAAGTAAACAAATGGAGAAAGCCAAAGAAAACTGCTATTTGGTTGTTCTGGGTAGAGGTCTTCCTTGAAAAAATAACTAATTCCCTATCTAAATCACAGGTTGGATTTAGTTCACCTATTTAAAAGTTACCGAAGGAGTTCCCACTGTGGCGTAGTGTATTAAAAACCTGACTGCAGCTGCTCTGGTTACTGTGGAGGTATGGGTTTGATCCCCACCTGACGCAGTGTGTTAAAGGATCCAGCATTGCCACAGCTGCAACATAGATCACAGTGTGGTTCAGATTCAGTCCCTGGGCTTGGGACTAACATATGCTTAGATGAGGCTGTGAAATAAATAAAAATAAAATTAAATTAAAAAAATGAAATGAAATGTACCAAAACCTACAGGCCAAAAGTACCAGAGCATAGAACATAAAAAAACAAACAGCTTTTTTTTTTTTCCCCAGAGGGAGGCTAGCCACTGCAAGAAAGGGTTAAAGCCACAGAGTACAGGGAAATGAAACACTAAACCAACAGCTGCAAAGTTCAAGGTGTATGCAGAAAGAAGGAAATATAAGAGTGAAGAATTGAACCTCTAAAGCAAGACTTCAACAACAATATCATAGGAGGAGGAGAAATTAATGAGAGAGGAAAGAAAAATATGAATATTTACACTACAGTGAAGAAGAATTAAAAAGTCTAGAGATAACACTGGTAATGTGGGCACTGGTTTACTAAAGAGGCAGTTGGTATCAACATTGAAACACGCATATGTTAATAGTTCATTCTCAGAATTAGGCCATTTTAATCTACAAAATCATCGGAAAACTATGAAGGTTGCTTAAGAAGATGACAGGGCTCAATTAATGACTCTATAGTTAAATATAGAAAAAAATATATAACTTCTCAGTGTTATATAGGGATAGATAAGTGTGTATAATTGAAGCAATTCCAAAAGTTTTCTTTAAGTCTTGTTTGGTATCATATGTATATTTACTATTGTCATTTATTACCAAAATGACAGTCTTTGATAATTTACTCAGTTTGTATGAATTGAGAAAATCAGAGTCTGTCTCCTATTATTAGGATAAAGTTTAAGAGTAATTCATTGCTTTCTATCTATCCCTTTTGGTAAATGGTCTCAGAGCAGAATAACAAGAAATGGGCTTAGCCAATCTAATGTGTGGACTGTGGAACTTTCCAAATGTATTTCTGTGTATTTGGAAATAATTTTGAGACTATTACAGTGATGTATTTAATACCCTAGTTCAACTCATTGAGACCAGAGTTTTCTAAAACAAATTGATAAAAACTGAGCTGGGAAAGAAGATATTTCTCAAATACTGATTTATTAGGCACTATCAGTAATGTAGGAATATTTTAACATGTATCTCTTTTTTCTCCTTATGCCTATATAGATTAAATTAGGTCATAGTTACTATCTCTCTTTTCCCAAATACATATTTAAATGTATTTCTCAACAACTGTAATCCAGAATTCAATATGACTCATTTCAAAAATTTACATTTAGATAAAATTTGACTGCTAATAAAGATCCAGGTGTCTTGAGAATGCTTGTTTACAGGCCCCAGTGTTTCAAGCTGATGTGTTTGCATTTATTTTTCTATTGCTACCTAACTACTTCCTCAGTGTTGATGAAGTATAATTAATACATCATTGCTTTGAGGGCTGACATGGAATGTTTCCTGTGTCAGATACGCACTCAGATGTTCATTCCACTGAAATTTTAGGTTCTGATTTATTACTGAAACTCATCTTCCTTAGTTAAAAGGGAACACAATATTTTTCTTCTGTAAGATAAAATTACTTGTAAGATATTTTCTTTGATTTAAAAATTATTATATTTTGTCTCATACATATATACACATATACATATTTTTTAAATTTCTCACAACAAAGTTTTTTTTAATACAAGATATCAAATATATTATAGTATTGTTCTGACTCAGGTAATTACTAAGGAATCAAGATTAAAAATAAATTTAATAATAGTTTCATGATAACCACTTTTATTTCTGAGTTCTGTACAGTTTTCTAAAATTTCATTTGACATTATGCATTTGTCATAGAAAAAACAATGAAGTGTCCTGAATAACTTATACTTTTGTGTTGACAATTGAAGCAATATGTGGTGCTTTTTCTCCAAACTGTCTACAAATATTCTTGTCTAGATAGATGTTTCTTTCTTCTTCTCCAAGATTAATTTATTGATATTTGTTCAAAATCACTTTCAGTATCTTGTGGGGACTTGCCCTAACCATTATCCTATGTGTTTCATGTGTCTACATTTGTCTCATTTCTATTGGCTATCTCGCAGTATTTCATAAACATCCAGCTTCCACCATTTCAGAGATAAAAAGTAAGTAAATAACAATGATCCACTTTGGCTTTGATTTTTTCTAAATCTATGGCATGTGCCTCCTCCCTTCCATAGAAAGAGTTCTAGGAAAAAAATAGCCTATACTTACTGTTTCAACCTTAAATCCTAATTATTTTCCAAAACTGTATCATGGCTTCTACTTCTTCCACTTTGTATGAATTGATATTAAAGTTACTAATGGCCTTGTCATTTCTAAATAAAGGAGGCATTTTTTCAGTCTTTATCCTGCTGATTTATTAATATACATTTATCTCTTATCCCAGTTCATATTCCCAGACTATAGATCCCAGCATTCTTGCTATCAGTCAGGGTACTGTGGTTGAGTTCTGACCATTAGAATGTAGGAACGTATAATGTATGTCACTTTCAGACGGATTTTTAAAATTCTATTTCATACTACTACTCTAAGCTTCTTTATTTATTTGCCAGGTAACCACTCATAGAGGTTCCAGAAGACTAGCAAAAAGTAAAAAATAATGGAGTTGAAGAAAGAAAGCCTGGAATATTTAGGTAGAATGAAGGTGACTACAAATTGTCCCAGTTTGCCTGGAACTTTCCTGGTATTAGAACTGAAACTCTTGCATTCTAGGAAACACTTAAGTCCTGTGCAAAACAGACGGGTCACTGAACTCCTCAATGAATACTGGACTCTTATTGACCTAGCAATAACTATTTTACTGTGTAAAGTCACAGAGACATGGAGTTTGTTTGTTATAGTGCCTACTTTGTTAGCCGACTTGAATAAGTATCTAAGAAAGAATCAGCTATCTCTCTTCATTGTATTTCAACATCCTCTTTTAATTTTTATATTTGCAATTACTACTAACAATTATCTATGTAGTCCAAATCCTAATAGTTATCTGACGCTCCATACATTTTATTCATTTATAGATCCAATCAAACCCTAAATTTGGTAACCTAACCCTAGGGTCTCTAAATGTTTTCATTTTCATAAAGTTAAAGAATTTTCCTTTCCAGACATGAGTTCAACTTCTCCTGATTTTTTTCACTAACAATCAAATTTAGGGGCATAATAAAACTATTCAGTGATCTTGTTAAATATTCCCTGCACACACTTAAAAGAGGCTAACCATAGTACAAGGATGAAGAGGACTTATTATTTAAATCACCTGCATGACTCTGATGATCAGCGTGACATTTTAGAAACACTGACATGGATGGTTACTAAAGCTTTATTATGAGTTACTGTGCATTAATAAAATTTCCTTCATATTAGTAGTTTGGTAATAATAAGTAAAGAAAGAAGTTTTATATGTCTATGAAGAAAAAATTTTTCTTCTAAAATAATCCCTCCCTATTCAATGGAAAAAAAATATACCTCCTTTCCCCTTGATTAGGGGTTGACTTTATGTATTTATTAGTTATAGGGTTTATATTTAAACTTTAATTTTAAACAATAATAAAAAATACAATAACAGTAGGTAACTCAGCTCAACCTCTTCAGAAAATTATCGAAGTTTGATGATTATCCTAAACTCCCAAAACATGCCAGTTCCGTATAGGTAATGAATTTGGTTTGGCTCATCTGAAAATCCTTTAGATATTATGTCTTAAAAATTTATGAGGAGGTCACAAGATGTTAGTTTGGAAATAGCAATTGTCATTTGAGATGGAAATACAGGGCAGACAGAAGATATGACACTCTTAGTAACACTGTTCAGATTTCTTCTTCATGTCCTTTCAACACGCTGATCATGTTTGTCTCATTCAATGTAAAATCTAAAATCCCTATAAAAACATGCAAGACAGACATGGCCACATATTGCTCCACTGATCTTTTCTTCTAATCTCTCCCTTTTTTCCTCCACCCTGGATACTGTGTTTTCTTTGCTGGTTCTCTGGCCAGTGAGTTTTCAACAGGGGTGATAATGTTCCCAAGGGAGCATTAAATTGATTCTCAATCTGGGAGTATGGTGAAAAATCTCATGTTCTTTCTTTTAACAAATCACAGATATACACATAGTATATTAACAGATTTATGGCACATGTGGTATGAAAATTTTATTAAAGAAAATTATTAGGGAAAAACAGCTGTCTAAGAAGGCATTTTAGCAGGGAGCTAATTAAAACAAACCCCCCCAAAAAAAAGGTTGAGAAACATCATTAACCAATCAGAAACAATCACCAGAGCATCTTCTTTACTGGTTATTTTGACCGCCTGCCTGGAAAATTCTTTCCTTAGATACCTTCACAGCCCAATTTTTATATATAAAATGGCATATTACTCTGATATTTCCTTTCTGTTTATATTTTTTTTTACCACCTACTGCTAACAATTTCATTTAATTTGTTTAGTTTCCTTCTCAATCGCAAAAAAAAAAAAGAGTCCATTAGTAGGGATTTTCTTTTTCAATTTATTTTCCAGAACCTAGAACATTGTATTCCATGAAAATTAGACAGAACGTACATTTGTGGTTAAATGGATTCACTATGAAATAATATTTCTGAATTCTGGCAAGTGATGAAAAAGGCAGATAGGTCCAGGCCTTTAGCTTATCTAAGTACTCAAAGCATTTTAGTTGTCAGTTGAATTTGTTTAGCTACATTTAGCTCTAGAATCATTACTCTGAAGAGACTGGGATATCAGCCAACTCTGTAGAAGGACTCATTGACACTCTGCTTTAAGTAGAAACCCTGCGTAAAGATTTAAAATGTTGGCAGGACCCCTCCTATCTTTGGTAAAATAGGATCCTCTTATACTTTCCACAGTTTCAGCCATATGTAAATCTCTTTCTGGATTCAATTTCTTTTTATTTTTTTTTTAAGTCTCTACGTGCAGTATGTGGAAGCACCCAGGTCAGGGGTCAATTAGGAGCTGCAGCTGCCGGCCAACACCACAGCCACAGCAGTGCTGGATCCTAGTGGCATCTGCCACCTACTCTGCAGTTCATGGCAATGTTGGATCCTTAACCCACTGAATGAGGCCAGGGATCAAAACCTCAATCTACTAAGAATATGTCGGGTTCTTAAACTACTGAGCCAAAACAGGAACTCCTAGATCCAGTTTCTAAATTCCTGAGAGAGATCATCTGATTAGCCCAGTTGAGAGCAAGCCTCCTTCCTTTTTTATCAGTTACATCCAGGGGACTGATTAAAATAGCAGCAACATAGAACAATGTCATGTGTGAAGTAAACATTTGTAAAAGAGACACTGCCCCTCAAACCTGTTAGTAGGTCACTTCTACACAGAGAGTATGATAGACTTCAGTAACTATTCATCCTAATACCTATTCTTGATCTTATTTTTAATAAGCTTATAGGTAATTACATTTTCTTGGGATTGGAAAGTTGCATCCACCGCATAAATATAGCTATGGGAATAAGGCGAAATCAGCTTTCCAGCATCAATCAGGGACAGTCTGACTATTCACATCACCCTTTAGTGTGCATGCCTATTTATAACTTCCAAATATTATTTTGTAACTTTTATCTGAAGTATAATAGTAATAACTTTCCAATGCAGTAAGACTAGAATGAATGTGTATAGATAATGATATATGAGCAGTGATATCATTATATCAGGTTTACAATGTTAAAATAGAGAACATTCATGTCACCGTACTCTCTTCCTTTATGGGATCTTAAGGAGAGGAAGGGATAGAGTTTACTATGTGTAAGCTAGAAACTACATATATGAGAACACTGGTGTGGTATCCATACCAATGTGTTAGCAACCACATGCTTTTCTACAACCTCTTATTTATTAAAAATGATTTGTTTTGCCCCAGGGCATTGCTAGATTGAATGAGATAAAAGCTTATTGGAAAATTATAAGAATCTGAGATAAACTAAACTGATTTACTATGCAAAGAGTAGAGCTACTAAGTATGAAAAGTCCTAAGGCATCCCAGAGGCCTGGAGGAAGTCCTGCTGACAGAGCAGGGAGTGAGAGGGGAATAAGGAGTCAGGCTAGGGGAATTAGAGGGAGAAAAGGGAAAACAAGGACAACAGAGCAGGTAAGTGCTGCTGTTAAAAATTTGGGATGATCATTTACTAAGGAGAGTTCAGAAAAATTTCCTATGAGTTATTTTAAGGCTTTTGCTCTGTGTGACAGAGGAGATGATAACATATTAAGTCTGCTCTCAAAAGAGTTTATCTGTAGTCACTTTTAATACATATCTTGATAATTCCAAGGACTGAAGATGCCCTTCATAATACTGCTGTACTCCACAAACTAACCTTTTCCAAGTAATCTGAATCTAAGCCTTCTAATGATTTATCAGTGATTAATTATTAATGTATAACAATTTAGATTGGTCAGTATCAAAGACTACTTTTGACAGCCATATGCTGTAAATTCTTTGGCCAAGTTATAGTTAATAAAATGTGTATTTGATTTTTTCCTTTGCATAGAAAACTACTGAATGTTATCCAAGATCACCAGATATGTCTATAGTTTGGCAATTTCTAAATATGGCTAATATCCCAATTTTCTAATTTCTCCAGTACCCTAAGTTGAACAGCTTTCTCTACAATGAACATAGGTTCACTTGTATCATCCGGATTAAATAAGAAATAGTTTCCTTATTGCTTTGGAATCAATCATCCCTAAAAACTAATAAGTTACTCTATACTACTGAAAAATGATAAGTAGGCAACTTCAACATCACACATATTTCTCAAGAAAATCTACTGCTAAGTGACAATATACTGTCTTAGAAAATGACTTTTAGTAAGTGTAGTTTGTTTTGAAAAAGTTGTTAGGGAATAATTCAAATTAAAAGCTAAGTTCCTGGGAATTCATTGTGGCTCAGTGGTAATGCACCCAGCCACTATCCATGAGGACTCGGGTTTGATCCCTGGCCTCGCTTGTTGGGTTAAGAATCTGGCATTGGCTTGAGCTGCGGTGTAGGTCACAGACTCTGCTTGGATCTGGCAGTGTTATGGCTGTGGCATGGGCCAGCAGTTACAGCTTATTGGACCCCTAGTCTGGGAACTTCCATATGCCTTGGCTGAGGCCTTAAAAAAAAAAAAGGAAAGAGAGAAAAAAAAAAGTTAAGTTCCCTTCTGTTAAGTAAGAGGTTTATGACTGCAATTAATACAGATCATAGTCACTATAGTTTATCCTCACCATGGCTAGAGGCCACAGTGTAACAGACTATTCCAAAAATACACAGCAGTGAAAAAAACAAACAAAAAGCAACAAAACAATCTAGGAAACTCAGAGCCACCTTTCATACAGTATAGATTGAAGAAGCCCCACCTCGCTCTTTCACAGCCTCCATAATAGGAAAAATTATGGTCCCTAAAAATGCTAACATCCTAATCCAAGAAACTTGTTAACATGTTTCCTAATATGGAAAAGGGGACATTACAGATGTGATTATGGTTAGAAGCCTCAAGATATAAAGATTTTCCTACAGCATCCAGGTGGTGCGATCTAATTAAGTGGGTTCTAACAATCAGAAATCTTTGTCTTTGAAGGTGGAAGAATGGGCCTTGAGCAGAAGAATGTGGGTGACCTCTAGATGCTAAGAGACAAAGATAATAATTTTCCCATAGAGCCTCCAGGAAAAATAAACAAAAACAAAACAAAACAAAACAAAAAACAAAAAACAAAACATGGTTCTATTGATGCCTTGATTTTAGCCTAGTGAAATCCATGTCTAACTTCTAATCTACACAACTATAAGGTAATAATTTTGTGTTTTTTGCAAGCCTTTAAATTACTGGTGATATGTTATAGCTGCAATAGGAAATTAATACATCTAAAATACTATTTTTCAAGCTTAACATGAATATAAATTGTTTAAAGATATTGAAAAACATAGATCTTGGCCTGGTAGATCTTGGTTAGTTCCTAGGATTCTGCATTTCTAATAAGGTCCCAGGTTACGCCAGTACTGATGATGCTAGACTGCACTGTGGTCAGCAAGGACCCCAAGCAGGTGCACAGGTCTCTGGCCTTATGTCATTCTGAGCCAACCTTGAACTTAATGACAAAAAAATGTGACTTGTAAACATTCTAATTTTGCTTAAGGAAGTTTTCTTGTATTGTTTGTTGGGGTTCTTTTCTTTTGATTTCTGTTTTGATTCACACTATGTTCAATTTCTGATTCCAGATTCTCTTTACTAATTGTGTAAGCTGTACTGATTTTAAGAATGATTTTTCTGCTTTTAGCTCCCTCATTTTCTTAAGCTTGTTCCCCCTCATAATTAAACTGTTTCACTATTAAACTGTTTTGCATATTAACACTGTCATGATCGATCCCAGAATGTTTGACTCGTCAACAGTTATCTTTACTAACTTTTTTTTTTCTTTATGGCTTCACTGGTGGCTTATGGAAGTTCCCAGGCCAGAAACTGAAAATGAGCTGCAGCTGTGACCTACACCACCACTGTGGCAATGCCAGATCTTTTAACTCACTGTGCTGGGCCAGGGATTGAACCTGTGCCTCTGCAGTGACAAAAGCTGCTGCAGTCAGATTCTTAACCCACTGTGCCACAGCAGGAACTCCCTATGAACAACTTTTTGGATAGAATAGTTGGCACTCCTCCAATTTTTAGGAGCTATAAAAACCATTTTGTTAATTGGAGTAAAAAATATATTATTTAAAAGTCTCCATAATACCCTGTTTAAAACATGCCCTCTTTGAGAAAAGAAATGTCACATAATTCTAGGCAAATAAAAATTACAAATAGAGTTTCAGAATGTCAGGATCATTAGATATATTTTAATTACTGTAGCCTCTCTGCTATTTCATTGCTTGCAGCTATATTTATTCCATTGTAACAATGTTCTATTTTTAGATACATTAGAATTTAAATAAATTATTTCTGTTAGTCATCCATATCTCAGTGTTCAGCTTTACATTAGAATTGCCTTAGAAGTTCAAGATGGATAGATAGACAGACAGATAGATAGATAGATAGATAGATAGATAAACCAGTCCCTTCTCCACACTCCAGGTGTTTAAATCAGAATCTCTAGAGAAAGAAAGGAAGAGATACTGATAGCCTTAAAATGTCCCTTGATTCAAATCAGCTGCCAAGTTTGAGTACTACTGACACAAGTAATAATTCTGATAAGCTTACACTTTTTTCTAACGTATGTAAAATTTACACTCTAAAAAATTTGAATTAAATATTAGTTTAAAAGTCCATTTCTACTCAAAGGTTTATAAAGTGTTAAAAACTATTTGCAAGGTGAATTAGTTGTTTGTTGCAACCATCCTAAAGTGTAGTATGTAACAACCATCCTAAAATTTGTGAATTAAAACATCAGTTTCTTTGTTCATGACTTACAATGTATACTGAGCTCAATTGCTGGGCTCACCTGTCAGCATCAGTGTGGTTGCAGTCATCTGGTAAATCAACTGGGACTGAACAGGTCAAGATGGCCCCATTTCTTTGTCTGGCAGTAAGCTGGGCTCTTGGCTGGGGTAGCTTTTTTTTTTTTTTTGTCTCTTTAGCCTGTCTGGCACTTCAGCCTAGATTTCTTACACAGTAGTGACAGCATTCCAAGAAGTCAAAACTTCTTGGAACGTCCAAATGTATATCAAGTTCCTTTTCTTATGACATTTATTAATACACCATTTGTCTTGTGGCCATGTCCAGAATCAAGGGTGAAAGTGAGTACACAAAAGCATGAATACTGAGAAGGGATTAACTGTGGACAATTAATATAGCAATTTATCACCTTCAGTGTATTGTATTTCAGCAATAAAATTTGGACTGGGCTAATTATGAAATGCGTAATCTAATTTTAGCTTTTTCAAAATTATTCTTCTTCAGAAATATAACTTATTTACAAAAGAACCTAAAACACAACTATCAAGCTTAACAAATGAGAAATGATTGCAAATGAACACTAAAGTGACCAAAATTCGGCACAAGAAGTAGAATTTTGTCAACATTTCAGAATCCCCCTGAATATTTCTTTTGATTCACAGATTCTTATATCACACTTATAACACAAGTATTTGCTTTCCCTACACTATGGGAATCACTTACTTGCTTCTTTTGAGAACTCTTTTATATTTTTTATACTATTTTTGAACTTCATAAGAATATAATATAGTACATGTTATTTTCTATCTGACTTTTGCAGAGCAGTATATATTCCAAAGTCATGCTGGGTGCTACATGGAGCTACATATGGTTGATTTAGTGATTATATTCTGTTTAATTTTGTAAATAAAACACATTTTCATTGTTCATTGCAATGCTACTGGATTAGGTAAGAGAGATGAGAGCAGGGCTTTTGCAGAGAAGAGGTACATGGATTGTAGCCAACAAGCTAAAAATTCTAGGAAGAAAAGGCTAAGGGGAAAGATCCTTCAACCAGAAGAGGAATCCAAGAATGAGATGCTAGACAGAAGGTTCGGGTGGGTCAGAGTGGCATTTTTTCAAGTATTTAAAATTGTGTTATTCCTATAAAAGGTATTTCTAGCTGATAATCCAGTTTCAGAATGAGAAGTAACCTTGTACATAACATCTGTATCCAGGGAACATGTTAGGCAAACCTTCAGAGGTCACTTGAATGAAAAATTCCCATTACTATAATCGAGTCTTTTTGTCATATGTGTAGAAATTTTGTATTTCTACATCTAGATAACTTACAAAAGAGAGAGAGAATAAAATTTAGTCTCTGTTTTTGACCTACCTCAGAGAATGCTGCAGTTTTAAGAAACGTGGAAAACAGTAAAAAATCATTATTCCCATCTTGTTAATTAGAAAATATATCTGCCACCTTAAGAAGGAGAGTCAACAGAACAGTTATGTCATGTTTTCAGTAATACTTCACATCTGCTAATTTCAAACACCTTCATGAAAAAGCGTATGAGACAAGCTTATATGTATAAATGCATGCAGTAGAGAAAATGTAATCAAAATGTTGAACTAAAAGAGAATCTGGAATTTAAAGGTAAACTTTATACCAGCATTCATTCTTTTAACTATGAATCTGTAATGACTTTGAAGAACCAGTGTACCAGGATATAAATTCATGATGGGACTTATCTAAATAACTCGAAGACTTTGTGCAATGCTTGCAAATTTAAAACAATCATCGTGAAAATATATCCATTTAATAGTAAAAGTAATAGTCACTATCTTTTATATAATTCACATAAAATACAAATTTTACGTTTATTACTTGTTCAATTCTAATAGATATCCGGTATGTAATCTGTATTTAATTTCACAGATGAGTTAATGGGAATCAAACTAGGCTGTTTACGTGGACAGTGACAGGGTTTGAATATTTCTTACTCCAAATTTCACTCCTTTCCTTTTATGTTTAACATAAATATCAAACTGGAGTAAAAACTCAAAATTAAATTGTTAGATTTTCAAACTGAAGTAAGGAAATTTATTGAAAATTATTATAGGTATGATAATGATTCAATTATAGGAATTGAATATTACAAAATACTTCACAAAAATACATGATGCAATATCAGACGCTGAGATCTTGAAAATGGCACATTTTATTCTTACCACAACAGGGATTTTTGAGTCATTGTGCAGATTTTTTGTGTCATTTACTCTGTAAGGATGCCATTAGGGTTATAGTTAAATCTATGTTTTTCATAGCTGTTTGTTTTGGCATTGTGAAAAAAGAGAAGTTTGAAAGAACAGTGAATAGACATCAAGTCAAAGAGTCTAAACAATTGGTGTTTTGCAGTATCTATTTAATAGCCTCCTCTGAGCAGAGGAGAAAAACAGACCCAGTTGGATGTTTGCATGTATTTAAGGATTATTTCTTTCATTGTATTCTGTAAATGCTTTCTCTCATGATACCTTCTTGTTAACAATAAATAAATAAACAAATAAATAAATTAATTAATTAATTAAATAAAAACAGGTTTTGGCAAGTTGTTTTCAACACCAGGGCAAGGGGAAAACAGACCTGGAAGGAGTCAAGTAAGTGAACTATAACGTGTTCAACTCTGTGGTTAACATGATTTTTCAAAATGTCTCTTTTAATGATATGACAGCTTGGGAAGAGAAAAGGTAATTTTCTAGTTGCAAAATAGACTGAAATTACAGGATTTCAATGCATAGGTGCTAAACGTGGAGCTGAGCTTTCCAATGGTGTATGAGGCCTTTGGTTTTAAAGGTACTGGAAATGCTGCATTCGATCATGTTTTCTCTATTTGAACTCATTCACTTAGTGATTTAACTTTCCAAAAGGCATTCTACCATATCTCAAAACAGAAAGCGTATTGAAATTGTGGAAGATGAATAACCACTATAAAATGATTGACTGCCACCATCAACTTTAACGGCAGCCATTCTGTACTATTGTAGTCCTTGAATTCCTCTAATTTACTTATCCCTCTTTCATAAAAGAGCTTGAAAATTATCTGAGCTAACAGAAAAAAAGCCAAAATGTCGAAGTAGGTATGAACCTAAATATGGAAACTTGTATGACATGGACAATTTAAGGTAAAATACATATAAAATAAAAAATAATTTTGTTTTATTTTTAAATAATCAACAACTTTTTCTTTGTATATTTGAAAACTAGTATTTGCAGCATAGCATATGTTTTGCAAATAATAAACTCCATTTAAACAAATTCTGTAATTCCGTTTCTCCTTCCAGTTTTTTATTAAGTATACATTTATGTTGGCCTGCCTTATCCCAGGTCCTGGGTGCTTTGCTGATTTTGGTAAATATAGCAATTAATTCAACATTTCTGGTTAAGGAATTGTCTGCTATAATGCAGGATGATAAAAATAATGTGGGTATAATGAACTGTATGGTGGGAAATGATTAGGAAATTACCATTTTTTTTAAGAGAAGGAATCATAAAACTGAGAGATGAACAGTAGAAATAAAAAGGAAGAAAACATTAAAAAGTATATAGAAAATATTAGGAAAATATCAGTATAGTGGAGGAGGCTAGAAAAAGAAAATGTCATAAGGATACAGATTGTGAGATTCCTATTACAATTTACAGAACAAAAACATTCAGGAACGTAAGTGTGGAATTGAACTGAACAGATCTGACAATTTAAAACCTGGCTACTCAAAATACATCCTGTGGTCCAAAAGCACTGGCATCACTTGCAAGTTTGCTAGAAATACAGAAAATTGGGATACACCTAAATTTACAAAATTAAACTTGAATTTTCAAAAGATCCTCACATAACGCTAATCATATGTACGTTAAAGTTTGAGACACGTTGCAAATAGTACATTTTGCAGTGTCTGCCTGAGAAGCTTGGTGGCTATTGGCTGAAAATAGAAATCATCACCTAGGTCCTTCAAAAGCAGAGAAGTCTTAAAGGGACTTATTCTTGGAAATATATAAAAGGAGAATTCACCATCGATTATAATTTGCTCCATAATATGACCCTGTAGATGACAAGATCACTTGGTAGACGTGTTTTCGCTTTCTTTTTTTTTTTTTAATTTGTTTTATTTTTAAATAATCAACAACCTTTTTCTTTTTATGCAGCATCCTGCTTCAGAATATTCCAGAAAGATAACTCTGGGTAATCTTTAACCTGAAAATAAAACTCAAATGGGTGTAGTAGTTTATACTCTGAAATTTTAAACTGTCATTTTTTAATTTTAAAGGTAGGTATGTCTGTTAATGAAATAGAAGGATGCTATATGTCCAATGAATGTTTTAAGAGATAACATCACCTATTCTATGTTTTGATACTTTAAAATTATTTTTCTAAATAAAATCCTTGGGAATTCCCGTCGGGGCTCAGTGGTTAACGAATCCAACTAGAAACCTTGAGGTTGCGGGTTCAATCCCTAGCCTTTCTCAGTGGCTTGAGGATCCGGTGTTGCCATGAGCTGTGGTGTAGGTTGCAGACACGGCTCGGATCTGGTGTTGCTGTGACTCTGGTGTAGGCCAGCAGCTACAGCTCCGATTAGACCCCTAGCCTGGGAACCTCCATATGTGTGAGTGGGGCCCTAGAAAAGGCAAAAAGACAAAATAAATAAATAAATAAATAAAAAGACTAAGCCTAATTATCTGATGTTATAGATAAACTGTGTTCCCTCAAAATTCATAGGTTGAAACCCTATCCTTCAATACATGTGAATGTGAATATATATATGCAGATTTGTCTTTTAAAAAGGTAATTAAGATAAGATTAAGTAATGTGTGTGGGACTTAAAACCAATTTGATTGATTGATTGATGTCTTTATAAATTCAGGAGCTTAGTTATACAGACAACACACAATCTTAGGGGTAATAACTAGAGGACACAAAAGTAGGACTACTTTTTAATGGAGAAAGATCTCCAGAGTCAAGGTATAAGAGAAAAGTTGGATAGGAGGTGTTTCATTATATGGTTTACTATTAATACTGGTAATAATGGTGGAATTTTTTTTGTTTATACAAGAAAATAGGTTATATTCATTTTAATTCTCTTACATATTGTGCTCATATAAGGTTTAGTGTGGTCATGTAAGGTTTAGTGCTATGTTCTCAAGAAGAGAGAAAAATCCTTGCAAGTATTTGTGGCTGCTGATTAACTATCAGAGCTTTCTCTGTGTAAACCATTACTCTCAACCAAAAAGATAATTTCAGAGACAATTAGTCATTGAATATTAAAATTAAAACTGAATATTAGCAAACTGTTCCAGGAAACCAAGAACAATTACCAGACTAAATTTTAACACTTAGATTCCTAAAATAAAATTCGAACATTTGCTTTGTTTGCAGAAAATATACAGAAAAATCTATAATCTGAAAACTCAAAGTCAAATAAATAATATATTATTTGGCAAAACCATTTACTAGCTGCTGCCTTACATTTATACTTTATTATTACAAATATCAGGAAATAAATTTGTCATTTTAGTCAGTGACTCATAAGTCCTACCTCTGTAACATTTTTCTTTGTGACTTAATAAGAAAAAAATGAAAAGTTCAATATGTCACTGGATAAAAGCTTTTAAACAGACATTTAATAGGCCTAAACTAAGCCAGGAGTTCTCTTACGACACAGCATGTTAAGGACCTGAGCCGCTGCTGCAACCTTCACCACAGCTCATGGCAACGCCAGATCCTTAACCCGCTGAGCAAGGCCAGAGATCGAACCCTCAACCTCATGGTTCCTAGTCGGATTCGTTAACCACCGAGCCACAAAGGGAACTCCACTTAAACAACATCTATTTCCTTATATTTCACTTACTGCACGCTTCTTCCTGTCCTTCCAGCCGGTATGCAATGTGTTCTAAACCTTCTTTACTGATTTTTCTCAGCTCTTATTGGAAGGGCCAGGGATCATTCCTTCCACCTCTTTTTTATGAATTTCTTTTATTGGTACTTTTATCCAGTTACATGGCTTCAGACAATACACATTGGGAACTCTCCCTTTAATCCCATACTCTATGTACAAATAAAGCATCTGATTGAATTCATTTATTTAAAAAATAATATCAAGTTCTGGCTTAATTCATGTGAATTACTTTGCTTTTTATTATGACACATATTTTAATGCAGCCCTTGACCTACCTTTATTTCTACATTCATCTACTTGCTTCAGATTATCACTTATTTTTTGTAAAATGTTGTTTTAATAAAATGTTTGTATTATTTCATGTAAAATGTTACAATATTATAAAAAATTTTCCTGAATTATGTTTCAAATTCAATTTGCTTGCATTATTTTATCCAATCTAAATTTTATTTTTTATAATTTATAAAAATGTTTTTAAATTAAAAAAATTATTGGCGTATAGTTGACTTATAATGTATTTGTTTCAATACAGCAAAGTATGGATATATATATATCCATATATATATGGATATATAATCTATCCATTCTTTCTTCCCATATAGGTTATTACAAAGTATTGCAGATTTTTCTGAGCTATACATTAGGTCTTTGTTAATCATCTATTTTATTAATTAATTAATTAATTTAGTCTTCTTAGGGCCACATTCACGGCACATGGAAGTTACCAGGCGAGGGGTCGAATAGAAGCTACAGCTGCTGGCCCACACCATAGCAATACCAGATCTGAGCCACATCTGCGACCTACACCACAGCTCATGCAACAATGGATCCTTAACTCACTGAGTGAGGTCAGGGACCAAATCCACTCCTCATGGATACTAGTAAGTTTCTTTACCACTGAGCCATGAGGGGAACTCTTTTTTTTTTTTTTGGTCTTCTTTTTTTGCCTTTTCTAGGGCTCACTCACCAGATATGGAGGTTCCCGGGCTAGGGGTCTAATCAGAGCTGTAGACTCCAGCCTGCACCACAGCCACAGCAACACGGATCTGAGCTGGATCTGCAACCTACACCACAGCTCACGGCAATGCTGTATCCTTAACCCACTGAGTAAGGCCAAGGATTGAACCTGCAACCTCATGGTTCCTAGTCAGATTCGTTAACCACTGAGCCGTGACGGGAACTCCCCAGGGGAACTCTTCAATCATCTATTTTATATAGTAGTGCGTATATATATATATATATATATATATATGTTATATGTACAACATAATATATATGTTATTCCCATCCTACCCCCATTGTTTCCCCTATGATAACCATAAGATTGATTCTGAAATCTGTGATTTTGTTTCTGTTTTAATTAATAAGTTCTTTTGTATCATTTTATTAAAATCCACATTAAGTGGTATCATGCTATTTTTCTTTGTCTGGCTTACTTTACTCGGTATTATAATCTCTAGGTCCATCCATGTTGATGCAAATGGCATTATTTATTCTTTTTTATAGCCAATCTAAACTTTAAGGTAATGATTTCTTTCCTTGATTTTCAATAAATAAAAAAAGGCATTGTATGCCATTTTAGTCACTAAATGTTCATGCTTGTGAAATTTATTCTTGTAATATTTATTATCAATGTGTGCTGACAATAAATAAGAATGCTGTTAGAAAGATTGAGATAAATAGATTTTTACTTTTTTATTATCTAAATGTGTAATTACATCAATTATCAGCAGCTACCATTCTTTCCAGTGGGAAAACTAAATTAGCAGGATCAAAAAATTTTGGTTACAAATTTTTCAGTGTCCAAATGAATGATTTAAAATGGAGGGAGAGGAGTGCTGTTGTGACACAGCAGCTTAAGGATCCAACTACAGTGGCTTGGGATGCTGCTGTGGTGTGGGTTTAATCCCTGGCCCAGGGAATTTCCATATGCCAAGGGTCTGGTCAAAAAAAGAAATACATAAAATAAAATTAAATGGAGGGACAAAAACTGCATTTTAAAAACAGAATTATATTTCAATACACTAAGCATATTGCAGAAGCATAATTGGTGGGATTAAATGATAGTACAAAGATATGCTTCAACTCTTTAGCTTTATTCAGTGGAATAATTTTAACCTGCCTTCCACGTCTTCTGATTACTCTTTGTTCTTTAGCTCAGGTTAAATTTCCCAAACCATTTCACTTAAGTAATACAAAATGTCCAGCTGGTTAAGCATTCTGGATTTTTAGTTTAATCTTATCATTTATAAACAAGGGCTTACAAAGTGTGGTAGTCCTAAAACACAGGGAGGGGTAAAAGAGCCTCCTCCCCTTTTTCAACTTCTTACTTTCTCTATAGACTAGCCAGTCCTATTTAATTTATAACACATCAGGGCAGTAAAAAAAAGGAGAGGGAGCAAGAAGGAAGAATAGCAGTAAATTATTACTTGATTAAAATGGTTTAAAACTGTCTTCTCGATCTTACATGCAGATGACACATAAAACCAATTTTTTGGATTTGTTTTTCAAAAGCAGTATTTTTATGCCTTCTTTGCAGATATCTTGTCACCAGAAATCTTTCACTTGTTGAAGTCAGTAATGCACAATCTTCCAGTCATTCCTCGTTCTGTAGTCTCGGGAATGCAATACCTCAGATTCTTCCTGCTGAAGTCACTTGCCCCTCCAAGTACCATTTGGTGCAGGACCTAATATGATCTCACACAAATTTTCTCTCAAATATTGTCTATACTGTGCTCCACAGGAAAAATACTCAGGCAGTAGGGATCTGTCAACAGATAGCCACATCTCCTCAGGTTTTCTTCAGCAGATAAACACACTCTTTCTCAAACTTTTAAGATCAACCAGAAAGTATTAAATACTAGCCCACTGGATCTCCCAACCCCAAGTGCAGTAGCCTGATAGCCTGTTTCCTGAGTGGCCTATCCTAAGCTTCTCTCCTAGTTCTAACTTTTCCACCTTCCAAAACCGTAGAGAAAAAAAAGGTTGTACAGCCTCTCTGAATGGCTATATTATCTCCAATAACCTATATTTTTTTTATCTTTTAATGGGTTACAGTTTTAAGAGTGGTGTAGCTTGAAGACTTGCAATTTTGCTTTGGCAAATAACCACGGTATGTCTTAACAATAATATCTGTTGCCTTAGGCTAAATTTCTAATTATATGTCCTACTTCTGAGCATATATTTGAAGAAAATGAAAACAGGATAATGAAAGTACATCTTCACTCCCTGATCATTGCAACAGTATTCACAGTAACCAAGGTATGGAAATGATCTACTTGTCTGGCAAGGGATGAAGAGATTGAGTGAATGGATAATCCCTCCATGTAATATTATTCAGACATGAGAAAGAAAGAAATCCTACCATTTGTGACTATGGTCCATGGATGGACCTTGAAAGCATTATGCTAAGTCAAATAAGTCAAACAGAGAAAGACAAATATTGCATAATATCACTTATATGTGGAATCTAGAAAAGCCAAACTCAAAATAAAAAAGAGAGAGTAGAAGAGAGTACAATGTGTTACCAAGGCCTAGTTGGTGGGGAAATTAAGGAGATGCTGTTTAAGGGTATAAACCTGCAACCAGTAGGTAAATAAGTTCTGGAAATCTAATGCAGAACATAGTGATTATTATCCATAGAACTACATTATAAACTTCAAAGTTGCTAAGAGACTAGATCTTAATTTTTCTCACCATAAAAAAAGAGATGATAATTACATGACATGATAGAGCTGTCAGCTGGCACTACAGTGAATCAAATTGTATTGTATAAGTGTATCAAATCGACATGTTGTATACTGTAAAATTACTCAATATCAATTATATCTCAAAATTGAAATCTAAATAAAATTTTGTTATACCTATTTTTAAAAATCTTTAATGGTTGGAATTCTACTTCTTTTACATTTGTGAAAAAGTTAATTCTCTTAAACTCCATAGTTAATAGGAGTTACATCAGCTACTTGAAGCTGGATTTTTCTACCTATTTTTATTGTGTGTATGCCATGTTTGTAGCAAAATAAAGCATGCAATGCAGTTAATGATTTTGTCTTGCTGTGATATGTATATGAAACTTTTATGCTGCATCATGCCATGTATTTTATTTGCAACCAATTCCTTTTCTATTTTCATACTGACATGAATTAATATATCGCCTTCAATAGTTAAAGACAGGATTAGCAAATCACTCTCATTTTCAGTGATCATCAGCATGCTACTATTCCCTAACCAGATAAGCAATGTGTTTATACATTGCAGCTTTGAGGGTATGAGCCATTAATTACACATGCCCAGCAGCTGACATGTGATTAATTAGAGGTGGGAAAACTATTTTTCAGGTGACCAGAAAATTTCTTCCACTTGTCAATGTTTATCTCTTTTTTTAAAGTTGTATTATCCCAGAAGATATAGGAAATAGGATTAAAGAAAACAAAGCTGAGCCAGAAATTTTGACAAAGTTGCCAAAAGCTATTTGAAAAACTGAATCAAGATTACATCAGAAAAAGAAAACTACGAGCTAATTTAACTTATAAATATTAAAGAAAAAATTGAGTATGGGAATTTTTATTTTATAGTATAATTTGAAATATCATAAGATTCTATATTAAGGACTGTGGGTAAAAAATTAAAATATTTTCTTAATTATATCCATAGTCAACTTTCAAAAATGCATTAAAGTGCATTCTTAAGCTAACCATAAGGCTTTCGGATTTCTTCAATTTCAAATCTCATGGTTTTTATAGCATGAGAATGAACCTATGTTCTAGTTTAAACTCAGTTGCAATTTTTTTAAATTTAAACTTGGACGCACAAGCTTTGGATTTGTTATATAAAAGATTACTCTTATTGTATTTGTGTTGAAATTTTCCAATTATCCTATGATCATGAGATACTTAAAATTTATTTATAGTACTTAAAATTGTCATAGATGACTTATTCATTAATATCTACCTTCATATTTGAAAATTTTTTAAAATGTGAGAATCAAAATTGCTATTTATTTTAATGATTAAGCTGACTGCTAAACTGTGCATCTACTAAATGGAATATCAAAAATAGTATAGTTGAAAGTAAAATTTTATTGCAAAGACAACATAAATACAGACACATACACATGCTCATTGCTTATTATAGCAATAGTTTCATCAACTTTCTGTTTTTTTTATGTAGTGTTCTTCTAAATACCATTAAATAAAATATTCCTTTAAAAAAACCTCTGACTTCTTTTTCTTTTCCTAAATGTGCTCTGCAGACTGTTAATACAAATTCAAGGAAGCATTACTGATCTAAAAGACTCAGAAACTTTGGAGATGGATTCAGGAATCACTTTTGAAAAAACCTCCAGCATATTTTTAGTGGATTCCATTGTCTGAATCATTGCCCTTTGCAATATGTACTACCATTATTCCATTATATAGCCAAATATATTGAGCCTCTGAGAGACGATATGACCTTCTAATATTACACAGCTAGGAAATGGCTGAACAATGATTCCAACATGGAGTCACTCTAAAGTTCATGCTTATAATCACTAGACATCATGACTCATTTAGAAAATAAACTATTAGATTTTAGATATTAAAATATCCTGGAGTAGTTCCCATCATGGCTCAGCGGTAAATGAACCAAACCAGTATCCATGAGGATGCGGGTTTGATCCCTGTCCTTGCTCAGTGGGTTAAGGATCCAGTGTTGCTGTGAGCAGTGGTGTAGGTCACAGACGCAGCCCAGATCTAGCATTGCTGTGACTGTGGCATACTCCAGCAGCCACAGTTCTGATTCGACCCGTAGCCTGGGAACCTCCGTATGCTGTCAGTGCATCCCTAAAAAGATAAAAAAAAAAAAAAAAGGAAATTATATAAATATATATGAAGGAAGCAGCGGAAGGAATCCCGGAGGCCAAGACCCCTTTCCAGTGCCTGCAGCTTCAGTTCTGCATGCTCCAGCCATTACTGCATGACAGCAGCAGTCTTAAAAATCTAATCTGGCTTGTTCTGTCATGTGCTTTGGAGCTGTGTTCCTGGCTCAGTAATGCTCAGCCCACCCAAAAAACTCCAAATCCTCGTGATAAACTCATTTTCTGCAAAAATGTCCCATATTTGGCTCTGGTTCCTTGCAACTGGGAACTTTTATTCATATAAGTAGGTATTATAATCTCATTTTCCATATAGTAATTTCTATTTGCAGGATTTAATTTATCACCAAGTTTATGGAGCTGATAAGAAGCATAATCTAGATCCAAATCCAAGTCGACCTGATTCCAAAGTCCATTTCCCTTAGTGTGCTAGAATAACCTAAACAACAGAACTAAATGAAAATCAGACAGATGCTTTTACCTAAATACATTTGCTAAACACATCAGATAACTGCTGCTGCCTTGAAGCCCTATAATTCATATCTGCAGTGTGCATATTATTTAAAAAATTTACCACATCCTCTTTTGTGATACATTTATGATTATGCTTGTACTGCTGTTCTTTTCTAGCTTTAAGCATGAATTTTTCACTGTCATTATTTATACACCGGAAAGCCCTTAGTGGTATCTCTGATCACCATTCTTTTGTTCCTTGAGCTACAGTTAATGCTGTAATCTATTCTTATTTAAAAGCCAATTATCCACTATAACAAAACATACTGTATAACATGTGTATGCTGCATGGATCTGTAATACAGTGTTTAGCATGGCTCAAAATAGGCACACCACAAAAGAATCTGAGCTTCCTTGAGACCAGCCAGTAGAGTCAAGCTGAAACTCGGTTCTTGGAATTAATGAAGGGAAGAGACCATACAGTAGGAGCACTTGTGAGGAAGATCTTGACACAGCATAAACAATCCGAGCTGGAAGAACCAATACCCGGCACACAGTGATGCATTGGTTCATTAAATGGAAAGAAAAAGAACAGTCTTGTTGACTGATGATTTCTCTACGACAGTATCTTTGGGCTTAAAATTAAGAAACTCTGGAAAAGGGCACATCTAAGAAATAAAGAATTAATGTAGCATGTGGAGGCACCAGAGGACCGTAAATGATTAGAAATATTGAGGTGGACAATGGACTGCAGCTGCTGTGCTGTGGCATCTGAATCAGAGCATCATGGTGATGGCGTGGTTACAGGAAGCCATGGCAAATCTTTACTTTCAAAAAGGAACTGCCCCATTTGCACTTTATCAATCTGACAAGGCAAAGGCATGGCATGAAAGTCCAGAGAGCTTTCCTGAATTGGCCTAAACTCCTCTCTGTAATCTATACCTCTCACTGCCCTTTAGCTTACTGAAGTATAATTGATATATAAAAATAAAAGCGTCCAACATGATATCTTGATGTATGTATACATTTCTGAAAGGGTTTCCCCCTTGAATTGATTAACATATTGATGTCTTTGCCATTTTTTTCTCTTCCCTTTTAATGCAATCACTCACTTTGCTTCCAGCGTGTTTCAAACTTGGCATCTCATTTTTTTAAGCTTCTTCTATTCACTACTTTGCTCTATCTCATACTCTATCTTCTACATCAGGCTTATTTCAGGAAAAAGTCCTTACGGTCATGGAACTGTCTAGTCTTAGTTAATTCCTCCTCAAGCTTCTTAAGGGATGATCCTAAAGGATCATTTCCTGCTAGAACTGGAACTAGGTTTAACTAGGCACGTGGGAGAGACTAGCTTTTCTGTTTGTTTCTCTTCTGAAGATATAAAGGAATGCCAAAAAATTAAGTTAGCAGTATTTCAGTAATAAGAAGTTTGAATTTTATGTATTTGGAACAATGGCAAATTTCTGTAATAAATTACCATGAAGAAAAGTTGTAAATGTAACAGAAAAAAATTGTATACCTTATATTTCTTATAAAGACTATATAACTTATAACGACATTAAAATAAAATATGCTATCTAAAAATATGTAACATAAATTACATATCTTACAATACATAAGACAGCAAAGAAGATGTACACTTTCACAAGGGTAGCCTAGTCCTGAATGAATATTGCTAAAGGTCAAAACTTCAGTTGTCACGGCATTTAAAAGAAAAAGACTTGTGCCAAAGTTTGGAGCTACTTAAAAATGTGGGATTTCCCATGTAAAGTATAACTACATTTCTGCAAAAAGGACTGTCCATAAAATCTCTTGCCATATCTATAACGGTTTTTGCATGCAAAAAAATTCTACAGATCTAAGTCTTCATACTTTTGATTATATGGTTGACCATGATATTAAAACAAACTAATGAAAACATTGTACACAGAGAGTCATCATCTCCATCCCCTAAAAGCAATTTTTGAGAGGTAGTTATAAACTGAAATACTAACTAATAGTAAAAAG
The DNA here is from genome assembly GCA_004024745.2 of Catagonus wagneri. Taxonomy (NCBI): domain Eukaryota; kingdom Metazoa; phylum Chordata; class Mammalia; order Artiodactyla; family Tayassuidae; genus Catagonus; species Catagonus wagneri. Next base: position 4,350,925 of record PVHT020000009.1, read on the forward strand.
CCTCTGCTAGGACGTTATGTGAAAACTGATATTACATTGCTACTGAGGCAAATTCAATTCTCTCAAATATTAATTTATGGCAAGGGTAATTAGCTTTTGTTCAATTAATTCAAATTCCTAGAAATGCATTAAAATTTTCATGAGTATCTCTGAGATAATTAGAGAATTTCTATATTTGTAGAATACTGATATCTCATAAATATCACATTGTGCGTCTATCTTCATATGTGCTCCTTCTCACTAAAAATAGAAAAATGGTAATTAGCCTTAGAAATACCCATTAAACAGGAAGTAAGATAAATATAAAGAATGAAATTCATATACTCATTATAATTTGCAAAATAAAATATTGCTACTTCTTTAGAGGTGGCTATTAATATGGCAAAATATTGCCTGAGTAACACAAAACCAGAAACTCATTCTAATCCTTATGAATTAAAGGTTTGCTAGGAGAATATCATCATAAAAACAAAACAGCATTAAAATAGGAAGAAAACCTATAAAGATTATTGTATCTTACAGAATACTTTCTTTGAATAAAATGTTTCAAAAAGGTAAAAGGTTAAGAAAAATTTTAAATGTTAAAAAAATTCCTGGGAATTCCCGTGGTGGCTCAACAGGTTAAGATCCCAACTAGTATTCATGAGGATTCGAGTTAGATTCCTGGCGTCTCTCGTGGGTTAAGGATCAGGCATTGCCTCAAGATCTAGCATAGGTCACAGATGCAGCTTGCATCCAATGCTGCCAAGGTTGTGGCGTAGGCCTGAGGCAGCTGCAGCTCCAATTCACCCCCTAGCCAGGGAACTTCCATATGCCACAGGTGTGACCCTAAAAAAAAAAAGTTAGAAAAATCCCCTATGCTATGTTAAAATATCATTAAATTAATAAATTTAAAAAATCTTAAAGTCAAAGTAGGGTAAAAAATAAATGTACAGTAACGTAGTTATTAAATTTCATGCCTTAATAAAATTATTTAAATATTAAATAATTTGAGCACATTGAAATAGACTGCTACTCTCAGATTACAGAAAGTCCTAAACCTTTTTAAGTAAAGTTGTAAGTTATTTAGTGTGTCTTTCAAATACAACTAAATATCAAAGATCAGATCTTAATTTAGTTTTGTCACTTTGTAAAATAAATTTTATTCGGAAAATAATATTTGCCAATAATTCTTAAAAAGTTTTTTTGACTCAGGTAAGAAAAATGCACGGCTCTTTCAAGTAAAATTAATACTGTAGAATATGCTCTAAAGGATACATTCCCCTTATGTCTCTAGCTTCAGTAGAAGAAATTCTCTGGAATAGAACTAAAAATTGTGTTTTAATCAGTAGTGTTTTAAATGATGGGCTACAGATATGCTTAAATTCTCTAGGATGCACTTTGTTAGATATAAAAAGGAAGAATTTGTACAATATAATACTTATTTTAAAAAATCATTATGAGTTTAAATAACACTTTTGTAACCAGATTTCCTGTCCAATTTCTAAATACAGTAACACACTGAATTTTAATAAACATTTTTTAGTTCTTATAATTCATAATTATATTTAACTTACCACTGTTATGTGGTTTGAAGAGCATTATTAAATTGGTGTGTCGAAAAGTCAATAGCATTAAAATTCAAAATATACAATTTTTATGTCTCTGCACAGTAAGTCATAAGATTAAAAAAGCAAATGTAAAAAATCATCTGGGAATTTATGTAACATGTAATTATGACATTTTATTAAAATTAATATATAACTGTAGAATGATGCACTCAACTCTGGGCTCTTAGTAGCTCTGAAAACATGATCAATTCATTTTTCTCTGTCAGTATTCTTATCTAATAAAATGGGCTATAATGTAACTGTGAGTCACCCTGCATCCTTTTGGAAGTCTTCTCTGCATCTATGTATAAATATTAGCCCCGCCATTAAAGTTAATTCAAATAGGCAGTTCTCACTACCAAGTTTGAAGGGAGGTTTAAATACAGGGAAAGAGGCAAGAAGCCTATTTGGCCCAGAGCTATACCAGAGGACTGTCAAAATTTGGGCTGCCTCAGAATAGCAAATTGGTCCAGAAAATCAAGTTGCGAAATTAAACTAAAAAATTATTGCCTAGAAATACATTCTCCAAATGTGCTCACACACGCACACACACACAAACATCATATTACTATGCTTTAAGGACTATTTCTAGTTATCATAATCATTCGTTAATGGCAATTTAGTCCCACTTATCAAAAATAGCTTACAGACTTGGCTATTATATGATTGTGTAATGATGCTTATTAATAATCGAGATGGACCCAACAGATATCTATGAATAAGAACATTCCATCCAACAAAAACAGAATTCATATTCTTCTCAGGTGCACATGGAGCATTCTCCAGAAAAGATTATCTGCTGTGCCATAAAACAAATTTCAATATGGAAAGGAAACTGTATCTTGGAAAACAAATTCTTCGTTCACAATACAGTAAAATTAAAGTTGATATAAGAAGGAAATTTGGAATTTAAAAATAAGTGGAAATTAAGCATCATAGTTCTCAACCAATAGATAATGGAAAATTCAAATGGAAATTTAAAAATAGTTTGAGATAAATGAAAATGAAGGCACACACGTGAAAACTTATGGGATGTCACTAAAACGACAATTATAGGAAAATTTATAGCTTTAAATTCTTATGTTAATAAAGGAGAATGATTTCAAATCAATAACCTATACTTTCACCTTAAGATACTGGAAAAATAAGAGCAAATTAAACCTAAAACAAGCAGAAAAGAGGAAACAATAATCATTAGATAATTACTCAAAAGATAGGAAAACAATGGGGAAAATAAATGTAAACATAAGTTATTTCTTTGAAATAAGCAACAAAATTGAACTTTGGGTAGACTGAGATAATAACAGCAAGATTCATATTACTAAAATCAGTAACTATACATGGTATATTTCTGCTAAATTTATGGAAATAAAAAGGATTATAAAGGTATACTGCTAACAAATGCATACCAACAGATTGGATAAATTAAATCAAATATAATAGAAATACAAGGCACAAACAACAGAAATTGCCTTAAAAAGAAATAGAAATTCTAAACAGAGCAATAACAAATCAAGAGTTCAATTAGTAATTCAAAAGCTTCTCAAAATGAAAACTCCAGACCCAGATGACATCAAGGTGAATTCTACAAATTATATAAATTAGAACTCCAATGCTTTACTAATTCTTTAAAGAATAAAATGGAACATTTCTCAATTTATTCTATGAAGTCAGTATTACTTGGTAGGTAGTCACAGAAAAATATTACAAGAAAAGAAGGGACACCTCTCTTGCTAATATAGATACAACAATCCTCAATAAAACAGTGGCAAACCAAATTCAGCAACATTATTTCAAGAGTTCACCTCATGACCAATGAGTATTTATCTGAGGCTTGTTTAATATTTGAAAATCAATCAATGTTATACATCACATAAATAGAATAAAGGAGAAACCGCATGATCATCTCAATAGATGTAGAAAAAGTATTTGGCAAAACACAGTAAACTGTGATGATTAAAAAAGTGCTCTCCATACTAGGAATAGAGGGAACTTCTTCAGCTTGGTTTGGTAAAGAGCGTCTACAGAATATCCACACTTAGCATCATCCTTGATAACAGTCTGCATGCTTTCTTCCTAAGATCAAAAACAGAAGTAATTGTTCACTCTCACTGCTTTTATTTAATGTTTTACCGGAGTTTTAGCCAGGGCATTAATATAAGAAAATTAAATAAAATGCCCCCAGATTGAATAGCAGGACATAAAAATGATCTCCATGAAGAGAAACTATGATTTTGCACATTGAAAATTCTAAAGAATGAATTAAAAAAAAAAAAAAAACTCTTAGATCTAACAAGCAAGTTTGCAGAGTACCGGATTAATATGTTACAATTCTTTTTATTTATATAAACTTTTGACAAATTATCTGAAGATAAAACTATGTAATTAACTCCATCTAAGAGGATTAAAATAAACACTTAGGAATATATTCGCCAAAAAGGCGTAAAATGTATAATGTGAAAGAAACTAAAGACCTAAATAAATGGGAACACATTCACATCCATGAATCAGAAGACCTAATATTGTTAAGACTGAATGAAAACTAGAAAATCCTTAGAAGAAAATATACGAGTAATTCTCTGTGATCTATAATTGGGATTGGAGGGTTAATGAGAAGTGATTGGCAATAGGGGCATAAATTATTTTTAAAATGATTAAATGATCTAAAACTGATTGTTTTAGTTACATTAACCTGAACATACTAAAATCCATCAAATAGTGTACTTTCAATGGATGAATTAACATCTCAATAAAGCTGCTATATATTCCTTAACTCGTTGTATAACTGGTTTCCTAGTAAATGTGAAAAATTAGACGTCAGCATTAAAAAAAATTGTTTCCTACTTTCACAATCAGCAAGGTATTTCTGGTGTTATAGACCCAAAATCATCATAAATATATGAAATAAAAACACATTCAATGGTTTTATTTTTTAATTCATATGCTATTTTTATTAGGTTTCAAGGACTTATCTGTTTCTCATTATAATTTGGCTTGATGAAATAGTAAAGAGGGCTTGATAATACATTTAAAGCTATAGATTATACGGTCTAGTGTTTTTCAGTTTGGCGATCACAGAATACTCACTGAAGGCTGCTTGAGATCTGGAAAAGATGTGAAGAGCAATAAGGCGGACGTGTTAAACAGCGCTCTTTCCCTGTTTCATTCTCAATATCTGATGATCTAAATGAAGGCTCCACTTTGGAAACTGAGCTTCTTTAGAAAAACAAAACAAAACAAAAAAAAACTAAAGACTTTTTCTGGCTATCCAAGCAAATAAGTGAGAAGGAAAAAAGGACTTAGATGGCATGATTGTATACTCAGTGAATCTGCAATACAGCCTGCTTGATTTAAGGATTAACTGTTTCACACACTACAATATTTTTCAAGTCAATATTATATTCATATAGCAAGTATGAATTTTATTGACTTTCTCAATTCATTTCTGAATTTTTGCGTACTTATTTGCAATTTTTTATTCCTCCCACCATTACTATTCTAATATTTATTGAATAAATTTATTTTATTTTATTTTATTTTATTGTATTGTATTGTATTTTATTTTATTTTTAGCCAACAGCATGTGAAGGTTCTGGGGCCAGGGATCAACTATGCACCACAGAAGCAACCAGAGCCACAGTAGTGACAATGCCAGAAACTTAAGCCCCTGAGCCACTAGGAAACTCCCAGAATAAATTTATTGTTTTGACTAGTTTTTCTTCTGAGGACCTGACCATCCCTTCTAACCCAGCCATGTCTAGGAGGTGCCAAACTCAGTATCACTCACTGGCTGTCAGAACAAAGGCGCGGTGATTGCACAGAAATGGGTGTAAACAGAAGCAGAGAGAGGATACGTAACAATCAGGCAAGTGTCTCTTTTCTTTTCTGATACCAGACTTTATGTGAGCCTTGATGTGTCCATGATTATGTCTTCACTGGGAAATATATATGATAAAAATGAACCAATATGTAGATAGAAGTCAAGATATGAGGCAGCAAATGACTTGTAATAGTGTTTGGGTTCCTAAAGTCAGTTATAATTTGAATTCCGTCTCATACCTTAGTCTCACATCTCCAAAACCACTTTAAAATTATGTACTCTGGCCACAAGCTGGGAACATCATGAAAGCGCCTCAGTATGATATGGGGTATTTATTTACCTTTAAAAACAACTTGTGTAATATTGTAAGTTCATACTTGTTGCAAAAGTATCTACATAACAAGTGTACGTGGAGCTAAACTTCTTCATTTCCCCCATCATCCCAATTCATCTCCGCTCCCTAGAGGACTTTGTTTTCAACATTAAAAACAACAACTAAGAGTTCCCGTTGTGGCTCAGCGGGTTGGGAACCCAGCTAGTATCCAAGAGGATTCAGGTTACATTTCTGTCCTATCTTCCATCATGTGCTAGCCCTAAAAGAAACAACAGCAACAACAACCAAGCCCTCTCCTGCATGTATGCGTACAGGTGCGTTTATCTCCGTCTGTACCTGGGGTCAGCCTGGCGCACCTGAGGTGTTTCTTCATTTCCCTAGAGAAGTTCCAGCTACTTGCATTTTTCAGGCTAGAACAGAAAATCAGTCTAGGCGTTTAACTCAGTCATATTTTGGCATATAACAAACCACCTCCAAACTCAGTAACTTTAAAAACAAAACACAGCACTCACCATTTTACTTCGTTTCTGGGTGGTTCTTCTGTTCTGGGCCAGCTGGTGCGGTGGGCTGGTGCCTGGGCTGCAGCGCTCCGTCACAGGCAGCTGGTGGGCTCACAGGTTGGTGGTGCAGGGCCCTCAGCTCCAGCAGCTCAGCCAGACTCACTGGGGTCTCTCATCCCTCAGCAGCTTAGTCCAAATCTCTGCACAGGACGCTCTCAAGGTTCCCAGAGGCAACTACAGGCAAGCCTCTCAAGCGGAAGTGCTTTTGTAAGATCACGTTTGCTAACGCCCCATTGGCCACAGCAACTCACGTGACCAGAACCAACTTCCAGGAGCAGAGCAATGGACTTCACCTGTTGAGGAGGGAAGCAGCAAAGTTACAGTTAACTCTATGGAGGAAGGCAGGGAAGGAAATTGTAGCCACCTACTCCATGGACCAGACTCCCTAAGGGCATGTGTACGGCACCTATGTCGTTGGGATGTCTCTCTGAGATGCCATATCACCCAGTCACTAGGCCCATAGCTACAGTGTCTAAGGGAAAGGCACACCCCCTCTTCAGATTCTTTGCACTCTGGGTGTTTAAGGGAACAATCTCCTCCCTCAAGTGCCAGAGCTTGGGAAGAAGGACAGACAGCAGTCGCCAGTCTGAGAGGTGTTAGGTGCTGAGACCTGGTCTGGGGCAGCTGTGATGGGAACAGAACAGAATCAGAGCTATTGAAGTAAGAGTTAACCATGGGGCACAAAACCTCCTCCCCCACCACTGGCTGAAAAGGCAGCTGCCTGCCTTTTCAGCTTTGCTCATCACTATACCATGCTTCTTGTAATTACGCAGCAACTATAGGCCCTATGTCCAAGCCAGTAAGCCTGTTCCCAGCATTACTTATCAGTTTTGCTTCTGTAACCCAGCTTGCTCAGCTTCTTAGAAAGAAACACTGCTTGGGTAAGGGGGAGGTCTGGGGATGGTTACAAGACACTGTATTGTATAAAAGTTGCTGAAAACAAAGACCTGGTGCTCAGACTTTGGAGGTGACTCCCCTGAGCCCGCAGCGGTGCTGCTGAATAACCCTTGCTATTCCGCATCTCCGAGTGCCGTTTGTCTCCTTCCACTGCCACGGTTTCTGCAGTTTCTGCAACACTATAACTTTGTGAACTCAAGCAGAGGGGCACTTACCAACCAGGATGTGGATTATCCTCTCTGGAAAGCTCAGCGCAGCAGCCTGTACATTGAGTTTGTGCCAACCAGGCGAGAAAGGGTTTAAGTGATTGAGAAAATAAAATGGATTTGACCACTTTCACACCAAGTTTATGGAGACGTTTATACAAATTATACCTATTTTAGTTAATGTTTAGTCATTAAAACTCGTCTTAATATTTTGTTTTTTGTTTTTCTGTCCTCCCAAACCAGAAAGTATTTGGAAATTACAGATGGAAATTAAATTCTCACTAACCATTGCTGTTACGGTTAAAGCAATAAAGATCTTGAGTACAAAACAGAAACAAACAAACAAAAAAAACCCAAAAAAATTATGTACGTTTTTTCTATTTTCAGTTGCAATTGTTTTATAATTGCATAGTTCCCTTTCCCAGAAAAAGGTATGGTTGAAAATGTAGAAAATTAATAGCATGGTTCCCCTACTGTGTGCTTTGTGGTGATAGCATATTTTCCTGTGGGTGTTCTCACTATATAATTAACGTGCTTTTTGCAAAGTAGCTCTTATAGCATGTCCTGGCAGCCCATGAAAGAAGTCATGATTCCATGGAAAAAATTTTGCAGTGGACAGAGGATATGATCCTTTTATCAAGCCATCCACATGAAGCTGGGACTGGGCCCTGGAGCCCTGAGATAATCACGTTGATGAAAGTTCTGAGTATCCTTAGGGTATCTGATTCAACCCCTCATCAATGGACCTGGCAGAGAAAGGGTCAGGGAGAGCAAAAAAAGAAAGAAATATAGACCATGACTTATGGCTCTGGAAGACCCCAAGCACTGCAGGAAACTCGAAAATTTCAAAGGCACTCCAAAGGGCAGCCCACCGCTGAGGCACAGAACCCAGGGCAGGGGCATGCCCATGTCTAAGCAATGTACTGAATAACAGAAGATATGAAAACTTATTTAATAAAGCCAATATTAGAACATGAATCAAATAACGCATGCGATTGTGGCTTAGAGGAGTTTTATGTGTTGCTCCGCATGTATAAAACAAGTTTCATATATGACAATATTAATTCAACATTTTCTTATCTTTCCCACACTGCATGAGCCACTTGAACATGAGTTCTTCTATTGAATCCATTCGGTATTTTATGTCTTGGCTTTTTATAGACACAGTCTGGTTCAATGTTACTGACAAATTCTCTAAGAGGGAAAAATGAGATGTGACTGCTTTTATTGAATTTCCCGTGCCAGGAGGAAAGAGGGGACTGTGTTTTAGAAAGGCCAAGGGAAGAATGTCAGTGAGAGAGCTTAAATCATTTGCATTTGGCTTTTAGCCAGGCACATACTATTTGGTGTTGTTTTGGCCTTGAATTAATTGAAAGGAGTTTGTGAATTTGCAAAAGTTCTTATAATATTATTTGACACATCTTTTGATTACCTAAACTCTTTATGCCAAAACTGGAAAAAAAAACATATGAAATATTTATGAGTTGGAAGGAATCCTGGAGAGAAGTAGTAACATCAATCGATTATGATTATGACTGATTATGATTCAAAGGTACAAACTAATTCTCATGTGTCTAAAACACTCAAGTCAATATTTTAAAATAGGATTTACTCATAGATGGTTACTCTTTCTCAAATGACATTTTTCTTAGTCGCTAGGTAGGCACAGGAGTGAAAAGAATCACAAGGTAAGTAGTAAATGATTAGAAATGGCTCCCTCCTTAAAATACAAATAATCCCTAAGACAAAATATCTATCAGTAATGCATATTTTATTAAAAATGAAATTTTTGGATCTTTTTAAATTTTTTAAACTTCATTTCTATAGAGTATACTTGATTAACAGCATTGTGTCAATTTCTGCTCTATAACACAATCACCCAGTCATACCTATATATACGTTCTTTTTCTTATACTATCTTCCATCATGTGCTACCCCAAGAGATTAGCTATAGTTCCCTGTGCTGTATCGTAGGACCTCATTTTTAAATCCTCATTTCCTATTGAAAATATTTGTCAGGACCTATAACATGTTTTCACTCTATTTCAGAACTACCAAAACACTATTTTAAATGTGCATCACAAACAGTTTTCATCATTTTGTGAAAAATTTAATAATAGTTTGTTTATTTTAACAGAAAGAATCAAGTTTTGTAGTAAAAAGACAGAATCAGCCCTGTAATAAAGATAATTCTTTACAAAGAATTATTCACAAGCCATTAACAGTGATGAAATGATGGTAAGTTAATTGTAATTAAAATATAATTAATGATGGAGGTTTTTATTCGTAATTAATATTGGTAAGAATTTAGAAGACAAACTGCCTTGTATAAAATTAATCTGACAACCATATTTTACATATCTGTTATAAATGTGTCATAAAATAGAATCATTAGGTATATTTTTATTGTATTCTACTCAGAGTCTTGGATGGGTGGGCCATTTTTTAAAATTTAACTAATATGTGTTAGTTCATTAGCAATCATTTGTATAAAAATATTCATTTTTTAAAAATTTCCACATGTAAACATATACTTGAGTCCATATTTTAATTAATATCACCATGTTTTAACATTTCATGTTATAACTATAGACCCTAGAAAATATAAAGTGATGATTTGATCAGTATAACTTTGGATGATAATTTGGAATGAGTCAAGGTCCCTAAATCTATCCTTTAAAAAATCCCTTACTTAACTCACAATTTGATGGCTTGACTGGGATTCTGTATGCATTTGTGGTCAGCTGTGACAGTCTTTGCTTGGCTCTTTCACAAGCTTCAGGCCTCACCTGGGACACTTGGACCGACCTGGCTCAGGGTCAGCTGATCTCCCATCCTCTCCAAGGCCAGCTTAGATTGTTCACCAGAGACAGGGGTCTTGAGGGAGGACACGTGTGTATAGCCCATTGAGTGGTAGACTCAGAATTGGCACCATGTAACTCCTGTCACTTTCTATTGGACAGAAATTGTCATAAGGCCTTTCCAGGAACAAGGCATAGGAAAATAGACTCAACAGCTTGAAAGCAGGAGCTGCAAGGTCACAATGTAACATGTGGATATTGGAAGGATTGGAGAAATGTCTCAATTTTTGCACTTGGCCTACACTACATTTAAGCCTCCAAATTGCAATAACACTTAAATTGTCATAACTCATATATTATCCTCTGCTTTCTCAAATTATCCACTACATCAAAAATACCTGTTTAACAGAGGGATTTAGATAAACCAAAATCCCCAAAGAACAGTGATTTCTGTGACTGTAGATCCTCTTCCCAAGAGATACTTTTCAGTATTTGTCTTCTGAATTTCTGTCATTATAGCCTTTAGCATCTGCCTATATACACTAAGAAATATGGCATTAACAGCCACAGTTGTGCTCTAGGTTCAAGTTCAAAGTTTTATATCAACAAAAGAGTAGAGGGTCTTTTCTTCCCTTCCTATCCTATACTACAATCACCTTATTTACAGGGAAATGGAGCACACATGTTCATAAATATACACACATGCACAAAAGATGACCACACATATAATATCATGATGATTCCCCTCCTTTTATCCATGTCTCCCTGCAGTTTAACTTTGCAATTCCTCTCATCAAAAGAAAATTAACTTCCTTAGCCCTTGAATATGCATCAGTCTTGTGACTTACTTTGACCAACGTGATATAGCCAAAATGGCAGTGTGCCAAGTCTGAACCCAGACATCAAGAGACCTTACTCATTTCTGACAGGTTTGCTGGAACCCTGTAGTGCCATGAGTACAAGTCTAGGCTAGCCTCCTAAATTAATAAGAAATACAACAGCTAGCTACTTGATCATACTAGCTAGCAGCAAAGAAACCACCAGAGATGAGAATGAATTTATTGGAATCAAGCCAATTATGACTAACTCATCAGCTTACCACAGAGACATGAATGCATTCGACTGAGATTATTCAAACCTAAGGATTGTCAACAGGGCCATATAAGCAATAGATTTGTGAAGGGGAATAAAAGTTCTAATATTAAACCACTAAGCATATGTTTTTTACAGCTAAAACTAACAAAACTGTACCTATCTTACGTAAATAAGTCAAAAATTAAGAAAAAATAAAAGGAATTATTTATACATATAAAAGTCATAACTCCCCATCCTCAATTAGAAGATGATTTTTATGAATTTTTCACTCTTTCAGTGTATTTTAAACTCTGGAGTATTTTTGGTCCTCTCTAGAATTTCATTTTTTTTCTCAAAAATTGATTCTATAAATTGGATCAAATGGATTGACCAGTATGCAAAACAAGTACATACTGAAGATCTAAAACCTTCAAGACATTTACTTATTCACTGTCAAACTAGCATATGCACCGGCAAGATATTTAGTTACTAGCTTGAATTCTTAGCTCTATATTTTGCTTGAGTCAGATACACTGTGAATTTGAATTAGACCTCCCTTGGATTTTTCACCTGTCAAACTCTATCCCATTATAACAACATCAAAAGCTTAACTGTCTTTCCAGACCTAATTTTTACTCAAGTGGCCAGATAAAAGAGAGTGAAAAATAACTTAGAAAACCATCAGTTGCAACACAAGTAAGTAATTATGAAAAGAGGTTAATGAGGGGACAAAGATCAAACAACCTCAACCAAAACAAGAGGCAAACTCTTCTTAATGACTACAAATGTTCACAAGACCTTCGCTTTTATCTTGTAAAATAAAACATCCTAAAACACAATGAATTATATTGAAATATGAATGAATACCACCTCATGGACAGGGTTCATTGCCCTTTTGGTTTTATCAGAGGTTTGTTTCTCACATGCCCCTCTACATCAAAGCTTTATATCAGATCACAGTGGTTATCTTCCATTTGGTTGTTTATTCGAAAGACTTATTCAATAACTCTAAGGAGCACATTATCAGTTTCTTATATGCTTCTTTTACCAAAATTTTGTGAGCTCACAATTAATTACTTAACACAAAGCAAACATCAAAACACTGAATGACCTTGTGACTTAAAAGACCACCTTCCTACACTGATCCAATTCCCTACTTGCCAGTACACATGTCACATAAAGGATTCTGCATTTCATTGCCGGATCTTGTTATAAATTTGACATACCTAACTAATTTTTATAATAATAAGGTGGGACATAGTAACCCTGCATTTTTATAAATCCAACTATTAATTTCCAAAGTAGATGAGATAAAAATTAAAAACCATTTTTGCTTCAATTTGAATATTCCTGTAATGAATTATAGCTCAGTTCTATGGTACATAAAAATACCAAGTATTAACTGATGTGTTTCAAGCCTTAAGTGAGACATCTTATTTTTTTATATAGAGGTGTTTAAAAAAAATCTAATAAATTTTTAAATGAGCAGATAATTTTTCTATGACTGTTCCTTTTCCATTTTTTTTCCCTGAAAAGCCTCTGTAGTTTCTAGGTTGTATATCTCTACTTTGTCCTCCCACATCTATTATTGTCACCTCTTTCCACCTCATATGAAAAGCTTTAGGTAAGTTTATTGAACAGCTAAAGCCAGGAAGCCTTCTCTTCTATCTGTATCAATAAGTTTTCTAAATGTAAAAATGAGAATTCTGTTCCAATGAAGTTGTGATCTGCTGGATATACAAAATCACTTGATGAATTATTAAACTTAAATCCCCTTGGTTTACATCAGAAAAGTTATACATGCAGGTTGAGAGTGGGCCAAGAAACTCCTATGTTCGGCTTTCAAGGTGCTTATAATTTTCATCATTCTTTGAGTGAATTTAAAGTCATTGTGGTTTTTAAAAATAAGGACCAATAGTATAGAATTATTATTTTTGCTATGAAGTGCTTCTGAAGCTGTAATTGTAGTTTCTAATTCTCTAGGTTCTATATACTGCTGTTCATATACACAGCCCGCTTTGAGGCATTCAACTAAATGAATGTGGAAGTTGGGTAAACATCCTCAATCCCAGAACATTTAACTGTTGTAATTACTTCCTTTTCTATTGGCTTATATTCTATACTTTCAGGATAGAGAAGATGGAGAGGTTGCAAACTTTTTTTCTCTTCTTCCCAAACAATAATGGGGCTCTGTGAGATTCTCTGAAGCACATTTTCAGTTAATTTATGCTCAAGTAAAGGAAGATATACCCCAGATTCTGCTGTGTTCTCTTATTCTTACTTCTAAACATTGTATGTTCTTATGGGTGTGATTTCCATATAACCATATGAAAAATGGTATTCTTATTACTTGTTTTATAATCATTGTGCTGTTTATCAGAAAGCAAATTCCTAATAATTTACAAGATATCAAGACCTTGATTACAGTTGTTGACCGAAAATGTCTTTCAAATGTAATTTTAAATGTGCCAAATTTATATTTATGCACTGTCAGTACTGCTTATACTGTAGTTCCCAGTTAGTTCAATCTTTTTCCGTTTTTAAATATTTAATCAGGAGTTCCCATTGTGGCTCAGTGGTTAATGAATTCGACTAGGAACCATGAGGTTGCAGGTTCGATCCCTGGCCTCGCTCGGTGGGTTGCTGTGGCTGTGGCATAGGCTGTCAGCTACAACTCCCATTAGACCCCTAGCCTGGGAAACTCCAGATGCCGCGAGTGCGGCCCTAGAAAATACAAAAAAAAAAAAAAAAAAAATTAATCAAACATGAAATATTGAGGAGTGATGTCAGTATCTTAGCAGAGTAAGATCCTCCTTTTGTTTTTCTCCTTCAATCTACAACCATAAAAATATCCATACTCTACAAAGATTCCTCTGTCCTACACATAAGTATGCAAGAAAGTTCCACACCTCTGTACCTCTAATGAGGGTGGACTGGACAACACAGAGGAAGCAGAAACAGAGGACAAAGGAGGGTGTGCCTGTCATCCTGACCTGCTGGCCATGGCAGCTGGTCCTTCAGGCTCATGAAGCCAGGAGCAGCAGAGGAAGGTACTCAGGACACAGCTACTCCAGCTGCAGGGGTGCCAGTGCCACAGGGAGCTGGGCAGCAGAGGAGGTGGGGCCTGTGATCCCTCTGTTTGTGGAGGTGCCCCTGACTCGGCCCTCTCTGTCTGCATCAGTGGTGTCCACAAACCCTACAACCTTTCCATGTAGCTGAGGCATAACTGGAGCCGGGGTTCTCCCCAGCCTCCCTTTCCCCCCACAGTAACAGAGCTCACAACCCAGGTGACACTGAACATGGCAGAGTATCCCCCAATCCCTGTGCCCAAGCAGCATTGCCAGTGACAGCAATGACACCACAAGTAGCAAGGCACCCATGACCCCACAGACACAAGCAGTTACAATGAGGGCATCAGGCAATGAATGCCTCTGGCAAAGGCTATTGAGGATATAAAATGCATTTCATTGATCTGTTCTCTTGTTTTTTTGCTCTCTATTTTATTTATTTTGACTCTGATCTTTTTATTTTCTTCCTTTTACTGACTTCAGGCTTTTTTGTTTGTTTGTTTTCCTAGTTGCATACATGAAACAACATTTTCTAAAACTAATGACTAATAATTAGTTCTTATTCATTCTGATCTACATTTCATATGGACAAACTGCCTTTTAATTTAAACCACTGCAAATTACAAAACTGCTATAATAGAATAATATTATACCCCTTACGTGATCTGCTTTTCCAAAGAAGAATTAGAACAAACATATGGATTAAGAAAGAGCTTACATTTTTTGATATAAATAACAAAAGAAAAAGAGAAGTTTGTAATAGTTTTTATATGCGATTTATATGTCTTATTTGATCAAATGCTTTGATGTTTACAGCTGGATACTTAAAAAGTAACGAAGTGGAAGTTTTGAAAAATATTTAGAATAAAAATAGCTGTAAATAAATTGCTTCACAAATACTAATTGCATCAATTCGTAGCCTTGGGAATATGCTTTAGTAACACACAAGCTTTTCCCAAAATCTCAGGAGCTTAAAAGGTGTTAATCTTGGCCAGGGAGGCAACACTGCTTCCTATCTTTTGCATTCTGGGACCCTGGAGGCAAGGGCAGTCACTGTCTAGATCATTGCTGTTGATTGTGGCAGAAGGAATGAGGATGGCATAGTATGAACTGGCTATTAGAATTTACATCCATATTCACAGCACTTCAATTTCATCGACCTAACCAAAACATATGAACCAACATAGCCAATCACCAGAGCCTGGGGTACCCAATACTGCCAAGTTCCCAAAGACAGCTGAAAGATTTAATGCAGATCTGACTGCCACCTAGTTCATTGTTACCATGACAAAATGCAGATCAGCTTTTAAACAGAGGAGGTGGGGCCTGTGATCCCTCTGTAGCAGTACACATACATATTTTTTAAATTGGAATTCATTTTAGGGCTTTAAATGTAGCCAATGTCCTGACTTTTTTTAGGTTTTATAAAATATTGGAATTGTTTTCTTTTGTCATGTTTTATTCATTTATTGCTAAATTTGCTTTGAGTTGGACTACTCTGCAAGATACTAGGCAATGTCATACTTTCACTTTTCTTAGAAGTTCAGTGAAACTTTGTGTCTAGTCTTGGCTACCTGTGTAGTGGGAAGTTCATTTAATTTCTGCCTAATGAAGTGTCAGAGTCCATTGTGCTGCTGCTGCTTTAGACATCCAATGGAAATAACTAGAGGGATCTGATATGGATTTTAGTTTAGTCATTATGGTGAGACTTTTAGTGCCACAAATGGTACTGATTACGTCTTGAAAAAAAAAAAAAGTGCTGAACTGGGAGTTCAAAGGCTAGTACTTTATTTTATGTACCACTGGCTTAACCTTCATTCGGTTGCTCTTGTTTTTATCCCCTGGAAGGTTAGTACTAAAAACTAGGCTTTATTTCTTCTTTGCTATTATCTTATCAGTGAAGATATATTGAAGAAAAGAGGCAATTAGACAGTTTGATGATTTGACTGGAGTGTGCGTGATGGGGTAAGACTTTCCAGCCCAGTACCCTTTATGTGAGGTCTGCAGGAAGAAGATCCAACTCTTCAACTACAAGGACAGATCCAGTGATTTTTAAACAAAGAGCCACAAACTTCTGCAGTTTCTAAAGAATTCTACAAGTGACATATTCTCTGACATTTTTTAGCTTGTTGGAACTCGAAAAAGGTAATGTTTGGCTTGGTTTCAGTTTTTAACAGAATCAGTTGATATGTTCTGAATCATCCAAAGTGACAGATAAACAAGGTAAAAGAAATGAATTCAGTGCCCGAACATGTATTTGCTTTTAAATGTATGATGATTTTTGAACACAGTTAGAGGTCAAAGGACATAAGAAGTGGCTGCATAAAGGATTTTTACAGCAATTTAAGAACAAATATTCAGAAAATTCAGTCATCTTAAGATTGTACATAGGCAGTATGTTTAGGTCAAAGCCAAAAGTACTTAAATGGCGTAAAAAGGGACAAATTCACATGAAGCGTATAGGCATTGCTCAGATTTCAGATTTGTATATTTTAACTTGAACCACCTTTTTTTTTTTTTTTTACTGTGGAAATAAGTCATAAATAGTCACTGGAACAAAGTATAAATAGTACTTTAAACACGTTATATTGTATGGTACTTTATTATATACATTAACTCATGCAAATGATTCAAGTATGTGAGTGATATCACTGTTTAAAAAGTAAGGTAATGGTAGTAAGAATGATAGTACAAATATTTTCATCATATTCAGAAACAAAAAAAGATATACATAAAAAAATTGATTCCCTAGAAAAATATTTCACTACACTATTCAATATTTAATTTTTGCCAAATGTATTTTTCAGTGTGGATTAGTTTTACTAATTTTAATTATGTAATTAAAAATTGTTTTCAGTATTGCCTATTTTGAGTTTCTGATTTTAACAGTTATGAGAGAATGTAAACCTAATTTTACCATTTTATATTTTAAGTTTATTAGCATAAAAATTATTAAAAAAATGAAGTCCATTAAAATATTTCCTTGCAACAACAAATACATGGGCTTAATTAAAACTCAAATTATTTTCTTCCATTTACTTTTTGCCTGCAAGTTTAACCAAAAAATCCTTTGATGAACTCAATCATTTTTTAAAAAGTTGTAATATTTGTATAAAGCATCCAGTGTTTGCATGACTAAGTCTTTTTCTTGCTTTCCTTTTAAAGTTGAACTTTTAAAGAAGTTGTTTATGAACCTTCCTTTGCTCTGAAATAGGAAAAAATGCTTGGGGGTTCCCACTGATGCACAGGCTGGCTTCTTGGGCTAGCATGTGCTATGTAATTATAGATGGTCATTTATTTTGCATCTCATAAGAACTAAATATATACAAAATACAGCATGACATATGGGACTTTCTATCATTTACAAAAAAAATTAACTGGATCTTTGTGATTCTGCCTTGGCAAACCTATTTTTCTATCAATCGTTCACCCCACTCTAGTAAAAATAGTCTTTTGTTGTTCTAAAAAGAAATATAAGAATTATGAGGCCATTGAGTGTTTGCATGTGCTCATCTCTCTATCTGGAATAATTTTCCACTAGAAATTTCATGGCTCTATTCAGGGATCACACACAGCCTTGGGAGGATTTTCTACATCACTCAATGTAAAGTTGCACTAATTTCAAATTTCTAATTACTACTTGTCTTTCTCATTTCTTTCCTCTATGGAAGACATCTTCTGGTTTACATATAGTTTACATATTTATGTTGCTTAGTCTTTACTCTCACTAAACTACAAATCTAATGAAATTAGCATTTTTGCCTATTTTTGGTTGCTGTGTATTCTTCATGGCACACAGGTTAAATACAGCTTTTTTTCTTAGATCTTTTTCTACCATACTCACTCAAAAATAAATGTTTTACATAGAAAAACAATACATTTGGGACTGATATTATGGAAATTATCTATATATTTCAAAGGTGTTAAGAAGATGTATGTCCTATGTAACCAATGATGTGTAACTTTCATTCATTATTTATTTTGTGAAGGCAGAAAAAATAGATAAATGTATACTACATAAGTGCTTAAATTGCTATTTAAATGTTTTTTCCTTTGAGATTTTTCTAATGTCAAATAAAATATTACGAATGTATTGACACCACTCAATGGACTTCAGAGCTAATAGTAATTCTGAATTTCCAAATCTCTGTATACTCTGTTTACTCCTCTTTCATTATTTCTATTAGGGCATTTGTCTATTTAAAAAATATAATGAAATTTTCACTTTAATCCTTCTTATTAAAATCTAAATAACTGAAAGGAAGGACATACTTCTACATGTGCTTGAAAATAAAATTGACTCAATAAATATTTGGGCACAGAAATTCAAACAAATGAATTACACTTGTAAAATCCACCGTTCCTTTCAGACTGGTCTGTGAACAGAATCATGAGATGCAGAAAAAAAAAAAAAATCCTTCCACAAAGGGACACAGTTGACAAATGAAAGATTCTTCTTGTATGACCTTAAAATAATCTAATATTTCTCCATTATTGCACCAAAGAATTACTGCAGTTTTATTTTTGGTCCTGATTGAATAAGGGCTCACCTTTTGATGGTTGCCATTTTCTGCTTTTTGTGCGTAATAACTGTCTTGACATTTGTGGTGCTCCAATGTGTCTTTCTTAATGTGAAAGAATCATCTGTGCATTAATGAACTGGCTTGATGTATTTGCCAAACCTTTCAAAGAAGCAATTAAGTCTCTGTAAGAACTTGCATGAGTGACACGATTTATTGTAATCTCAGAAGAAGAAGTATAAACAAAAAGTAATTAATTTCTAAAGGTGGCAATTGAGTAATACAACACAAGAACTATATCTTTTGAGCTCCATCTATATAGAGCATAATAACAACATGCTATTTTGTAAATGTCACATTATTCCTTTTGGGAAAATGTTCAAATTTATTACTGTTCAAAAAATTTTAATTAAAATAATGGAGTACCATTTTCATCTATCAAACTAGGAAATTTAAATTAGACTCAGAAAGAACATGAATATTCAGAGTTATGAAAGGAATGGTGAAACGAATACTACTTGACATTGCTAATGGCAGCGTGAGCTGCAATCACGTTGTTTGTTGATAAATTTTCAATATGTATAAGAAGTTTAAGAATATCATTTACTGTGGTTTATAAACTTCTCTTTATAAATACCCATAAATATAGCCAAAAAAGCATTAATGTCTGAAGATCACTATGATATTTTTTAAATAATTTTTTAAAATCTACCAGAAAAGCAAACATCTGAAATATCTAACAACAAAGGAATGATAAACTATATTAATGCCATCGGCTAGAATGTATATAGTACTTTAGGTAATATTTACTTAGACAAAACGCATTTTTCCATTTAGCATATATTGAACAGTCTTGTGCTAGGCATCATGCTAATTGACTTACATTTAGCTCTTGTAAGACTTATTTCAGTTGTAAGATCTAATATTTTTCTAAATTTGCTGACGAAGATCATTTTGATTAAAGTAACTTGCTCAGGGTCACACTGCTCTGGAACGAAGACAAGAAACATATCTGATTAGAAAAATCCATGATCTTAACCCATGAACCATACTGACTATTCAATGATGTCACTTATTGGTAAAAACAAACAAAAAAATACTTGAATACACTATGTGTGTAAATTCTTAACCTGAATTCTTATACTCTAATAACCTTTTTATTTATACCATTGTTATTGCTTGGTATATTGGAAATATGTATAAATAGTGGACTAGGTTAAGAAATTATTGGCACAATACATTTTTCCTCCAGGCTTACAACAGGCTTTTGCTTCTTTAGTTTGCTTTCTTGATTTAATCTTAAATAATCCATATAATATTAAGTTGAACTGTGTAGAAGCTGCTCAGTCAGGAACATGCATCTTTTGAGGAGCTGCCTCCATGAACTGAAGATCAATTCGCCATAACACTTTTTATTTATTTATTTATTTATTTATTTTTATTTTATTTGTCATTTGAATAATATTTTTAAACGTATTCAACATTACATTCATATTCTCTTCCCAGGATGATGATTTCTTTTTTTTTTGACAGAAAATCAAATTAAAAAACATGAAAGCAATTTAAGAGATCTCTGGGATAATATAAAGAGGCCCAATTTATGCATAATAGGAATTCCAAAAGGAGCAGAAAAAGAAAAGGGCACTGAAAAAATATTTGAAGAAATTATGTCTGAAAACTTTCCAAATCTGAAGGAATCTGACATCAAGATACAGGATGCTCAGAGGGCCCCAAACAAGCTAAACCCAAACAGACCCACACCAAGGCATATTATATTAAAAATGGCAAGAATTAAATATAAAGAGAGGATCCTAAAGGCAGCAAGATAAAAGCAAAGCATTAAGTATAACGGATCCGCCATAAGGCTGTCAGCTGATTTCTCTACAGAAACATTACAAGCTAAAAGGGAATGGCAAGATATATTTAAAGTGCTAAAAGGAAATGGCCTGCAACCTAGAATACTCTACCCAGCAAGAATATCATTTAAAATAGAAGGGGAAATAAAAAATTTCCCCAACAAACAAAAGCTAAAAGAGTACAGCAATACTAAACCCTTTCTAAATGAAATGCTGAAAAAGTTCCTATAAAAAAAAAGAAAGTAAAGTAAGAATTAGAAAGGAGGAAACCACAATTAGAAAGCAATCATTCAAATAAGCCTACATGCAGATCGAAATTTGAAGATGCAAAAATAAATAAATTAGTGAAAATAAAATAATTTACAAAAAAAAAGAGTCAACAACCTTATACATTGTGGGGAGGGAAAGAAGGAAAACATAGACTATTACTCCTTTTCTGATTTTTTCTTTTTTTAACTTTAAGGAAAAATCAACTTTTTTTTCTATTTTATTAATGATGTGTTTTAGCCTATATGGTTATCAGGCCACAGCAAGCAGATATAAGAAGATGTTAACATACTTAAAAAACAGGGCAACCACAAATCAAAACAGGACATCTAACCCACAAATACTGAAAGGAAAAAAAACTTAAGTATAGAATAATTGGAATCCACCCATCCAAAAATAGAAAAGAAGAAAAGAGAAACATAGAATCAACTGGAAATAAGATCTAAAATGGCAATAAATACATATCTATCAATAATCACCTTAAATGTCAATGGTCTGAATGCTCCAATCAAAAGACACAGAGCGGCAGAATGGATAAATAAGCAAAACCCTGCAATCCGCTGCCTACAAGAGACGCACCTTAGAGCAAAGGACACAGATAGATTGAACGTAAGGGGTTGGGGAAAGACTTTTCATGCCAATGGACAAGAAAAGAAAGCAGGAGTGGCAATACTCGTATCAGACAAAATAGACTTTAAGGTGAAAGCCATAAAGAAAGACAAAGAAGGACATTATTTAATGGTTAAAGGATCCATTCAAGAAAAGGATATTACAATTGTCAATATATATGCCCCCCACATAGGAGCACCCAGATACC
>PVHT020000009.1:4373733-4394289 GCA_004024745.2 Catagonus wagneri
AAAAAACACTTTTTAAAAGTAGCCCGAATAATAAGGAGTAACTCTGAATGGCACTTATGGGAAAAATAATATAACTCACCACTTTTTTTGGTGGGGGGGTAGTTTTTAGGGCTGTTATCATGACATATGGGAGCTCCCAGGCTAGGGATCAAATTGGAGCTATAGCTGCTGGCCTATGCCACAGCATCGCCAGATCCGAGCTGTGTCTATGAATTAAACCACAGCTCACAGCAATGCCAGATCCTTTAAACCACTGAGCACGGCCAGGAATCAAACCTGCATCCTCGTGGATACTAGTCAGATTCGTTTCTGCTGAGCCACAACAGGAATTCCTCATCACTTTTTATATGGTCCAATTGGAACATAAGCTGAAAAATGCTATTATCTAGAAAAATTTTTTAAATTATAAAAACAGCATGTTTTTATATAAATTCCTAGTTGCTTTTTTTATCATGGTTCATTTTCTTTATAGGTCACTCAGTGTCAATTTGTCAGGAATGCTTGTCTTGATATCTGAGACATGTCACATTATCTGGAGCCATATTTAGTGGTATTTAATGCAATTGTGTTGATTTCTTTGACTAAATATTTTCTTTACATTTCCTTTCCAGCCTGGACTATGAATTATGTGCAGGCAGGACAGAAAATATGCTGTTACAATCTTTAATGTATCACCAAGATAGAGCATGGTGACTAGCACATAACCAGTCTTTAATATATATTTGTTGAATGAATAAATGATGGAATGAAAACATGGCTGTCTCATATGTTTATAACAACTGTGAAAAATTTGTTATTTTTCTAGTTAAATACAATACACACACACATACATGTTACAGAACATTGGAGAGATCATACAATACAGTTGTGAAATTGCACTGATATTAGGAAATATAAATGAAATCCACTGAGGAGGGTGGTGATGTGGAATTTTTGGCTGGTTCTATGAGAGATATAAAAAGACATATTTTTAGGATGAGTTATCTATAGTACACTACTTTTCATAAAGATAATTTCTTTGACATCTTTATAAGCTCTTGACTTTTACTGACTATTTCTAAACATTCCAGTTGAACATAGCCTGAACCAAAGTACGTCTATTTGACTTTAAAAACATTGTTTATATGTGGACAAGTGGCAGTTCCCAATAACATCCAGAAATTGAAGTAGGTAGTTATTGATTTTTCTATGGTTGCTGATAATATAATTAATAGTATAAAGAGTATTTTCGCCATGTCTTAGACTTTCCTTCTCGAATGTCAGTAGTTTAGCTATAGTCAGAAGACATGTTTACTATAGCTGAATACAATTTTTGTTGTATTTCCTTTGCTTTTTATATTGTTTTACTTTCAAATAATCTTGAGAAAATTAGGAAGCATGCTATATTTTTTTCCCACTAGACATTGATGGAGGTGAGGAAAGAAATTTGACACTATAATTTGCCGTATGTTGCATAAATGTTTTAAATTATGGGCCTAATGCTCAATTTAACACACAAATTTAGCAGTTCAATGTAAAGTACTTCCATGCTTCTTTTCAGCAATTTCCAGAATCATAAAACTGTGGGCTGAGGTTGTGACAGTGTTAGAGAAGTGAAGATGTTTGATGGGGTTTTATTTAAAAAATAAAGAAACAAAAGAAAGTTATGTGAAAGTGTTAAGGCTGAGGCTAGACCTTACATTCTAGTGTTTGCATTTAGCGTATTTAAATAAATTGAAAATTTGACCACGGTGATTTGGACCCAGTGCTGCTATCTCCCACTCAGAATAAGTAAAATAACATATTTTTCTTCTTTTTATTTATAAAAACATGTTTTGAGAGTATATGATAATGAAAAATCTACCAGGAAATAACGTGATGAAGTCTGTTTAGGATGAAATAAATGCATTAAATCCGTTGCTTTGAGGAATGCAAAAATTCCTTCAATCTTTTCAAAGATTAAGTATGCTTTAAGGTACTCTATAATTTTACTTATCATAGTTACATAATTTATTTTGTTAAATTGCAATGAATTGCATAATTTATTTTGCTTATTAATGTTTATGGTAAAATTGTGTTCTCTAATATAATAGCAATAGGAAAGGAATGATGTACAAATAAAATAATTTCCTTCTGCATTTTCAAAAATCACTTAGCTGTGATTCCATATGGTGTGACTATCCTGAAAACAGTCTGATTTGTTCTTAGATATTAAATTTATGAACTTGAGTGCTATTTCAGAATAACATGTTGATATGTTTTTTTCTCATACAAAATAAATAAAAGGTGTAA
Source organism: Catagonus wagneri (assembly GCA_004024745.2). NCBI lineage: Eukaryota > Metazoa > Chordata > Mammalia > Artiodactyla > Tayassuidae > Catagonus > Catagonus wagneri. The sequence continues at coordinate 4,376,005 of PVHT020000009.1, forward strand.
CAATCAACAAAAGTAGGCAAGACATGGTCAAAGAAAGCCTTTGACAAATTACAGAATTATGATAAACTAAATGAATACCAATACTTGAAATATAAGTTTCCTTCTAAATGATAGTATGGCTTTTCTTTTAATTTCAGAAAGTAATTTGAAAAAGGAATATATTTTAAATCAGAATTATGACTACAAATTATTAAGGTAACTGTAGCAACATAAAATATGTTGATGAAATAGATTATAATTATGTACCATATTTTAATAAAAACTGGGAAGAATCATAAAAAATATGCTCCAATTGATGATATATTTTGGACATATTAAAAAAGCATAATAAAGTAAAATCCTAAGGGTCATAACAAAATTATTTTAATTACAATAGTAAATTCTTACATAAATCTAACAGTAGTTAGTTGATGGTAATAAGCAAGACTAATTAGATAAAAGAAAAGTTATATATTTTTCAGTTATATTTAACATCATAATTTAGAGGAAAACAGAGTGTCCAGATATGGTAAAACTTTCTTGTTATTGTATGTAGAAACTTATTTGTATTCATATGTATAGTATAAGTTATATGATCACAAAGTTATAGTGATTATGTGTGTATTGCAAAAGTAAACATAGGTTATAGTATGGCCATAAAATATTGCTAGTTTAATTTTCTTTTCTACAAATATATACAAAATAATTTCAAGAAAAATTTGGTAGTGTTACATAAATAGAAAGAAAAAATCTTGGCAAATCTACTTAAAATAGTAGATGTGACAATCTGAAGATTCAACATAATCTCAATTAAAATTATAGCAATTTATTTTGTGGCTATTGACTTAAGATTATATTATGAGGTAAATGACCTTACATAGCCAACTTAGTATTGCAGACCATGAGTAAAGACAGAGGATTGCTACTATCTGACTTCAATGTACCTCAAAGGTAGAGTAATTAAAACAGTATGGAGCTGGTGAAAGAATACACAAACAGACTTATGAAACAGAATGAGAGTTTAGAAATAAACCTCTAGTAATATAGTCAACTGATCTCTGATAAATAGAGGAGGAATACAACAGAACAAAAATAATTTTTTCAACAAATGGTACTGAAACAACTGGACAGTCACATAAAAAAGAAATCAACCTAAACCTTACACCCTTCACACAAAATTAGCTCAGAATGGATCATAATGTTAATTGTAAAATGTAAAACTATAAAACTCCTAAAAGATGGCTTAAAAGAAATTAAATTGGCTATGATTTTTAAATAAAATGCCAAGGGTGTGATTCTTGGAAGAAATATTAATAAGCTGCACTACATTAAAATTAAAAAAACTTTGGCTCTGTGAATGACAGTCAGGAGGATGAGATGAGGAGCCACAAAATGGGAGAAGATATTTGCAAAAAACATAAAAGTACTGTTATCCAAAATATACAGACTCCTGAAACTCAATGAGGAGAAAAAAAAACAAAAACTAATTTAAAAATGGGCCATGGACCTAAACAGACACCTCACCAAAGAAGACATACAGATGGCAAATAATCATATGAAAGATGTTTCACTTCATATGACATTAGGGAAATGCAAATTAAAACAACAATGAGGAGTTCCTGGGATTAGGATCTGAGGTGTCTCTGCAGCACCAGGGTTCAGGTTTGATTCAGGCCTGGCACAGTGGGTTAATGGATATGTCATTATCGTAACTGCTGCATAGGCCACAACTTGCAGTTCAGATCTGATCCCTGGCCCAGGAACTCCTCAGGGCAGACAAAAAAATAACAATAATAATAACAACAAAAAAACAAAACCCAGTAAGATACTACTATATGATTCTTAGAATGGCCAACATCTGTAACATGACATCATTAATTGGTGGAAAATATGTGGTGCAACAGGAACTCTCATTCATTGTGGGTGGAAATGCAAATGTTAAAGTCACTTTGGAAGACAGTAGTTAGGCAGTTTCTTACAAAACTAATTATCCTAACTAATCATCCTCCTAAAATACCATCCAGCAATTGCACTCCCTGTTACTTATTCAAAGGAAATGAAGACTTTCATCTATGCAAAAGCCATGCACAGGTATTTATAGCATTATTCATAATTACACACATGAACACATTTATATATGAGTATTTATACATATATAAATGTATACAAATATTAATAGCTTTATCCATAATTGCTAAAACTTAGAAACAGCCATGATGCCCTTAGGTAAATAGATAAAACTGTAGTAGACCAACTCAGTGGCATATTTAGCATTAAAAAGAAATGACAGTTACGAAAAAACATGGAGGAACATCCAATGCATATTACTAAATGAAAGAATCCCATTTGAAAAGGCTACATTCTGTATGATTCCAACTATATGACATTCTTAACCCACTGAACAGGGCTAGGGATCAAACCTGCATTCCCATGGATACTAATAGGGTTCTTTACTTCTGAGCCACAACAGCAACCCCTAAACCTAATGTTTAAATAGAGTAGATTCATAGGATTATTACACTTCATATTATTTACGAATGAATTAATCTACATATCTATGTGTCCATTTATAAATATTCAGACATATCATACATGAATTTACATAAATATTTTTGTGTATGTCTGAGTGTGTATAGATCTGAATAAGTTTTTTTCCCCATATTTTTGTGGTTACTTCTGTGTTTTGGGATTTAGAAATATTTTATCTTGTTTAATATTTCTTTCTACTTTGGTAGGTAAATTTATATAAATCAAGCATCTACCAAACATCTTTATTTATTCTAAATGATGGCAATACTGCATTAGCATCTGTGGGGATGAAGCATGAGAATTTGCCTTTACAAAATCTCTTTTGTTATTTGTGTTCATACTCTCATTTAGAACCACTGCAGTGGTACATAGGGTCATATCATAATTAATATGATAAATTTGGAATCTGAATTTGAAATAATTGTGCATTTGAGGTTTTCTTCCAATTCCTTTCCCTGTCCTTCGAATTAATCTTTCCAGAATCTGATGAGTTTTACCTTAAGGTAATGAATATGGCTTTCTAGATTAAAATTATATAACATAGTCAAATGGAATAAGTATCTTACCCTCTGCCTCTTAACATCTGATAAATTTCACCTTTAAATGTACGTTTTAGGAGTTCCTGTCGTGGTGCAGCAGAAACGAATCTGACTAGGAACCATGAGGTTGTGGGTTCAATCATTGGCCTTTCTCAGTGGATTAAGGATTCGGCGTTGCTGTGAGCTGTGGTATAGGTCACAGACATGGCAGTGATCTGGCATTGCTGTGGCTGTGGCGTACGCCAGCAGCTATAGCTCCAGTTGGACCCCTAGCCTGGGAACCTCCATATGCCTGTGGGTGTGGCCCTAAAAAAAATGTATGTTTTATATATTAGATATTTATTATTTCCATAGTAGTATACAGGCATTATTTATAATATTCAAGTAATATAGTGTTTAGACGATGTGCTCTTTATGTTTATATTATTCTTCTGTCAGAAAGCAAACTCTAAATCTAAGAATGCACTGACAATATTTCTTTTCAGTCTCCTTATTGAAACTGTTTTTAAATGTCCTAATTTTTATGGAAGGATTTTTTTTCCTCTACTAATTGCCATGGCATGAAAATCTTGGTCTAATTTGTGTGAATATCTAACAAGTCCATTGTACATTAGTTGACATGACTGTATTAACTCAGTAAATGAATAAATAAATCAATAATAGACAAGGTTATGAAAAGTTTGGCAAGACATATAAACTAATATTGGAAATGCCTACCCAGGAGTTGATACAATTAAACTGACTTACTATTATTACCTTCCCCATTTGCCCTTCATTCAACCAATTACTAAATAAAATTCCCATATGAATCATAGACCTATTAATCCATATGAAAGGCCTGAATTTGTATAGATCCAGACTCTAGAATACAATTACTTTAGTAAATTTGTGGGATGGCAGTTCTAAACAGACACATGGAGAGTACAACTTTCTTGTCTTTCCAACTATTGTCCAACAGGCACACTCTTGCCGTAGCACTCATTAATTTCTGTTTGTGTCTTGGAATGTATGCCAAACGTTAAAAGAACAATTTATTGCTGGGATGGTATTCTGTGATCCTTAACCACATGCATACTAAAGACAAGGTCCCCTCAGCATAAAATTGTCTAGTGCAGCTATTTCTGCTGATACATTATCTTCTGTTTTATGAAGAATATTTCTAAATAGTTTTTAAAAGTGTATACTACCGCTATACTATAAATCAGTTTGAAAATACACATGTAAGTGGCCTGTTATCAGACAACATGGTCTATTGTTGAACATATTTTAATATTTTATCAAATCTAGAGTGACCTACATGAACTCATTATTACATATATTATTTATATTTGTTTTTATGGGTATGTCTTTTCCTGTTATCCCTTTCTTTCGATAAAAGAGTTTTGACTTGTTTGGTATACATTTGGAAATATATACAGAATAAAAAAAAGAGATAATCAACAAAACTTTCTGGCTATTAAGTTCCCAAAATTCAAGTCCTTAAGAAAACTTAGAGGGAGAAAGAACCTTTTGTGGGTATAGATATTATGATTTCATAAGTACAATGGAGAGAAAATTTCCTCTAACAACTAATAAAAGAAGACCTAGGCTGAAGAAGAAGGCTAATGTCATGGCTAGTGTCATGAGCCAGAGCCTAGGCTCTGCTGAGCCCTAGAGACTATTGGCTGTGTTATACACTGAAGGATATATATGACCATTCGCTTTTTTCTTTTTCAGAAATATTTATGCCAAGCACTACTTTAAACACCGGTAACAGACAATGAACAAAAGCAACAACAACAAAATCCAAAAACTTCCATTATGGATTGTATACAGTATGTGGTGAAGAGGAGAGTGTGAGGAAAGAAAAAATTGTCAAGTGGTAACAAGTGCTATGGGAAAGTATTTAAAAAAGAAAGAGCGATAGAGAGGTTGCCTAGAAGGGGCTAGGAGATATGCTATTTTACATGGTGATACGGTGTAAAAGTGATTTTTGAGAAAATTTCAGAAATATTTAAGAGAAGAGGTCAAGTAGATTTTCTGGGGAACAGTTATCCATGTAAGGGAAGACAGTATATATTGGCAATTTCCATCTGCCTGTATGTTAATATCAAAAGGCTCAAGAGATAATGCTAATGTGTATTTCAAGTTAAGAAATATTGATCTAGATCAAGAGGGTAAGAGAAAAGGATGCAGAAACACCAATCTTGTTATTGACACTGTGGGAAGAATTGTTTATTTCTATAATCTTTACAAATCAAATGTTAGAATATCCACTCCAACGTTTGGGACCCAGAAAGAGGAACGGGTAGAGAAACCAATGACTCTGATTAGGACGTGGAGCCAGTTCTTAATAGCTGGTAAAACTAAACCTTCATTGAGCTGCTTTATGTCAAGACAGTTGCCTCCAGTCTGTTAAGGTCCGATAAAATAATAGAAACATTCTTTTGGCTAGAGGTTAGAAGGAAAATGTAGAAAGAACATATACCAGAAAGAGGGAAAGAAAGTTACACCAGACTATCAGGATCCTCAGAATTCCTAGAATTTCTCAGACCAATTTATAAAAACCAAACCAAGCCAAACCAAACCATACAAAAACAAAGCTCTTTAGAGTGGTGGGAACAAAAGTACACCTATTTTACATGGTGTCTTACAGTTGGTACACATAATCTTACTGTAAAGCAGTGAGGGTGCTGAGAATTCTGTAAAATATAAAACTATAAACTTAGTAGACTATAAAATAATGACCCAGGTTTAGAGACTGGTTATTTGTGGACAAAGCAAAGAACTGGATGTGTGCAGAATGCTAGAGCTGTACTGAGTTTAAACTAACCCTAAGATGTCTAAGTTTAGGTGTCCAGTCAGTAAATGGAACTTTGGGGTCTGGAGATCAAGAGGAAAATTAGAAGAGGTGGTTAACGTTTGAGAATCATCAAACCCTAGAAAACTGAACATAAGAAAATGGATTATATTTTTCACATAAGGCATGCATATGTTGAAAAGAGAAATGGGCAGAACGAAATCCCAGGACAATCCTTAATTTTAAGGGCTAAGGCAAAGGAAGACGGTTTATGAAGAAGAATGCAAAGGAACATAGGTGGCTAGAGAGTTACAAGAAATATCGCATGGCCTTTAATGTGAACTGCAAGGTAGTTTAGCTGCACTCCAAGTACCTATCAGGAATTATATGTGGCAACACCTTGGCACTCTGCTGAAAATATAACCTTTTTGATATAACCTTTGGGGAATACAGTTTATCCATTCTACATAATCTGGATCACATCAGAACAGCTGACATGGCAAACATAAAGCACTTTATTTCAGTCTGCTTAGAATGGTTTTATTAAAATACCTTTGGCAAATACCTTGGCAGCAGTCATTATTGGATGCTATAAGAGGTAACTTTATTAAACTTTTTCCTGTATTTTCTGTAATGTTTCAGTGTTCAATAAATTGCAGTTTTTTGTGGGAGGACTGGAACTAAGAATGTCTCCTTGGTCACTGTACTGGGAATAGCAGTGCTATACCTCAGTAATTTTTTTCTTCTTTTATAGTTCTGTTATTCATTTAGCCAGCCAAAATTTGATCTTTGCATTGGCTGGAAGAGGGAAATATATGACCTAATTTTAGCTTATAGGAATTTAAGCCATATTTTTCACACTTGGCCCTCACTTGGTTTCTTGTGATCCATTTTACTATCCTCTTACTTATTTTTCATTATCTCATTTTAGTAAACTTATGTTTTATTGTTTTGTGTATGGAAGTCAGGTTATGCTGAATATTCTTCATTTACCCACTCAGTTCTATCATCTGTTTTGCTCCAACCTTGACCTGTGTCTAGTAAAGATCAAATCTATGGATAACATCAACCAATTTTCACTGTGGCTTCAGGTTAATATTCGCTGGTGGGATGTGCAGCCTGGAGCTCAGAAGACTAGAAAGCAGTGTGTTTGATATATTATTTTTTCATTATTCACATGTTGTATTACAGTTTGCAGTTTGGCCGTGGCTGTGTCCTTTTCCAAAAGCCATAGGTCCTATCATGTTACTAATACTAACGGATATAGAATTCTTCAGTTTCTGGTTACAGAGTTTCCTCTTTTTTTCATCTCAAACCTGGGCGTGGCATTGGCCTTCTCCTACTATTAACTTGGTGTTTATTCATTTGTTTGACTCTTTCCAAACTTTACTAAAAGTTACTTCAGTATCTGTCTTCTATTAATACTTTTAATGTGTCTTGTTTCTTGCTGAGATGCTGACTGGTGAGGTCATTTTCATAGATTTTACTTAAATGTTTTTCTATATTTTATTACATGTATGCACGTATATACATATTTCCACTTGTACACATACCTTAAACAAGTGAATTACTTCTAATTTTATGAGTCAAGATTTTGAAACACAGAATGGAAAAAGAAAATTGCCACAACTTCTCCTAATAGTCTCAACTAATCTTACCTCTCTTTCTCAAAGTCATTTAGAGAATTGGAAGTTAACTTGTGAGAGATTCCACATTTTTCCTCAATTCCCCTGCCTCCTGGTATTTACCTCTTAATGCAGTCCCTTTTAACATTGTACCAAAGTTGATTGTACAACCAGAAGCATAAGTTAAAAGCAACAGTATGAAAGACTGAAGCAAAATAGTTCAGGATGCCGCTCCAAGCTCTCAGTTTGCCATAGAAACATTGAAAAACATGTAGAACCTATCAGAATCAACTTTGTCAGAAGTCTGGAAAACAGTCAAAGATTTATAGCAATTAAGGGAATCAAGAAAAAGGCAACTTCAAAACTGTGGGTAACCTTTGTGGATTTTTGACTTTCCCTTCCCTGATATCCCTCTCCACATCACATTCTGAGATGTGATGACACTCTCAGAAAGGGAAAACTACATTCTTAGAGTGGGACTCTGGTCCTTGGTTCTGGAGAAGGAAGGACAGACCTTATTTGCAAATTATTTTGTAGGTCTGTTCTAAATTGCCTAGGAGCTATTTGTAGGAGTGACTCAGGGTGCTAAAATCTATTTTCTATAAATCAGAATTCAAGTCATAAAAGAAGTGGTCTTTGCTCAAACACACTTCAAGACAACCTACAACCTTCAGACTCTTGTAGCCAGAGATCCCAGTTGAAACATACCACAGGCTGCCTACACCTGGGAGAAAGCGCTGGAAAGAATTTTTTTTTTGTACATTAAAACTTTAAAAAATGTGAGTGTAAGAGGGGATTTATAAGGCTATCTTCACCTCCAGGGCAATACAAATGCTCACAAAGATTTGAGAAGCCATAACTGTCAACTTAGGCTGCTTCCTGGGTCAATGCAAGCCTGGCTAAGTGTTGAAAGGGTGCTTTGTTTGCAAATGACAAGATCAAAATTGTCTATGTAGAAAATCTGAAAGAATAGGTGAACCAATAAGTGACTATAGCAAGGTCACCAAATATATGGTCAACATATAAAGATCATTTATTTTTCTAAATACCAGCAAGAAAGAAGTGATATTTGAAATTAAAGACACAATACCATGTGCTCTCTCCAAATGAAATGCTTAGGAATTAATCTAAGAAAAATATATAAGATGAATATGAAGAAAATTACAAAATTGTGATGAATAATCAAAGAGGAACTAACTAAACTGAGAAACATTCCATGTACATGGATAGAACAATTCAATATTGTCAAGATGTCCGTTGTCCTAAATTGATATATAAATTCAAAGCAATCCGAATCAAAATCCTAACAAATTAGTTTGTGAATATTGACAAGCTGATTTTAAAGTTTGAATGAGGGGGCAAAAGACTCAGAACAGCTCACACATTATTGAAGATGAACAAATCTGGAGGACTGACACTATTCAACTTTGACTTACCATAAAGGTACAGTGATCAAGACAATGTGGCATTGACAAAAGAATAGATGCACAGATCAATGGAACACAATAGAGAACACAGAATCAGTCCTATATAAATACAATCAACTGATCTTTGACAGTGAACAATGGGAACATGGTGGAGAAAAGATAGTTTTTTTCAACAAATAGTGCTGGAACAGGTGGACATCCACATGCCAAAAAAAAAAAAAAAAAAGCTAAAACAAAAAGCAGAATCTAGACACAGACCTTACACCTCCACATAAATTAACTCAAAAGGTATCAAGGACCTTAATGTAAAATTCAAAACTACAAAAATCCTAGGAATTACCATTGTCATTGGTATGTCAATGGATTTTAAATACAATACTAAAGGTACCATCTATGGAAGAAATAATTAATTAGCAGGAATTAATTAAAATTAATTCTATTTGTGAAATACAAAAGAACACAAGAAATGCAAGAGAATGCGAAGACATCCTGATAGAAAATATTTGCAAAAGACAAATCTGTTAAAGGACTGTTTAACAGTCTAAAATATGCAACAAATTCTAAATGTGTTGCAGTATATTCTTATGCAACAATTTCTTAAAACTCAGCAATAAGAAAATAAAAAACCTGATTAAAACATAGGCCAAACACCTGAACAGAAATCTCACTGAAGAAGAAATACAGATGGCAAATAAACATATGAAAATATACTTCCCACTGTACATCATCAGGGAAATGCAAATTAAAGCAATAGTAAAATACTTCTACATACCTATGAGGATAACCAAACTCCCAAACACTGGAAACACCAAATGCTGACTACAGGCATGTGGAACAACAAGAACTCTTACATTCATTGCTGGTAGAGATACAAAATGGCATAACCCTTTGGAAAAACACATCAGCAGTTTCTTAGAAAGCTAAGCATCCTCTTACCCTCTTACTATATGATCCTGCAATGACATTCCTTGGTATTTACCAAAATGACTTGAAAATTTATGTCCATGAAAAACATGTGTGTAGTTGTTTACAGTAATTTTATCCATAATTGCCAAAACTTATAAGCGACCAAAGATTCTCCTCAGTAAGTAAATGGGTAAATAAACTGTAGTACAACCAGAAAGTGGAAACTTATCCACATTTAAAAATAGGTGAGCTTTTAGAGTTCCTGTTGTGAGTCAGTAAGTTAAAAACTCCACTAATATCCACAAAGATGTGGATTGGATTCCAGGCCTCAATCAGTGGGTTAAGGATCCAGCAACGCTGCAAGCTGCAGTGTGGGTTTCACATGCATCTAGGATTTGGAGTGCCTATGGCTGTGGTGTAGACCAGCAGCTGCCTGTCTGATTCAGCCCCTAGCGTGTGAACTTCCATAAGCTGCTGATGGAGCCCTAACAGGAAAAAAAAAAAAAAGTGATTATTCAAGCCATGAAAAGACAAGGAAAGACAAGGAGGAACCTAAAATATGTATTACCAAGTGAAAGCAACCAATCTGAAAAGACTGCTTATAGTATGATTCCAACTATATATTTTAGAAAAGGTAAAATTAAGGAGACAGTAAAAAGATCACTGTGGGTGCTAGGGTTTGGGGAGTTTGGAAAGGTGAATAGGCAAAGTACAGAGGATTTTTTGAGCAATGGAAATACTTTGTATGATACCATCATGATGGATACACGTTGTTATAACATGTTTTGTCCAAACGCACAGATTGTAGAATTTAGAGAACAAATTAAAATATAAGCTGAAGACTCAAGATAAATAGGATATGTCAAAGTAGGTTTATAAATTGTAACAAATATAAACTCTTGGAGGAAATGTTAATAATACAGGAGTCTCAGCATGTGTGGGGGCTGGGATATAGGGGAAATCTTTGCACCTTCCTCTTAATTTTGCTGTGAACCTAAAACTACACTAAAAATAAAATATTATTAAAATACATTAATTTATAGTTTATATCAGTTATATACAAACAACAACAACAACAACAAAACAGACAATGACTTAAATATGAGAGCTAAAAATAAAACTCTTAGGAGGAAACATAGGTGCAAATATGGCACTAAAAGCATAAACAACAAAAGAAAAAAGATAAATTGAAATTCTTTTAAAGAATTATGACATTCCAAAGAAAGTGAAAAGACAACTTGAGTGTAGAAAATATTTGTAAATCTTATATCTGATAAGGAATTAATATCCAGACTACATAAGGGAAACTTACAACACAATAATACCACCATAACCACCAGCATAACCCAATTGAGAAATAAGCCAATGGTTTGAATAGACACTTCTTCTAAGAGAATATATGAATACCTAACAAACATATAGAAAGATGCTCATCATCAGTAGTTATTAGGAAAAACACATATCAAAACCACAATGAAATATCCTATCATACCTACTAGGATAGTTGTACGTTTATAAATGGAGAATGATAGATTTTGATAGGATGTGGAGAAGTTGAAGTCTTCCTGCATTGCCAAGGGAATGTAAGGTGGTGCAGCCACCATGGAAAGCAGTTTGTAGGTTCCACAATAAAGTGAACGTAGAATTACTGTCTCATCCAGTAATTCCACTCTAGGCATATACTCAAAAGTATTGAAATTGGGAGTCAAATACTTGTGTTTGGTCAATGCTTATTATCACATTATGCATAAAAGCCAAAAGGTGAAACAATCCAAGTGTCCATCAGCAGATTAAGATGAATGGATAAACAAAATGTGGTATAATATTCATAAAACAGAATAAAAAAATGAAGTTCTCACACATGGGACAACATGGATGAACTTTTATAATTTTATGTTAAGTGAAACAAATTAGTCACAAAAAGACATTGTATAATATATGTGTTGTATGAAATATTTAGAATGAGAAATAGATGGAAACAGAAAGCAGATTATAGTTTACAATCTAGGTGAGCAGCAAACTGTGAAATTATAACTGTAAGTTTACAGTATTTTGGCTAGTTGATGAAAAATTTTGGAAAATGGAGAGTGGTAATAGTTTCGCAATGTAGTGACTAATTAATGTCTCTGAATTGTATTAAAATAGTTAAATGGTACATTTTATGCAGTACGTATATCTTACCACAATAAGGAACATTAAAAACAAACCAAAAATAAAAAGACTAGTGAGGAAAGTAGATTCACTTCTTTAGCCAAGACAATTTAGTAAATTAATCTATGGAAGAAAAATGTCACATTCAAACTAAGTGAATATTCTATTATTATTTCTATCCCAGGGATGACAAATGAATGGATTGCATGATACAAACAAGCAAAGTAAATGGAGGCAATGTGGCATATTGCCATATGCTGCCTGAACATCTCACGGTCTGGATTAAGTGTTTATTATAAGTGTGCTAATAAAACTGCATTGGTTTCTTTTTTTAAATAGTGAAATGTGCCCCTTTTCAGATTAGATTACAGAGACTCTGCTCCCATCATGTTTCTTATTCTTTCTCTCTCTCTCTCTTCCCCTTCCCTTTCTCCCATCACTCACTTTTAAGGAGAGCAACTGTCATGTCTTCAGGACATGCAAGGCAGCCTTGTGGGAGGAAAGACTGAGTAGCAGGAAACTGAAGTATTGACCGCCAGCCAGTATCAACCACCAGACAAGTGAGTCAATGAGCCTTCAGACGCTGCAGCATAAGTGGAAGGCTTGGCTGGAACCTCATGAGAGCCCTCAGCCAGAAAGATACAGATAAGCTAGACTTGGTGTCCCACCCTTCAGAATCCATATGAGATAGTAAGTATTGTTTTCAGCAATGTATTTGCAATTTGGGGCATACTTTATTTTTCAGCAATTGATAACTAATATGTAATTAATACCTCACCCACAACTTAAACAATCTTTTGTTTTAGAAAATTAAGATCACTTATTCTAAAATGAAAATGAAATAATGTTTGAAAGGTTTAATTGTAACTGTCTTTATAATTTTTGAAAAAGAAGAGAAGAAGCTGTTTTAATATATTTTTTGACCATTGTTAACCTGAATAGAACACATACAAAAAGAGCTATTAATCATGACTCAAAATCTAATAAAAATATGGACTTTCCTTCTTCACTTACATTTTATAGCTTGTGAAGTTAATTGAAATGATATACACTGCAATAAATTACCAGTGGTTGTTTTGTCTGTAGAAAAGATCAGTAAAGAAATGGTAAAAATTGGTTCAAAGTGACTATGCAAAACTTCAGCAGATATTAAAATGTACACACCTAATTGCAGTGCAGTCTATGATGGTTTCACAGCTTATAGAGGAAAAAGCCACTTTATTTCAGAATAAAATTAATGGTTTAAATTTAAAGGAGGTGAAAGACATTAATATAATACTTAAGGGAAATAAGATAACCTCATAAATAGAACCAACCGTGGGAAAATATATTTCTAAGTGACAGAATTTACTAAAAGTAGTGTTTAATTAAAAACTGAAACAATGATGAGGTCAAAGTTCAAAAGCAATTATAAAATCCCCAAAATATAATTAATCTTTCCTTGGGTACTGGCAATAAATTTTGTTAATACACCGTGCAGCTGTAAAAAATATAATATCATAAACATCATATTAAACCTACTTCATTTATGTGACAATTACAATATACAAATATTTCTTAACCTTTTCAATTAATAATTGAGGAATTATGCCTAAGGGAGGTGGGGGGTAAGTTAAGGTAAGAAAGAAAGCTGATACTGGGAAGTTGAAACAAGTTACTGCTGTGGGCCACAGGAGATGCACACAGCAGTCCTTTGAGACCATGTACAGTGTGCCCCAGGGATGTTCCATCGATGGGGTAAGGAAGCTCCATCAACTCCACCAATGATGAGTGGAATTATTTATCCATCAACTCACTCAGCATTGGTTGAGGGCTGCTCGAAGGAGCACTGATTCCCCATCACTTCTAGGAGAATCCCTCAGGCAGGCAGGCAGGCTGGGGTTTTGCACTTTGCTCTAAAAGAAACTGATGCTGAAGATGTATGCCCAGCACTGCTCATCCTGCCGCCTCCCAGAGCCTCACTTAGGCTCAGCCTCTATCTCTTATTCTGTCACCAACACTTAGCACACCTAATATCAGGCAGTCACTATAGGTCCGGTCTCACTTCAAATTAGTCACCAACTGCCATTTTAAGGCATCCAGTTCCTACACTGAGAAAGAGCTTGGCGAGCATCCTCCAACTACTGTGCTGTTTAGAGGTGAGAGGAGGAAAACATTTGGTGAGAGGCAAAAGCATACCATGCGTTGGTAGTGCAATCATCTGGAATTTATTTCATGATCCAGGAAAAGGAAGTTACACAGACACAGACAACATAACACCTTTCCTCTCTGCCTCCAATCTACCTTCTAATGCAGTATGAGAATTCTGATTTGGACAGTGAATGCAGTTCTGAATTCTGACTATGTATGCTAACTTTCTCCATATGTCTGTATTTCACATTTTGCTATGCATAAATACCATCTAAAATTTTTGTTAAAATGCATATTATAACACATATCTTCTAAAGAATTTGATTCAGTTGTCCCCATGTGAGGCCCAGGACCCTCCAGTTTGAATAAGTGACTCCAGATAATTTCGATACAAATGGTCCCTGAATCATATTCTGGGAACGCAGTGTAGCATATTTCATGGACATTTACATTTTAATTGAGAATACTAAAAAATAAACAAGCTTTCTCTATATGGCCACCAGTGGAATTTTATGACTAGAAGACCCAGAGAGATTCATATTCTGAAAATTCAAATATACAGAGAAATGAAAATGTTAATACTGCAACTCAATACTTCACTTTGATTTTTGACCTCAACCTCATCCCCACCCTCATGGGAAAATTGTAATGGATCTATGAAGTGTGGTACTACCCAGTGAAGAACCAGAATATACTGCTTTCAGAAAGACATTTAAAATTTGGTAGGACAAGTGGTGTGGGTAGAGGGCTCCTATAAATGTCATTTGTATGCCAGAAATAAATGTGGTGAGGACACGCTAGAATTGAGTCCCCTGATCTCAGTAAGGAAAATAGGACCTCAGAGGCCAGATACCAGTGCTCCATCAGAGACACAGGGAGGCAGAATGATATCTCTAATGGTGGGCAAACAATCATTGGCCCCTGCAAATGTCAGAGATGGACAGTCTGTCAGGGTGCCACCCGTTCAGGGAGGAAAAGTCTAGGACTGATCAAACCTTCACTCCAGTGAAAACTGTGAAGGCACTTAGCCTTTTACTCATTCCCTTATGTTGGTTTTGTAAGTGGAGGTCTTTGATGAGGAGGGAAATATTTGAAGACAAGCCTAAACCATGGCCTTTGGACTCTCAGACTCTCCTCCAAGACTTTCCAAGTGGGACCTGCAGGTATTTACTAGGGTGGGATTTGAAGATAGTGTGTGCGTGTGTGACAGAACACCAGGATACAAGTAATACCTAGAACTTTCAGAGAATTATCTGCTGGTTCTAAACTTGCACTGCCTCCAAGAGACCCAGTGCCACTCTGGTTTACCAGACAAGTGTTTTAAGGAGGCCCAGGCAAGTTTAATGATGTGTCCAGCAGAACTGATGAAAAATCATGTGTTATTTTATAAATCCCACAATATAAATTAGAATTCTACCTTGATTTAATTAGTCATTATTCATGGAGGAAAGCGTATTATGGCAGAGCCCCTGAAACCCCATATTCTTGCTAAGATCATTAGTCAAAATAACTATTCCTTTCCTGAGGATTTGAAGAGATTACTTCTGTCATCAAAGCCCTGAGAGATACAGGTGTACTGATACATCTTCGATTTAACTTGCTTGACTATGGAGCACACAAACTGAGTAATGCATAGTAATTCTAGATGGTCGGGCTAAATTTTGTGTCAAAGGCAATTACAAATATGGTTCCAGGTATGGTGTCTTTATTCCAGGAAATCAACATAACTCTTGGCTCCGGAATGGCAGCGTATGCTACTTTTCTCTTCTCATTTGTAAGAAAAATATGAAGCAGTTTACATTTACAAAACAATGCTAAACAAAGGGGTAAAAGTCTGTAACTTGTTCCAGGACTAAATTAATATACTGCTGTTTGAAAAATGCAATCTGCATTAAAAAGCCATCATGTTCAAATCTCAGTAAACATCACATCACATCAGTTATTACCTTTAGAGCACTATGCTAATTAGACATTGAATACAAAGTAGTAAACATACTATATATCTTAGGGATGCAGTATGTGTTGAAGTGTGAGAAAATAACCTGGGTAAATTTACAAACACTGGTCTAAGACATGACAGGATATCTCTTTCAAAGTAACGCTAATATCCATGAGGATGCAGGTTCAATACCTGGCCTCGCTCAGTGGGTTAAGGATTTGGTGTTGCCAGGAGCTGTGGTATAGGTCATAGACTCAGCTTGGATCTGGCATTGTTATGGCTGTGGCATAGGCTGGCAGCTGTAGCGCTGATTCCACCCCTAGCCTGGGAACTTCCATATGCTGCATCTGTGTCCCTAAAAAATATATACATTCAGTTTATAAATCCTTATTAACCTCTTATTTTCAGTTTATAAATCTTTGGTTGATACTGTGATTAAGGGTTTAAGAAGCATGATAACTATATTAACATTTGAGAACTGATGGTCTGACATACTATGGATAGTAAACAGAACGTTTTCATACAGACTAACAGAAGTTTGCTCATAGTCTTAGTCATGGAAAAATTGCAGCTAATCCAATAATTGATCAGTCATGCCAGAGACACTTTTGGGAAATACACTTAAAATAACATTTAATTTTTTTTCCTTTGGCAAAGAGAGGTTCATTTTTAAATATTAAGTTGAATCATTAATTTAGCTAAATGGATTATGAATTATACATAATCACATCCCCAAAATAATCAGAAAAAATAAAGTAATGCATTTTTTGTTTTCTAAAATTTTAATTCAAAATGTGTATTCATTTTAATTTTTCAACTCTTTCTTACTTTTAACATTTTCTTTCTACATTCTAAATCCTTGAGGACTTTGATGTTCATTATCAACTTTTCTTATTGCATTAGTGCATTGTTCAGAATATTAGATAAAACAACTTGTAAATTTGCTTATAAAGTCTATATAAAGTGAAACAGTTATCAGAAAACGTGATAAACATTACACCTTACATGCCAAATTTCAATTTAGTTGTAATCCAAAAGTAATACACTGCTAAGAAACTTTAAAGCATTTTTTCATGCCACAATTGTGTCAAACCATTTATATGATGAAAATAATATTTTTTTTTTAATGTCCCACCTGCCCCCTGGGGCATTTTAGTTATTCTAGAAAGTAAGGTAAATGAATTGAATTATTAAAATGTTAGTTACTTTTCTTATTTATGAAATTTTAGAAACAGATAAACTGATGGGAAGAGATGTGCAGTTTCTATCATTTAAATGTCTGTTAGATGAAAAAGGCATTCTTCTTCTTCTAACAAATGAATAGACAAGTATGTAAATCTAAGGAAATTATATAACTATATATTACTCTCGACGACATATCCTGAATATCCAAACAGGTTCATATGAATAAAAATAATCAAATTTTCATATTGCATAATCTTTTCTTATGGATGTATTATAATTTACCCAATTTCTCTACTGATGGCAATTGATAGTATGTCTACACTTTTGCTACTGAAACTAACAGCATAAAAGAATTTTGTGGTTATAGACTGAAATGTGTCCCCCAAATGCATATGCTGAAATCTTAGACCATAGTAACTCAGACTTGGACCGTATTCGAGGAAGCTCTTTTATGGAGCAGGGAGCTAAAATGAGGTGATTGGGTAGCTCTTAATCCAATATGACAATTGCTCTTATATGAAGAGATTAGGACACAAATATGTGCACAGGGAAGACCATGCAAAGACACAGGGTAAAGATGATCATCTACAAGCCAAGGAAAGAACCCTCAGGAGAAACCAACCCTGCTTACACATCTAAAACCTGATAAGTACAGATTTTGAGAAGATAAACAGAAGTTGTTTAAGCAACTCAGGCTGTGGTACTTGTTATGGCAGCTCTAGTAAACTAAAACAAATGTATAAAAATTTTAGGATCTATACATTCATTTTTTTGCTGTATTATTGATTTTTATGTAATGAAGAATTTCAGAGTGAGGTTAATAGGTCAGAAGGTATATATGCATTTACTTTCAACAGGAATTTCTAAACATTTCTAAAATGTTTATAATAATATGTAATGTAAGTATCTTTTTTTGGGGGGGGGGTGCTGCAGGTGCTGCATATGGAAGTTCCCAGGCTAGGGGTCTAATTGTGAGCTACAGCTGCTGTCCTGCATCACAGCCACAGCAATGCCAGATTCAATCCTCATCTTCATCCTACAGTATAGCTCATGACAATCTCAGATTCCCTTTTTTTTTTTTTTGTCTTTTTGCCTT
>PVHT020000009.1:4402322-4428325 GCA_004024745.2 Catagonus wagneri
GCATCAGTGATCTTGATAAGTTTATGGGAAGACATAAAATAAAACATAGAACCAATGAAATATAGACGTAAAAATATAATGGTATTCTAATGACTCAGTAAAAGTTTTTATGTATGTCAGACATTTAACAAAACTCTGTAAGTCTTTCAAGGCAGAGGGTATGTTAGCCATGCATTGTCATTGTTTCCTTTCTAGGCCAAAGAATGATTAGGCTAAGTTTTGTTTATAGTTTAATGATCATTTTGGGAATTTTTGTAATACAACTTGAGAGCTACAAATCTTATTTCACTGTAATTACCTGTATACTTTATCATAATATTTAAAATATTTAGGATTCAACTAAAATTAAGATGGATTTATTAGTAAATACAGTAATGCAAGTTTCAGTAAAATTTCTAGTGTTATGCTTCCCAGAAAGGATTGAAAGAATCTTTAGATTATTAAGAATACACATGCTGAATAGAATTACCTGACTGAAATTTAATGAGTATCATGCCCTTAATTTTGAACTAGTAAAATTGAATTTGACAGGTCAAATGAATCCTTTTAAGTTACTCTCAAATGTGTTTTATTTATGAGGTTGTACATCTCCAAAATAACAAACATATGCTTATAAATTCTATACTTCTGCATGTAAAATAACAAAATTATCAAGAAATTAAATCATGGAAGCAAAAACACTGTTCGTTATTTGATAAAAAATTTAATTATTATCATAATACAAAAAATAATTTTAAGAGAACAATGTCTTATTTGGTCGATGAAAGTTACAGCCTAGCAGAATATCTCTATATTTCTATCTCCTAGGTAAGTGTGACTTATGCATTGTAATTCAGGGAAATCATCTCAGTGGACGGCTGACCGTAGTTATCTATTGCAGGACAATTATCCTTTTTACTAGCATTTATTAAGAACCTATTTTACATGAGACTTTTTGTTCTTGGTGTTACAAAACTGCTTAATGAAAATAATAGGTTTTGATGTTGCTCATTTCCTCTGTGCAGCCGTTGAAGGTAATTAATATTTTAGCCAGACTGAACTAAGCCACAAAGCAATGGGATAAAGGCATTTTTTTTTTTGCTATGCTTCTTATAAAATGTGTATATTGGTGGAGAAGACACAGGAAGTGCACAAAAGTATAAACAATTAAATCCACCATTCTCTTTCATCCAGCAGCCTCAATAGTTAATGTATTCCAAAGGTTTTTTTTTTTTCTGTTCATTTTAATATACTGGATTTTTGTGAATGTGCCATAACATTTTCATGTGTAAATGATATATATAATGCATTTTGATGGAAGATAGAGTTCTAGAAGTGAATGCATAGTGTTAAATTCATGAGCCTGTGCATAACTGGGGCTGCAGAGACAGCAGGGATACGATTTTGGACTGTCTCCACCAGCAGAAAGGACAAATCACTCAATCTCTATCTCTATTTCTTTATCTAGAAATGGGAATAAATATAGTTCCTATCTCATAAACTTATTAAAAGAATGCAAAACTCTTGAAATGTTAGTTGAACCAAGAGATGTTTGTTATTCTTTTCAAGCTCTTATCGTGTATTTTCAAACAGCTTTCCAGAAACAGTGAACATCATTTTTAGAAGTAAGCTCTCCCAGTTACAAGTGGGTACACACACAAGAGACACACACACAGACACACACACACGCAAACACAGAGTACTTAGTGTGTACAGTTGTGTGCACATAATAAATTAAAATAAGGAAACTTTGCAATACCAAATTTATGACTTTTTACACATCAAGAAATAGTCATGAAACAGAGAAACTGGGAAAGATAACCAAATATGAGGCCAAAAATCACTATGTATAACCAGGCAAAATGAAGCCAGAATGTCTCTCCTTCACTCTCCATATTTTTCCAAATAAATCAGAATCATATCTATATGATTTTTAAATCAAGGTGTCTTAATTCCTCCTCAGATATGTCTACCCATTCATACTTGTCAAGGTGAATTCACACTATCCAAGTATTAGAGTCTCCACCAATTTCAGTTTGTACTCTCCTTAACTCTTTCTGCCATTAAGCATGGACCTCATCCTCTACTATGCTCTGTGGACCTTGTTTATAGAGTAGCATAAGGCCTTCCCCTTGTTGCTGTCAGAGGTACCCTGGGCTCTAGTGCCTGAGAGACATAAGTGTGTTGACACGCATACCTTCATGAAGAGCTTTCCAGAGAAAAGCTCAAACCACTATCTCTTTTTCCTCTCACTCATCTTCGGTGTCGCTTTTTAATCAGGCATCACAGAAACATCTCCTCTTTTGTTTGGCAATTCAGTCTTTCACTCCACTATTTAGAACTGCTGGCAAGATTGCTTACAATGCCAAAATCGTCTCCAGAAGCCAGGACAAAGTTTGGAAATGCCTCAACTGGGCAACTGCTGAGCTCATTGAGCTATGATGGCGCTACTTAAGGGTTTATGTTAACATTAAAAAAGAGTTCACTAAAACTTATTCACCCGAACATGCCACCTGACTTCTGGGTTCATAATTTCCAATACACTATATATTATTTGTGAAATTTAAATGACATTGTTTAAACAAATATGCAAATTTGAAATATGTATTCTAATCCATTTATCCATTTCCCATAGTACTCACTGCTCTGTCATTAGGATTATTTGAGCTTTCCGTACAGTAGACCTGGTGATAATCTATCACATCACTAATTTGTTTTTCTACAAAATAATCAGTTAGATTAATAAAATTTATAGATTTACTAACCTGTAAACATTTTTCTCTGTGATCCTAATTTCACTTAGTTTTAGTGAAAATTAAAAAAAATTGTTTCATATCTTAAAGTAAGAATATGGTCATTTTGTTATTCAGTCTGATAAATATAAGCATCCCTATAGAAGTTCAGTTCAGCTTACCTTAACTTTCTTTAGCTAAGATTATTTTATATCACTGAGTGTTAGGAACATTATGACAACACCTTTTGTATATAAAAACAGAAATTTCCTGCTATGGACTCATTTCATTTAATTTTATTAGAGTATATCTATTGAAGTTTCTAGATTTATGATGCAGAGAGTAATCATTTTTATGTCCTACTTTTGAATGACTTCCCTTTATCATGAAGAACTTAGCAAGAATAGAAATAAAACAAATAATAAAAGAACAGTACATGTAGCACTCTGGTATACTTGATGGTAGTTGGTAGTTTTGGCATTAACAATACTAAATCAACAGAGCTCACACTCATGAGGAAGATGCCAAAATTCATAAGTAGGTCATTAAGTTTAATTATGAATACTTGTTTTCCTTTTGGTTCCAGACCCTGTATATCTCTGTGATAAAATAAATGGAATATATCGATTTAGAGTAAATACAATGTTCTTACAACAGTATCCCAACTTCAAAATGTGCTTGCTTCCCCCCCCACCACTGGTACTATCATAGATGCTTTAAGACACCATTTATTCATTCTACAAATCCAGGTGCCTCTTATATATAACTTAAGATAGTAACTATTTAACCCAAGGGAATTTTTCTATCACTTTGCATTTTCCTTAGGACTGCCACTTTTTCTAATGGTGAGATTCCAAGTAGCAGTTCATGAATGCAAGAAATTTAAATCTGGAATATACATGCTGTCCTGCAGAACAGATCATTGTTCATCCTCTCATCTCCTACTTTGATGATCCATTAAGGATATAGCCCATTGCAATAAAAAAAAAAAAAAGTGACTAGCCCCTTCAGGTGATGGCTATGGCAGCCTGGGCTCCATGTTGGGCGCTAAGAATAGGCAATTCCCAGGCCAAACTTTATGGAGGAAAGTACATGATATTGATTACATATAGAATCACTCTTTCAGCAATTTTCTCCATACCGTTCATGGGCCCATTGAGCAAATCTTTGAGTCATGAAAGAAAGAAGCTGATTGGCATTCACAGAACAGATTATTAAGAAAATCTCTTGCAGTAGGGCTTTAGGAAGCTTTTTACGTGGGTGATGAGAAAGACGGTCTCATATTTACAGATTTTCCAATCCTTAGCAGCCTTCCTTTAGACATGAAGCCCATGTAAGCCCATCCTGGGTTCATCATTTAGTATGGAAACATATTTTTCTTTTGGTCCCAGGTAATTATTTAAATTACTACCAAATATTAACATTTTATATCCCATGGTCAAACCACTTATCCTTGATTTAAAAAGGGGAAGCTTGGGAGTTCCGTTCGTGGCTCAGTGGTTAACGAATCCGACTAAGAACCATGAGGTTTTTTGGTTCAATCCCTGGCCTTGCTCAGTGGGTTAAGGATCCGGCGTTGCCGTGAGCTGTGGTGAAGGTTGCAGACGTGGCTTGGATCCCGCGTTGCTGTGGCTGTGGCGAAGGCCGGCGGCTATAGCTCCTGTTAGACCCCTAGCCTGGGAACCTCCATATGCCCCTAGCTGGGAACCTCCATATGCCACAGGTGCGGCTCTACATAAAGGCAAAAAGACAAAAAAAAAAAGGTGGGGGGGGGAAGCTTGGAGTACTTGTTGTGGTACAATGGGATCTGTGGTATCTCTGTAGCACCAGGATGCAGGTTTGATCCCTGTCCTGGCTTCAACTGTGGCCTGGATCTGATCTCTGCCTAGGAACTCCATATGCTGTGGGGCAGCCAAAGAGAAAGGCGCGGGGGGGTCGGTAGCAGTGAAACTGTTTAATGTTTTGCCCCTTAGGAATATTTCCTTCCTTTGCTCTCTTAGTGCACTAAGAGCACCTTGAAAGTCCAGTTCCATCATATATGACCTATTGGGCAAGCTGTCTGTTAACACATTCAGATCCCCTGTTAACCTTCCTCAAAGGAAATTTATGTTTCCATTAACAGAAAAAAATCCATCTCTCCTAAACTACTTATATACAATTTATATCCAAGCATATTTTCCTCATAGCACATATCATAGATGCAAATGTACATTTAGTTAGATGCTCATTCTGTGGGTTACTAGGTTTCTCACCAGTCTAAGTTTCCTTAGGGCTAGAATAGATTTGCTGTTTTTCACTATTGACTCTCTTGCACAAATTACGTAGTAGGGATCAACACACTTTGTCTTATGAAAAAAAAAAAGAGTATACCTGTATTATCATAAAGCAAATGATTAGCAGACATGAGGGAAATCTCTCTCCCTCCTTTTTTTCTCTTAACATTTCTTTTATCTATAAGATACTCCTGACTTGAAAGTTGAAAAGGGCCATATAAGTTGCTTATAATTATGGATAATGTTTATAGTGTATTCTAAAAAAATTCCCAAATTTCACCTTCTTTATACTCCTGCATATTTTCAGACATGAAATTTTAATTTTGCACAATGGCTTTTTACATAAGGTTGTCTTTAATGATAGGGTTTCATTTTTCATTTTTTTTAAGTTGCTATACTTTTAAAACAAGAAAAATTTGCAAATATGCCCATAAATCCTGCATTCTGCATACCTGATTGTCAAGTGTACTCTATTGTGGTACATTTGCCTATTTTTAATGTTTGAAAACTAGTTACATAGATTGGATTGTTAAAACAGTTAGTCCCTACTTTCACTTCTTTCCTTTGCTATATCTCACAATTACATATCATAAACTAATACCTAAAAGAAATAGAATGATGTTTATTTGATCATCTTAAGAGGATATTTAGTATTTCCATTTTAATGATTTGTTTTAAACTAAATGTATAACAAAGGGTTTAATAAAATTTACTTTGGGGAAATGACAGTGGCTTTTGGTTTGGCAAGAAACTGACAATCTTGCAATGTTAAAGTGTGGAAGATTTAATTAAGAAGTGCAGATATGTATCACAGTCTACTTATCAGTCTTCAAAAGTGGTTCACTCTGAGAGTATAAATGAAAAGATACAAAATAACACCAGCAGGGCAGTGGTCATAAACAGTCAGGCAATAACTAATAGCATGCCTTATTTACTCAGTATGTTTTTTTACATTTTTATAAGAAAGATTCTTCAAGGACAGTTTCTCTTAATCTCTATGGGGTGAATCACACACTCTCAAGACTGGATGATTTTTATGGACATTTTTTGAAGAATAAATATACTCTCATACATATTTATTTAAAGATACAAGTTTCATAAAATAACCAACTCTCTAAAGGTAAATTTGGAATGAGGGCAAGATTGAGGGGCCATATTGTGTTATCAAGCTATAGACATGATTTTATAAAGTTCCTACTTAAATAAAAAATAAAGTTATGTTGGAAAATTTTCCAACTAACCACACAGGCTCCCTGATGCAATTTTCAAGAATAAACAAAGTTTCATATACTATTGAGGATACGTGAATACTAACTAGCAATTTCACTGTTAGAGGCAGGCCAAAATAATTTGGTATCATCCGTTGCCAATGAAAGGAAATCATACAAGTTTCTCATAAAGTAAAAAGAAAACTTCTTACTTCAAATTTCTGAGTGTTTTCTTCACTAAACATTAATTAATATTAATAAAATTTAAAGTTAGAATATTTGAAATACTGTGTAAAAAGGAAGAAATATATTCTCAAAAATTTTGTGTTGTGTCCCTATACTTAGCTCAATGATGGGAATTAGTAAATGGAAAATCATTACTTTTGAATAAATTATTGTTGTAGTGAATTTGATATCAGTGCCAAACTGTTTTCTACTACTACTATTATTGCTATTATTATTATTTTTGGCCACACCCATGGCATGCAGCAGTTCCCAGGCCAGTGACCTGAGCCACAATAGTGATAATGCCAGATCCTTAATTGCTATGCTACCAGGGAACACTGTTTTCTACTGTTAAAATCATATAAAACATAATATTTTATACTTGCATGGGAACATCAATATTGCCTTTGATAAGTTAAAGTGGAATAGGCAAATATTTTAATAAGACACAGATGAGTGTTTCAGCTATGAAAGATAAATAAGTTCTTGAGATCTAAATAATGGTGACTACAGGTAAAAATACCATACTATATACTTAGAATTTGCTAAGAGGGTAGCTCCTAAGTGTTCTTAGCATAATCTAACTATGTAAGGTGATTACATGTTAATTACCTTGATTTTGCTGATAATTTAACAATGTGTTGTTTATTTCAAATAAATTTGTACAAATTAAATATAGAAAAGAATTGCTTTACATTTAATGACACCATAAAAGACAAATGATTGCACATACATTTAATTAAGCATCCATAAATAAGATGTACAAAGAACTTTTACGAATCAAATAACAAAATGCAGAAAATCTTATAAAAATTGACAAAAGACTTAGAATGATGTTTTAGAGAAGAGGATTCAAAATGATGAGTAGACACAGGACATAAATAAAACAACACTACTTAGTTCTGATGAGATGAGTAACAGCTATAACTCTAATATGCTGCTGTTTGGAGTTTGGAATATATATATGTATGTATATATGTATTTAAGGCCATACCCATGGCATATGGAAGTTCCCAGGCTAGGGGTCAAATCTGAGCTATAGCCCCTGGCCAACCCCATAGCCACATCAATGCCAAATCAGAGCTGCATCTGCCACCTACACCACAGCTCATGGCAATGCTGGATTCTTAACCCACTGAGCAAGGCCAGGGATCAAACCTGTGTTCTCAGTCAGGTTTGTTACCACTGAGCCACAACAGGAACTCCTGGAGTATGTATTTTTATAACCAGTATAGAGTTTTTGTTTTTTTTTCCAGTACCTGCTATTAGCTGAACATACACAATACTGCAAGTCAGAAATTTAACTAGAATGTATATATTTAAAAGAAATATTTAAAATAATGTGTTCATATAGTCAGCAAAAGAAATTACCAAAATATTCATAGAACCGTCCTTTTTACTCACAATATAGAAACAATTCAAATGCCCACAAACATGAAAATGCTTAAAAATGCTGGTGCATTTACAGAATAGAATACTGTACAGTAATGAAAAAATTCTTAGTCTGAACAAAACAACGCAGTTGAATCTTAATGCAGTAAAATTTAGCCAATGAAACCAGACACAAACTAGTTATATGTCTATCTACCTATCTATCTATCTAGTCTATCCATCCATACCACTGAATATATACACACATAGAAATAAATCACAAGTATATAGTTTATAAATCAGCAAAAAGCAACACTAATTTGTGGAGCTAGAATTGAAATAGTGGCTATTTCGGGGATAGGCTAATTACTAGAATGGAACTTGGGGTTTCTTGGGTGCCCTAAGTATCTATTTCTTAATGTGGAAATTTTCATTATATAATTAGACATCACATATAAGATGTAATCAAACTTGATAGCTACATGGATGCATGACTACATGTCAGAAAATCAGTATCTTTTGACAAATGAAAGTAAATGTATACTGGAAAATATTTTATAATACTCATAAGAGTAGAATGAGGCATCTACACAAATTCAGACTGGACATGAAGACTTGAAGTACTTTTTCAAATTTTATGAAAGCCCTGCATATAGAATAGAGGATAGAATTATGACCACTGAATTATTACAGGAGCCAGATCTATTACAAAATAAGCAATGGCATTTTAACTCTCAGAGCTGTCAAGAAACTGACTGGAATGTTACTTGGATTCATGAGTTCCACAATCATCAAATTTATTGAAATAGACTGATATTCATTTTAAGGGCTATTTATACAGTTATTTATTTTGTTTTATTTGGCTTTTCCTTAACAATTACTTACTGAAAATTTGTTGGTGCAATATATATTTCTAGGAGTATCACGTAGACTGGATTTTTTTCTGTTGGCACAGATGTAGATTAAATAATACTTTCATTTATTGTTTTAACTCAAAAGTTGATGATCGCCAAACTGAATTGTTGTATACCGCAGGATTTAAGTTCATGTGAATTCACACCTTGTGAATTCAGACTTCCAGGGTTTGAAAACCCTTTCCACAGGTTACTGACTGAGTGATATATGTGAAGTTTATTTCAACCTTTTATTCCTCAGTTTCCTCAGCTGTAAAGCACGGATAAAATGGTTTCTACTGCATGAAACTTTTCTGAAATTAAACAAATTTTATATGTTTTTTATAGTTATCTTGAAACTATTAGATGTCTTTAAATTTGTTATTTTAATATTATTCTTTTAATCCACACACATATATAAATGTACATATTTAGATATTTAAAACACTGAAGGATTTTTTTTTCATATTCATAATGCTACATACAAACACATACATTTGTTCAGGTATGTATACAGATATAGCAGGTACATGCGTGTCTGTATGAAAAATTAAATCAGTGAAATGTTATTTTTATCAGAAGCTTTGTGATATTTTAATTATATTCAGTTTATGTAAAATTATATCACACTTTCCTAATTCGGGCATTTTGAATGTACCACCAAAATGCACTTTATTATTATCTTCACCTTATTATTATGTGCTTCAAAGTTGTGTGATACTCAGTCAACAACTTTTCTCCTTTCACATCCAGAAGTTACTCAGTTACATTTCTCATTTCATGGGTCAGTTACTTTCTTTGTTCCCATCCGTGAAGGATAAGTCCAACCTTTCCTATTGGATTAGAGGCAGGTAGTGTTAGTCTTAACTCTGTTATGGATCTTGGTTTGTCACAGATGAATTGCTTCTCTTTGATACAACTTGAGCAATCTATCTAGTATGTTGAAAAATTCCATCTAGGTGGAAGTACAAACACAATTCAGATCAAAGAGATGCTTCTCTTATTTAAAATGAATGGATGGTGGCTATTGGTGGGTGACAAATCCACAGTCCATTTAAAGCTTCTAGTCAATTGTCTGTTGAAGAATAAACAGAGCTGAAAAAATATAGAGATCTAGAGTTGTACCATAAGCTATTTCTGTTAGAGTGAATTAAACTACAAAAAGTGAATAATAGAAGCTGGAAAGCTTAATTGATTAATTACTTTTTTAGTAAATGTAGTAAGAGAAAAATAGAAATATTACCATTTTCTAAATGTGCAAAAGAAAAAGTATAGGTATGTAGGCTGAAAAATACTTGGGAAATGATAAAGAAGAGGCAACTCAGATGAAGAAAGATACCTCTCTTTTTCTTTCCTTCTTTCTCACTTTCTCTCTTCTTTTAGGGAAATATCCTGCTTTATTTTCCTCAATAATGATATGAACAATTGACAAAGTCATTTTGGTGTTGATTAGATTCAGAAATAGTGTGTAATTCTCAGATAATTATGTAATAATATGTTTCTGAGTAAATAAGTAATTAAAAATAACTGGCTTTGTGGTTTAAGTTTCTTAAAGAGTAGTTTGTGATTTCCAACATTTTAAAATATGCTGTAAATGGGAATTCATATCATCAACAAGCGGATATACTTCAAGATAATATATTAATCATACTAACTGTGTGTTTCACTTAATTTCTGGAGATTTACCTTTGACTACAAGAATAAACACACATGTGCTCTTCTATCAAGCTTAGGAGTTATCGAAGTAATAAAATTCATGAAAAAATGTTGCATTAAGCAACAGTTCTGTATCAATAGGGTTTTACACAATGGATAAAAACTAAATAGACTTCAAATAAATAAATGTACTTTGCCTTTGACTTAGAGAGATAAATAGCTTATGATTAATTTTTCCCATACAATGAGATAAATTATGCTGGTGAATAAATATATTCCAAAATTAGAAAAAAGTAAAATATAGGAAATGCATAAACATTCACAGTTGCACTGATAGCAGTATTTCATGGAATTACATTCAATTCTGTATTTAGAAGGTTTTTCAGTCCTATGTCATGCACAAGACAAATTGAGTGATGGGCTTTAAAGAAAAGAAGTATTTGAAATAGATATTTGTTATTTATTTTAAGCTACATAAAGTCTAATATGATTTTAATTTATAGAAGGAAAAGGGAATTACATATGCCTATAGGTTTATAACATAGGTTTAAGTGTCAAATTTGATATTATATTTATGTATACAACCAATTCATTAAAGAAGGTGTTTTAAAATAACTATTTGCTTATTCAGCTGATGAACATTCAGCTATATCCATACATTATGTGAATAATGGCATTTTATGAATTAACATTTGTGATACATATATATATGTATATATGTATGCAGGTATATAAATATGACAAATATTTGTATGCAATATCAAAGTCTATTAGTCAAACTTTCTATGCATGCCGTCTTGGAGGAAGAATCCTAATGAAATCACAAACAAGAGCTTAAATGTTTTTTGTTTTATTTTTCTAATTACCAGCCCCATAATATTTCATGGTATATTAAATACTATACTAAAAACATAATATTTATGATTTCTTTCAAACTAAACACACCACAGTACCTTGATCTTTCTCCCAGTACAGAATCTATTACATTATATGAGGTCCGATTACTTTACATATGTTTCATCTAAATATTGTTTGTGTGTACTTTCTCCCTAATTTCTTTATTAATCAACACTTTGACATTGTTTTGTCTCTTTACTTTGTTTTCTTTCCTTCCACCCTTCCTTTCTTCAGTTTTTTTTTTTTTTCAGTTTTGGAAATAGTTCAATGCCACAGACATGTGCATGAATTACGAAAAGCCAAAGCCATCTTCATTAGTATCAGGAGATCAGTCTGAGCACTATAAGCATCCTGACATGGGTGTAGGGCCGCCTAAGCTAAGGAGGAAATTTGGTCAGTTGATAATCTTTGTAACAGTTTCCTTAATCTGTATGTGTTTAAGCATCAAAATACATTAAGCAAAGCTGATATAACTACAAGAGAAAACAGATTCATCCATTCTTATAATTGAAGACTCAACACCACTTTCCCATAAATGGGAGGCATAAAATTCAGTAAGGACAGAAAAGAATGCTAGAGTGTCATCAAGCAACTGGTGATGAAACAGTGTCTTCTAACACTGTGTTATCCAACAACAACAGAATGCATGTTTTCTCAATCTCCCATACAGAATATACCAATAGACCATATTCTGGTCCACAGAACACACTAACAAACTTATAAATATGGAAATTATACAGTTTAAGTTTTCAGATCAAAATAAAATTAAGCTAAAAATCAAAAGAAAGGAGTTCCCAGTGTAGTAACTGGGTTAAGAATTTGACTGCAGCAGCTTGGGTTGCTGGGAAGGTAAAAGTTCAATCTGTGGCCTGGCAGTGGGTTAAAAGGATCTGGCATTGCCGCAGTTGTGGTGTAGACTGCAGATGTGGCTTGGATTCAGTATCTAGTGCTGGAACTTCCATATGCCCTGCGTGAGCCCATTAAAAAAAAAAAAAAATTTGGCAGTGTCCATCTTCCTTCAGTAGTAATGAATCTGACTAAGATCGTGAGGATTCAGGCTCAATCTCTGGCCTCACTCATTGGGTTAAGGATCCGGCATTGCAATGAGCTGTGGTGTAGGTTACAGATGTGGCTCAGATCTTGTGTTGCTGTTACTGTGTTGTAGGCTGGCATCTGCAGCTCCAATTTGACCCCTAGCCTGGGAACTTCCATGTGCTGCTGGTGCAGCCCTAAAAGCAAAAATAAATAAATAAATATATAAATAAATAAAATAAAAATAACAAAACTGGAAAATTCTCAAATACTTGACTATTAAACAACACATTTCTAAGTATCACATGGGTCAAGGAAAATAAATTTGAGGGAAAACAAAAATATTTTGGACTAAATGAAAATGAAAACACCAAATTGGTGGGATGGTCGAAAGAATCAAATGAGACATTTCACCAAAAAAGAGATACAGATGAAAAAAAAATAATTTGAAAATATTATCCTCATCACACGTCATTAAGGAAATATCACTTACCAGCCTACTTGGAATGGCCCAAAATCCAAAATGCTGACAACAGAAATTGCTGATATAGTCCAACTTCTCTTATCTCCAAGTTCAGTTGATGCAGCTGAAATATTTAACTTGTATTTCTGTTTGTTGGCTTGAAATCATTTGGGATAATGAGGCTAGCTTGGATATGTGCCTCTCCCAGTAGTCCAGCAGGCTAGCCCAAGAACAGAAAGAGACAATTACTTAAGTGTGCAAAAGGTTTCCAGGTCTCTGCATATATCACATTTGATCTGGAGTCATTGGTCAAATCTAGTTATCTGGTCAAGTCATTACTCAGAAGGCAAGAAAACACTCCCAACCTATTCATAGGAGCAGTTGCAAAGTCACATTGTAAAGGACACACAGACCAAGATGTAAAGAATTGTGGTCATTTTCTCAGTTTACCAAAATTGCAGGCTTGCTTTGTAATTTTAATAGATATGTGACAGATTCCTTTCTTTGTAATTATAATAAATTTTGATAGTTTCTTATGTTTGTTTCTTTGTTCATGGATAAGTAATAAAGATCTATATAAAAATGATGCTTATATACACTTCTTTCTATTGGTATGAATTCATATTTATTTTTATTCTCTTGATCCATTTGTCTTAATAAGACAATGGTAAGTAATAGCGATGATGGCAGAAATGAATGACTTCATAAAATACACACACAAATATATATCATATTTAAGTGATCAAGTTCCTTTACTGGAAATATTTTCATTTCATAAGAATTGACTCATTTGTATTCATATTTGCATGCACAAAAGGTGAAATCATTTAGTAAAAAGGAAATTTCTACAAGCCAGACAAAACACTCACATGGACAAATGCAATCACTTTATTTTTCATGCAGTCTCATTTAAATGCTTATTATTTTAATACGTAGTTTGTTTGATTTTTTTCTCAGACGTTGCTAAATTTCATGTCGCTATGAAAGATAAATACATTCTATAAATATTGAAATGTTTAATAGAAAGGGAAATCCTTAAATTATATTCTACTGTCTTTTACTATCTTAAAAGCTAGTAAACACATCGTCTTAAGAACACGCAACCAAAATAAAATATTTGCCATTTCCTTTAAAATATGTATATTTAAGTCAGAATTTCTGCCCTTAACTTAAGAAAGTTTCATCATAATAATGTCCTCTTTATAGAACAATTTGTCTTGTTAAAAATGCATAAGCTATATATACATCATATGAAGGATTCATAATGTCCATGAAATATTGTAATTGAAATAAATAGAAGGGAATGAGAGACTGAAAGATTAACAGTAAAATTAGTTGTTCATTTCATCATTCATTTCATTAAAAATGCCACTCAGATGAAAAATATAAATACAAACTTTCACAAAATGTTGATATGCTTTAGATTGGTTTATTAGATAGTACTTTCAAATTATTTAAAGAAAACGCTAAAATGTTTTACTAGCTAAGCAACGCCTATATTATAATAAATTCATTTTTAAATATCATTGAAATGTCATGACTGTACTGTCTTGGTTACATGATTTGATACTGAAGAATACCAAACCCATAAATCCCTGGTACATGTAAGTTTAACCCTCAGAGACTCACTGTCCACCCCAATCCATCACAGGTATGTATTATGATACCTCGGATCCAGGGGCAATAGTTATGTAAGTTCACAAGAGTGAGGCGAGTTAGCAGTTCGAACCTTGAAAAATGTATTTTATTTAAAGCACTCCTGATACTATGAGTATCAGGCATTGTCCAGGCCATGACTCTTTAACATACAAATATGAAGAGTGAAGAATTCAGGATGAGGTGATATCTAGCTCTTAGACTCTTCCTATATATTTATTTCCATGGAGTTCTCTAAGTAAGACTGAAGTCTGAAAATGTTAATTTGCATTTAAAAAATCAACTATACTAAAAAAAATCAATTAGGAGAAAATACACAATTGTTATTCAGGCAAAGACAACCTGTTTTTGCCCGACAATAATGAGATAAGAGATGGTTTACGTCAATTCTCAGACTCATAATAACTGATGCACCATGTTATGAAATTATAGCATGTACCTTGGCAGAAGAAGAAGAAAGAAAACTTTCCTAGGGCGATAATGATGGTAATAAATTAAATATCCCTGGGATTAAGGATATATTTCAGTTGCTGCTATTAGTTTATCCCAAATTATATATATATATATATATATATATATATATATACATATTTTGCTTTAGTATTCTTACCCAAGTCAATAAGAGTTTGTACCATGATATTTCCTATTCACTAATTCAAATGAGTAGACTCTCTGTCCTAGCAGAAAATGACGGGAGAAATGTGTTGGTGATGAAGGGTAAAAAGGTAATGCAGAAAATATCCAGAGACAGTATTGGTTAGGATCCAGGTCCAAACAGAGAGCCAGGTTTTGTATTCATGTTCAAGGTCAGTAGCATAACTTCTGAAAGAATAAACTACAGTCTATCTAGGGGAGTTATTGCAATAAAACCATTTCAAAGATTTCTATGTTCGGTCAAGGAATGACAGAAGAAAGAACCACTGGTTTTCAGATTTGGGAAAAAGACTTAGAAGATTCCATGATGGACTCGAAATGAAAGACTTTCCCTGCTTCCTAAGCTCCCTAAGCATTTCCCTGTGACCTTGAGAAATGCGCGAAGTTCCGATTCCCAGGTGCATTAACTTACTATTGTGGCTGTAACAAATTACCCCAAACTTAGTCATTTTAAGACAAAACATATTATAGTTTTGGAAGTCAGAACTACGAAATCATTCTTACTGTTCAAAACCTAGCTGTTGAAAGAGCTAGTTCATTCTTGAGGCAGAATCAATTTCCTTCCCCTTTCCAGCTTCCAGAAGCTGTCCTTATTTCCTGCATATTGAAATCCAGCAGCAATGTAACACCTCCAAATCTCTCTCTGCTTCTGCCATCACATCATCTTTTTTCTTGCTTCTTAATCACATTTCCCCTGTATCTCCCTCTTAAAAGACTCTGGGTTATTTGGGACGCATCCAAAAAATCAAAAATAATCTCCCCACTTCAAAAATCTTAGTTTATGTATATTTGCAAAGTCTCATTTACCATGTATTAGTATTAATATATTCACAGGTTCCAAGGTTTAGGTCATTGATGTCTTTGGAACCCTTATTCAGTCTATCACACTAAGGATATTGAGTTTATCGCTGTTCTCACAGCAGAAGTATTGAGAAGAAAAATTAATTTGCATAAATTATTACTTAAAAATGGACTTTCCTAAGACCCATTTGTTTATAGACTAAATTTGTCATTACATCATTTATAGTTATAGGCCATTCTGTATTGCTGTTTATATTTAAAAGTACCAGTTTTAATTCTTAATAATTTGCCTTTGAATGACCTATATTTGATGCTAATATCATTTCCCCTAGAGTTTGCAATGTTTGATGTAATTGCTACCATCAATAGGCAAAAATGAAAACATTTTTCAAAATAGATTTTGACCAAAATAGATTTTTACTTTTGATTAAGAAGAAAAATATTTAAATCTTGAGCAAAGCTAGTAGAATGTCAGATAAAACTCACTCATGTATCCTATTTAGTTTATTCCAATCACTGTCTGAAAATTTATTAGCCAGTTAATTATTTCTATCATCTTTCATAAGATGAAATCAATTATTTATTCAACTTGGTCATTTTACATATAGAAGAAAAGGATTTCTTCAGAAAAGATTAATTTGCCAACCATGGTAAATATAAACCGAAGGATATCAATATGAAGTTTATTAAAGAAGATAAAATTAAATCAGTCAAATTATATAAAAGTATCACTATAGGTTATAAATGTTGATTAAAAATGTTAAGGGTTATGTGTATTTTTTAAAAATAAATGTTAATTCCATAGAAGACACAAGTTGTAATAGCTGTGGAGAACTAGAGTTAAAACTATTAATTGCTAAATTTAAAATGTATATTTCTATACAGAGGTTTTGAGGAAATTATTGTGGAACTATATAGGTAGTATGTATAGGAAGTAAAAAATCATATGTTTAGCTAATATTCTTGATTTAAAAAGTATTATTTTACAGAAATACGTTAGAAGAAAATTTTATAATTTAATATTAAAGATATTACTGCAATTATTTTGCATTAATGTAATGCCTTTCTATTTATACGCTTGTAAATCCCGTAAAGTAGATATTGATATATGTTACCCGTAAAACAATACATATGGTTCCTAAGACTGCTGAGCTCCTTTACAACCTCATGACACCTTAGACTTTGGTTGTTACTCTTTTGACGGTAATGGTCATGGTTCATAGAATTTATGAGTAATCTTTATCAGTGTTGTATCTTGGGAGTTATAGCTCCTGTCGATATTTTACCTTCTGTCATTGCCCTTACAAACCATGCAGGGTTCTTTTCATGGGGCTTAAAAGTAGCTGTAGCTAATGCCACAAGGATTTCCTTACTTTGGTAATAATACTTTTTTCCCTGGAAGTGATGGATTGAGTGACAGTTAATTCCTATGTATGTATAAAATGTGTAATTCTGTGAATTAGTTTTATTATTTGTATGATGGGCTGACCCTTTTAACTTTCTTGTATAATTTGCATATGTGTTCCTAATTTAAAAAATAAAGTGGTAGAAGGTACATTCAAGTAGACATATGTGTTTTTAGATAAATTGAAATGGCAAGTGCAAACTGTTGACATTTTTTCTCAAAATATTTTATTCCATTTTATTATTGTAGCTATAACACACATGTTAAAATAAAAATATTAAAAAATATTTTTATATCCTCAAATATTGTTAAAACATTACTTTTGTACTTTTTGGAGTACCATTTCTACAAAAAAGAATTAAAATTCATTTTCATGGTTTTGTGATTAATCAACATTTACAAATTTCATTTAATAAGGTATTTATTTTAAGCTGTTTTGTTGCATATTTAAATTTTAACTTACCTTTTTAAAAATCATTTTATTGTGCTTTTTCTAATTTTGTTTTTCTGTTTTATACTTGAGAAAATATTTAGTTTCTAAGTTTTATTTTTTCTATTCTTGTCATATAAATATTTTAAGCCATTAATTAAACCATATACTACAATTCATAACGTGGTGATTCATTTTAATTTTATCTCAACACATTTTGTAACTCTTATTTTAAGGTAAATCTTCAGAAAAACAGTTACCACAGGAAGTAAATTATAATTTTACCAAATATCCTCAGTGATATTTTAGTATACTGTATCTAAACATGAGAACATATATTTTGAAAAAAAAGACAATCATACAACACGCATATCTTCATAATTTTAAAGAATAGGAGGGCTGGAATAAAGTCCTTAGTAGAATGAATGAGTATAATGCCTGCTTTCCAAAAGGTTACTAAGAAAATTAGAGTACACATCTAAAGAAAAAAATAGCGAGAAATATGGAAGAAAAGATAACATAAACAAAGGCTGTTACTTATCAAGTTCCTTATTAAACATGGATGCCCTGAAGAAGGAACAAAATTAAAGCCAATGTAAAACTAAAACTTTAAAATTGTAGAAATTTTTGTCTACAGAGTAAAAGTATTAATGTAGAATTCATAAAAACAAAAACCATAGCAAAATAAAAACCAAATAATTACCCTCATCTGAAAAGTATATTCTGTTAAAAATAATGATTTCCAAGAATAATGTGAAAATCTAAAACATAAAATGTGAGTAATAAACACACAAAATACATATCGTCTAACAAAGACAGTTGATAAAATTGCAATTATATTTTCCTGGGTTTAGTAGTGATTTTTGTTAAAACATTAGAATATGTTCCATGATATCCCCTCTTTATATACTTAAAGATTTTCCTTTGCTTCAGAAAAAAAATAATGAATCTCCTTCCAGTGGCTCATCAGACCCTAAACATTCTGCCATTGTTTACTTTTCTAAATGTATCAAAAAGTATTCATTATTTTACTCTTGAATTTATAGACAATTTAACTTCTGAGCACACTAGTGCTCTCAAGACTGAAAGACAAGTGGTATTCTGTCCCATCTGCTTAGAATCCATTGCTCATAAATTTGCCTATATTTTCTGCTTTAACATCTTTCAAGGCTTACATTAAATCCTTCACTAAATTTCTTTTATTTGACATGACTTTTAATATTTATTTTAGAGTCTGTTTTACTTAAATTCATAGCACATTACTCAATGAGTAATTATACATTCCTTTGCCAATTTTTTTTCCCTGTACTTTGTACCTGTCTACTGCTTATTGCCTGAAACATGGAATGTTAAATTTCATGAAGCCAGGGACATTCCCTTTCTGATATACCAGGCTTAAGACAGCATGTTGAACAGATAAGATTCTTGAAAATTATTTGGAGGATCAGAAGAGATGAAAAAGGGAAATGAGTAACTCAGCTGCTCTCTAAATTAAAAATAACAAGATCCTGGATTAAGAGAGAGAAAGAATGAAAATGAAAAGAATAGAGTCAAATGTAATTTGGAGGTAGAATCTAGAGAGATAACTGACAGATGTGGGACTCAAAGGAAAGGAAGAATTTATTTTTATAGTGTATTTTGAATACAATTTAAAGATGATATTGTATATTGTTTCAAAAATATGGAGCAATCATAAATCAATAATATATAATGTAAAATCAAAGAGAAATCATTTGTGTGTCTGTGTGTTTGTGCCAGTTTGTGTCCATGGTAAAGTACAGTATAGTAAATGGAATGAAAAGTCAAAAGTATATACCTAATTTGGATTACATCTATATATATATATATACACACACACACCACCAATTTTCTCATTATATTCTGTTTTATTTATATAGACTTTTGCCAGCAGTGTGAGAGTATCTATTTCCTAAAAAAATTTGTGTATCGTTCATTTAATATACATTATTTTTAATAATTATAAATACTGTGATTTTCCTTAAGTGACAATAGTATTTTATCGGTGAATTTGCATTTCATCATGAAAATTAATACTGTAAGTTCTATATGTTGTCATTTTTTTCCCCAAGTATTTTATTACAAATCATTTTCTGATGTTGGGTTAAACTTCCCCAAATTAAAAAAAAACAATACTTTTTCCTGAAGCATCTATGATTTCATTGTCTCTTTGTATATACAAAATTTTTAAAATGCTCATGCATATGGTGAACAGTTTTACATTTTTAAAATTTGTTTTACTTTGTACTGTGTTGCATTATATAATTGCTAATACACAGAAACAATTACTTTTGGTTGCACTCAGATATTTTCATGAACGATGTATTTCATTAAGATAATACTATAGTTGGAATTCCCACTGTGTCACAGTGGGTTAAGGATCCAGCCTTGTCTCTGTTGATGTTCAGGTTTGTTCCCTAATCTACCAGCCCATAACAGCGGGTTAAGGATCAAGCATTACTGCAGCTGTGGTGTAGCTTGCAGCTGTGGCTCAGATTCAGCCCCTGGCCCAGGAACTTACATTTTTTCGGCAGAGCTGAAAAATACAAAAAAGAGAGATAATATTATAGTTAATTTGATTTAAGAAATCATTTAGGTGATTTAATTTCCAATATTTGCACTTAGTTTTTCAATGATGCAGATCAAATGTCAGATACCTTGGTGAATAATAGTGGGAATGATTTGCAATCTTGTACTTCATCTACATTTTTCTCTTCTGACTATGGAAGGAATTCTTCTGTATTACTATTTAGATATTGTCAAACTAGCAGTGTTATTTTTTACTATGTTTCTTTTTCTAAATTTCCTTTTCTGGCTAGATTAAATATAGCAGTCTAATGAATGAATAAGATACAGTTTATAAATAAGAATGAGCATGACGCATAAGCCATAATATAATTTAAAGCAATATTAAAGGACAATGCAATACCTAAAAGGCTATTATTTTATATGTCACATTATTTGTTTTATGTAAGAAAATATTAACTCAAATTCAATCAATAATGAAAAGAGTTTTGGTTGTTACTGGCTTAACTGGGGATAATTAAAGTTGATATATTGAAAGCGATGCATAATCAAGAGTAAATCAACATTTCTGTGATTCTCCTGGGGTTTCATCATTCATTATACTGGCTTCTTCTTCTGAGTGATCAAGCAATTTCATGTACCATATTTATACACGAAAATTTTAAGAGAAAAAGACAATTTGTGTCCTCAACTTACCAGACAAGTTTCTGGTTTCCACACTGATTTTTACTTTTGCATCAAAATTTACAGACTGAATAATGCATTTATCACAGTGATCGGTTTATGAAGGTATATACTGAACCAATCAACTTGACAAGGTTATGATTTTTTTAATCATAGTATAATTTACAGTGTTGCACCAATTTCCTCTGTACAGCACAGTGACTCAGTGATATATATATTCTTTCTCTCATACAATCTTCCAGCATGTTCTATCCAAGAAATTGGATAGAGTTCCCTGTGCTGCACATTAGTATCTCATTGCTTATCCATTCTAAATGTAAGAGTTTGTATCTACCAGCCCCACAGTTCAGTTGTTTTCAGTGCTGGCTTTAAATTAGAACTATTTGTGGACATTAAAAACATGTTTAAGCTGGAAATAGCCTCTTAGATCTACCCAATCAATCCCCAGACTTAAATAAACACACACACACACACACACAAACTTTTCAAGTACTCTGTTGTAATGCCTGAACTGATAGCCCCTTAGATTTCTATTTAGTCCTTTAGAGATCATTCTTGTAATTGTGGATCAGATTTAATCCCATCCCACTGAACACTAAAGTTTGGCTAGTGAGAAAGCAGAGAAAATGTAGGACTGGAAAAACAAATACCAAGGAGGGAAAAATAAATTTGTGAATACCTTACTTCAAGTGGAGCAACATGGTTTATTCTCAGTATTCCATCTTTGGTAGTAGTGTGTGGTTGGCTTAGCTTTGGAACCTTTGCAGAGCCAATCCAAGATGCAATATTTAGATACTTTCCATAATTACATAAAGTTAAAGCTTTAAAATATTGGTTTTTTTAAAGGTAAATTTGAGAAATTACAGTAAAAAAGAACTAACTGATATAGTTTCCAATCATTTTCTCCCAAATACATTTTTATTTTGATAATAATAAATTATACTATATTCATGGGATAGAAATCCAAAGTAAATTTATATTTATTTCAAATTATAAGCTCTTGAATTATTAAAGTGTTCATTTGTTCGCTTAATATTGGCATTTAAAATTATTTTCTCTTAATTTAAAAATATGAGTAAAAGAGAATGTATACACTGTGCTGTTAGGTTGAGAAAAAAATGCTACATCAGTATAGTTTGATAAGCACACTAAAGTTCCCATCACGTCAAAAAGTATGTTTTGCTTTGTGTGCTATTTTCTATGAACTTTTGCTGGTGATACTGTTGTAAAATTCTCCAAGATCTAAAAAAGGCCTTGAATTTCTTTTGCTTCAGTTGCAAATCTATTAATAGGGTGGGTAGAGAACTGTAATGC
The DNA here is from genome assembly GCA_004024745.2 of Catagonus wagneri. NCBI lineage: Eukaryota > Metazoa > Chordata > Mammalia > Artiodactyla > Tayassuidae > Catagonus > Catagonus wagneri. Next base: position 4,424,540 of record PVHT020000009.1, read on the forward strand.
TTCATTGCTTTCAGCTGATGGAGAGGAATGAAAAGACCTCTTGCTTTCAAAGTGGCACTGAACCAAAATTACCTCAGACATCCAGACATGAAGTAAAGTAAAAATAGGATTTACTCTTTTTCTCAAGGCCTGAGGAGTATGAACATCTCTTTTAAAAATGCAAATATCTCAGAAATTTAACAATTTGAAACAATTTCAGTTGTTTCAAGTACACTAAAAATGGTATGCCTGTGTACTTTGCATCTATAATCAAGCACGAACTATAGTTTGTATATAAATGCGAGGTTGCTGCATTGTGGCCCAATAATTTTCACTTCAGTATAAATTCTAAATTACCTAGGCTGTGAACTTTCCTACTATATTTCTATTATATAATAGCATTCAAAACCGTTTATTTAGATTTAAAATGTTGGCAAATATTTCACTTGAATAAATATAATTTTATAAGTACCAAGTCACACATTATAGAGCATTTGGATATAAAAATAATTTGAAGAGTGAAATGTCAAAATAATGCCAAATTGAAGAGTCTGTCTCCAAAAGGTATTTTTAGCCCTATTTGTATGTGAAAATTTAATTGAGAAAGTTAATTTACTCTTTATACACAATTCTACATATGTGGTTAATTTAATCTGTTTTATTAATATGGAAATTTTGGTGTCTTCTTACTTTTAAATCTTTGACCAGAATAGGTTCAGAACAGAGAACACTGTCTGCTAGCAAAATCATAACCTAAGACATTTAAGTTAGCCATAAAGGGGAAAATATCTTTATGGAAAAAAAAGTCACACTGGAAATAAGAAATGGTGATAAAATTACTTGAATCATGTCCCTGCCGTAGAGAGACACTGCCTATTATTCAAAATGAAGGTAAACACATACATACACGAACACACATGCACTCACGTGCAGAACATACTTGATTCTGTATATTAAAACAAAATATTAAGTGAAATAATTTTAAGACTTTATAAGATGCCAGATAACTCTTATTATTTGCAGAAATGTAGTGACTGATAAACAAAGGACTGTGTAATGAAGCAGACTCATACCAATCACAGATCTCACCTGACTGAAATACAGGCATGTATTACTTTCCTACTGTTGCTGCAATAAACTACCACAAACACAGGGTCTTAAGACAAAACAAATAAATTGTCACACAGTCCAGTGGTCAGAAGTCTGAAGTAGGTTTAACAGGGATAAAGTCAAGCTGTCAACAGAGTTGTGCTCCTTCTGGAGGCTCTGGAGAAGAATCTGCGCTGGGCCTTGTCCAGCTCCAGCAGCTGCCTATTTTCTCAGACTGAGTCTGCATCATTCTGACCCCTGTCTCCATCATGACATGTTTTTCTTCACTTGTGAACCCTCTTGCCTGTTTACGATAAGAACACTTATGGTTACCTTGAACAGACTTAGATAGTCCAGAGTAACTGATAAGAATGTCTTGCAGCAGGAGTTCTCATTCACTGCTGGTGGGAATGTAAGCTGGTACAACCATTGTGGAAAACAGGTCGGCAATTTCTTTTAAAAACTAAGCATAATTTAATCATATAATTCAGCCATCAAGCTTCTTGGTATTTACTCAGATGAGCTGAAAACTTACATCCGTACAAAAATCTGTATGTAAATGTTTACAGCAGCTTTACCCATAATTGCCAAAACTTGGAAGTAAATATGTCTTTCAGTAAGTGAACAGATAAATTAACTGTGGTACATCCAGGCAATGGTATATTATTTAGCACTAGAAAGAAATGTACTATCATGCCATTAAAAAGCATGGGGAAACGTCAAATGGAAATTCTAAGTCAAAGAAGCCAATGTGGAAAGAATACTTACTGTATTATTCCAACTAAATGACATTCTTGAAAAGACAAAACTATGGGGACAGAAAAAGTTTGGTGATTGCCAGGGAAGTGGGGGAAGAAAAATATGAAAAGGACCATTTAGGAGAGTGAAAATATTCTGCGTAATACTACAGTGATGAATATATATCACCACACATTTGTCAAAACCCATAGTACTCACCACACCAAAATATCTATTAATCAATTACAAAACACTGTTAAAAAAAAAACAAAAAACGGAGTGCTCTCGTGGTGCAGTGGGGTAAGGATCTGGCATTGTCACTGCAGCAGCTTGAGTCAGTGCTGTGGTGCAGGTATTATCCTTGGCCTGGGAACTTACACATGCTTTGGGCGTGGCCGAAAATGAAAACCAACAGCAAAAAGGACAGAATAAAAGCTGCAACAAACCAACAAAATTAAGGTTAGGACAGTCAGAATCACGTAAGAAATCAAATGCCTAAAGTCAAGCCCCTTTCTCAAAATTTTCTTTCAGATTAATTATAAAGATTAAATGAACAAAATATAAAACATAATTAATTTAATAGGAAATAATTTACTAAGTAACACATGAAAATATATTCCCTTCATAAATAATGAGAGAAATGAAAATTAAAACAGTGAATGCATTTCTATCATGTTGACAATGATGAAAGACTAGTAACCAGTACTCATGAAAAATCAATAAAATTTTAATTGCACATGCTGCACACTGTCTTATCTATGAACCTCACGCTTTATGTTTCCATTTTACATTGATGAGTGTGTTGCAGAAACATGATCCCTGTCCACCGTTACTGAACAGAAAAGCAGAGACAGAATTTTGGGCAAAGGAAAAAGGAGTACCTTTTATTGTTTTGGTAGAGAAAGGAAGCCACAGCAGGCTAAGGCCTTACAGATTGTGCCCTCCCTTGGGGAAAAACTATGACTGCCCTGAGGAATCTAGCTTATTTATTGAAAAAACAATCTGAAGCTTTAGTCATCATTTCACAGGCATAAGCATCTGCATTGTTTACTTCTTGCACCTGGGTTTTTAGTGGAGATATTTCTTGATTCATCTGGTATAAAAGTACAGCACTCTGAATGGATGATGGCCCAGGTTCCTTCCTGAGAAGCAGTGAGAATGTTCAATGCCATCTGATTTTGTAAAAACTGCCTTTCTCTTCAAGCAGATCTTGTTAGTTAAACCAATACTGTAAAATAAGGTATTAAATGTACCATAGTAATTTCTTATTGTTTATTATGGAAACTATTTGTGTACACTCCCATTTTTTTTTTTTTTTTTTAGGATTACCCCTGCAGCATATGGATGTTCCCAGGCCAGGCTAGGGGTTGAATCAGAGCTGCAGCTGGTGACCTATACCACTGCTCACAGGAGAGGCAGACCCTTAAGCCATTGAGCAAAGCCAGGGATCAAACCCCCACCCTCATGGATACCAGTCGGGTTCATTACCGCTGAGCCATGACGGGAACTCCTTTTTTAAATGTGTGTGTATATACTGTATTATTATTTTACTGTCTTTGGCATTTTGACACAGTTTTCATATATTTTTTTTTCATATTAACAATGAATTTTATTTCAGTTATAGGTGCACAAAGATCATAAGTCAATACGATAGATTTTGTGTCCCAAACCCACAGTGAATCCCCCAACCACCCAGATTGTCTTATTTGAAAAACCAAGGATTTCCAAAATCTGTGAGTCATTGTCTGTTCTTCAAAGAAGTTCATTGTGTCTCTTTAGTTTCCACATGTAAGCGGTAGCATTGGGTGTTGGGTCTAATTGTCTGACTGGTTCCACTTCGTATGATAATTTCTAGGTTCATCCATGTTGCTATAAATGTTATTCCGTTCCTTTTAATGGCTGAGTAATATTCCATTATGTGTATGTACCATATCTTCCCTATCCACTCCTCTGTCGATGGGCATTTAGGTTGTTTCCATG